>CM031880.1:7024195-7065295 GCA_018697195.1 Certhia americana | reverse complement strand
CCCAGCTCCCTCAGCCCCTCCTGGGGCTCCATTCCCTTCCCAGCTCCATTCCCTTCTCTCTCATTCCAGCCTCTCAATGTCTCTCCTGCAGTGAGAGACCATTAAGGATGGTTATTAGGGAATTCTTTTTCCTCAGACCTTTACTCATTTGTCTTTTTAATCAATAAAATGCATAAAACACATTGGTTAATACATTCTGTTTGACACGTCTGTGTCCAGATTTGTGGCTGCACTTTCCCAGTGTGAGTTCAGAATCAGCCTCCTGCAGGAGAAAAGCTGAGGACTTGGCACTCTAAAACTGCTGTGTACACACAGGGGTAAGACAAGCAAAGGAGAAAAAGCTCCTACTTCCTAGAAACTTTGATTTCAACTGTGAAATTCTTTTGAATAGAGAATGTGAGGGAACAGAAATAGAATGGATAGAGTTGTAGAAGTGCCATTATGGCAATTACTGCCATTCAAACAGGAAAAAGGCTAATCTGTATTTTGGTTAAAATGGAGAAGATTGTCTTTTAGATGCTCTGAATTTTTAATCTTCTGCCTTGATGTTTTGTTTCCCTTGCCCTGTCCTTCAACTGTATCAGGAGAGAAATAAAAGCTGTGCAGTTCTGCAGAAACTCTTTCTTGTCTGCTCAGCTCTGCTGTAGGATGATGTAATCCTGATTGTTAATGAATATTAGTCTAGAAATACCACCCTCTCAGTAAGTCATGAGAGTGTCTTTGGAGATGACAGAGTTCTGTGTTCTGTCCTGGTGCATGTGCAGTGGCCTTTATGAATGAATTGATTTTTGGTTTTTCACAGGGTGGTGGAAGGATAACAAGGATTCAAAAATAGCAGTGAAGGTACTGGTTAAGGTGAATTAAAAGGGTGAAAATATCTTAACTTCTGGTTTTGAGTGTACTGACTGTGCTTCAGTTCTGTGTCATCTGAGGTCTGAGCAGAATGGTTTGTGTTTGTGGTAGGTTTAAAAGTGCTGGTGTGCTCTGGAGAATATTTGTCACACAGGTGGTGACTCTGGGTGAAATTTTATTTCGTGGGAGAGAGGGGGCTTGTATGCCCTGAGCTTCACTTTGGGGTGTCTGTGCTCTCAGTCTGATCTATTTGGGGACAGGAACGACCTGAAATGGGTGGAGAGTGCTAGATTTTGATTTTTGTGTCACTGTTTGCACATTGGCTTTTGAATAAAACTCTGGAGATGGAGACAATAAAGTGTCCCTTCTGTGTCCTGCCTGTCACAGGAGTGCAGACACACTTTAGGCAGGTGGAGGGCCTGAGGTGTGACACCTGCCCCCAGCTGTTCTTGGCATGGGAACACAGCTGGATTTTGTGGGGCAGACACATCAATACAACTCTAAAGAATTCTTTCTTGGCCTGGGCTCTGCAGGGCTCAGGAGAACCAACATGAGCTGAGAGCAAACACATCAGAGCAGCTTCCCAGAGAAACCCCGGCAGAGATTAAAGCTGCCTGCAGTCAGAGGGCACCTCAGCTCTGCCTTCTGGTTTAAAACTATTCCAGGAGGAACCTGGGGAGTTCTCTCCACCTTCTTCTGCTCTCCCAGGAGGGGAGAAAATTTGGTTTAGTCAAGTCAGTGGGAGCGTGTCCGAGTGACACAGTCAGGGGCTGCAGTGAGAGGTGAGCCAGGCTAGAGATCTCTGGTGGGAACATTGGGCTTGTTCCTACTTTGTGGCATTTGGAATAGTCACCAAAGTATTTCCTCCTTCTGTGAGATATTTTATAATCTATCTCAAGGTATTTCTACATTACTAATCCCATCCATAGCAGGGAATGGCTTCTGGCTGGGACCAGCTCCTCCCTGTCCCACAGCAATGCTGAAGGAATGCAGAGGGGGACAAGCCTGGTCATCTTTTTATTGCGTGATGTGCCACCTCAGTGCCACAAATCACCTTGGCTTACTGTCTGCTGTGAACCTGCAGGCAAGGAATGCATCCTGCCTGAACTGGAATTGCAAAACTTCCTGGTCCAATGTGAAGAAGACATTAATACATCGAGTAAGAATCATGATAATTACCATCTAAAAATCAGTTTACTTTGAGGCTGAATATTCGCTATTTCACAAATCAGCTCAAAATCTCCAGAAGGGTGAGTTTTCAGTTTATGTGGTTTGAGGGTAGGTTTGGAAATCAGTGAGATGACTGGGGCTCAGAGTGTGATTTCTTTGCTAGACTGTTCATTGCATCGATACCTCTTTTTTTTTTTTTTTTTTTCATCTTTTTAGTTGGGTTTGATTTAGAAACAGATATTAACAGAATATCTGTAATTTTGGCAGAGTGCTGAAGCAGTTACAGCTCTTCTCACAGTGGGGTGCTATGAAATATTTATCAGTTCTGCTTCCATCAGAGCAAACTTCAGGCTTACCCTGCCAGTGGGGAAAGATGCAAAAAGTCTCTGCTGCAGAAACCTACCAGTGTGTGCCCCATGTGAGCAGGAAGAGTTGCAGGGTGCCTCCAGACACCCTTTGTGCCTGAGTTTGTGCAGCTGTGTGTGAGCAGCAGTGTCCAGCCTAAACTCGGGATGGGTGTCACTGACAGGGGGCAGCTTTGTGGCACTGGTGAAACCTGAAGCTGAAACCTCAGGCTGAAGGAATGTGTAATCTGGCACAGCTTTAATGAGCTTAAATATCTTGGTGTGTTAAGGGAAAATGCAGACCTTCAGAATTTGTCTGTGGGAAATCAGGAAATGATAAACTGAAAAGCAAGAGTGAGATTAAATGGTGCAGATGGGAAAGGAGAAACATGGTGGAATGATTCAGGAATCACTGTTAATACACACAAATAAGATCTTGAGGTGGAAATTGATAATCCTCTGAAGAAAACAGATACTAATTGGTGTCAGGGTTTAGAGAGCTCCATGCTGGTGTCACTGGAAAGGTGAATAAGGCAAAATGGCACTGTGCTTGTACAGAAGAATCTGGGATTTGTTCATACCTTGAATACTTTGAGTGCTTCTGATCTTCCCATTCCTCCCAAAATATAACAGAGAAGCAATGACAGGCATCAAAGGGATGGAAAATTTGTTTGTGAGAGGTTTGTTTGCTAAAAATAACCATTACCTCAGCCCGTTTCATCACCAAGTATCAGAACTGAATGTTGATTTAATATGATTTCACTGCAATTGAAATGAACACCACACACAGTGCTCAGCTGCAGCATAAATGCAAGTTATGTATAAAACCTCTAGTTCTTCCAATTTTTAGCATGTCTTTGATTAATAATCTGAAACTTATGTATAGCTTTTGTGCACACGGCCTGAAACATTTTCAACTGCTGCATAAAACCCAATCTAAAAAGGCAGGCTCCAAGAAAAGGCAGGATAAGGACACTCCACTCCGTGCAATTATTCATCCCAATTATAGACACCGGATTTGCACCACAGATATTGCTGCACGGTTGGGGGGGATGAGGGGATGGCAAAGAGCCAGGAATGTCTCTAATAAACTGGGTCATCTCTTCTAAGGATGTTGTTGTTACACTTGGGAGGTCGGTTTAACCCTGTGTGCAGCACGACTGCTGATTCAATTTGCTTTTCCTTGGGAATGGACAGACTGGAATCTGCTGGACAAAGCCTCTCCTGCTTTTTAAACCGTGGCCAACAGATGTGGGAAATGTAAAGGATTCAGCCAGCACCATCAAGGATAAAGCCAAGCCTTGAATCAGCAAGCTGGGTATCTGAAGAGAGGAAATGAGAATTGTATTCAGAGCTGAGTTAATTATGTAAAAAATAAGAACTGAATTACTGGCTTGTCTTCACCTAAAAGTATTGTCATAAATGTGAAGCTTTCCAATATTATCTTTTGATATTTTTTTCTATAATGATGAATATTATATTTATAAGGCTCTGAGATCTTCCTCTTGGTCCCTCGTTTCCTCTGATGATATTAAGCATGAGAAAGTTATTAACTAAACTGATGGAAGCTTAGTTACGTTACAATGTAGAAATTCTATCCTTTATTTTCTGACAAAAGTCATTATGTAATTTTTAAGCAGTTTATAATGCAGGAGTCAAACTTGAGTATGATCCATGTCAAGGGGATGATCCTGTAATTGAAGGTAGTTTGTGATTTCCCTAAGAAATTGCTGATAAGGCCCATGGCACAGCGTGTTACATGGAGGCAGCTAATCTGGAGCTGAGATTTGGACATGCTCAAGTGTCATTTACATCTGCTGAGCTTCAGGGGTGACACTGATCCCATGATGCTGGTGCAGCAATTGAGAGCAGAGTGTGTAAATGATAATCCTTCAGGATCTCTGAGATCCCACGGAGCTGCTCACTTGGCAGAGCCCAGGGGCTCCTCAGTGCTGGTCTTGGCAGAACAAAATGGCTCAAACGAGACAGAGACTCCAAAAGCAGAAAATACAAGTTATAGTCACATAATTATACAGCACTTGTGAGGTAAAAACCATTGAATAGCAATGTATCAAATAAGATTTTTATTGAAACATTTGCAGTAGGTCTTCAGAATTAACATCTATCCACTAAAATGGAAAAGGACTCTGCTTTTTAACGAAAATTTTTGAAGGCCAGGTGCTTTTCCTAAATCCTGCTTTTTCCATGTAAAGTCTTTGTTTTGAGTAAGTAGAAGCTGAGCAGGCTCTGCACCTTCCTGAGCACCATCTCTTGGGGAACTTGAGGCTGGCACTGGGTGTCTTTTGTCCAAGGCAGGATCCTCTTGCAGATCGCTTTTCCTGCTACCAAGGCCTTGCCCTGTGTTCTTTCAGAGAGGAAACATTTCTGAATAACTGGAAAACCACGTGGCAAGAAGAAACCTGAGCTTCCTCCAGCAGCAGCTGGACTTCCTTTGGGTTTTGTTCTAATTTGACCAACACAACCACCAACACAACAAACCTGAGCAAGGTTTCTCCCTTACCTGTGCTGTAACACCAGGCACATTTCTTGGTGCTGCACAGAATTTCACAGAATATTCTGAGCTGGAAGGGACCCCACAAGGATCATTGGGTGCAACACTTAAGTGAATGAGCTGAAATGGGAGAGTTGCACCTGGGAGGACAAATTTGAGTGTTCTGGGTGGGGTTAGGCTGTGGATGTTAAATGTGAGGGATTGCTCCACGTTCTGTCCCTGCCGAGCACTGATCACAGGGAGCTCTGTGAGGTCACTGCCAGGGCCTGCAGCAGTGTGAGCTCTGCAAGGTCAGTTATTTGTGTTTTAAATACACCCACTGTCCTTTAGGAGGACAGGTTGCCCTGAGCAGTCAGGAATGTGGATAGGACATGGTGCCTTGTATCTGCGTGCAGTGTGAGCGTTGCTGTCACTCCTCTCTGCCTTCCCTGCCCTCAGCACTGGGCTGCCGCAGAGCAGAGCTCTTCCCAAGTCCCAATCCTTTTGCCAGCAGCTATAAAAGGAGTTATTGCTGCAGTGATCCAGGAGATGGCTGTACTTTTGTTCCTTGGACGTGGCTTGGAGTCAGGAGGAGCTCAGGTCAGGCATGCAGTGGGAGCAGCAGCAGCTCTGGGCTGACGGGCCCCGGGGATTTGGCTTTGCCCAGGTCTGGAGCTGCACTGTGCTCAGCCTAGGACAGCCTCCAGGGAGCCACGTGGATTCCTTTGGGATGAACATGGCCTGGGGCATTCTGCCCAGGAGCATCTCCTGAGCTGGGTTGCCCTGGGCAGTGCAGCAGCTCAGGGGTGTCCAGGGGGTTCCTCACCATCCCCACTCTGAGTCAGGACCATCAGCTCTGGCTTGGGCAGGATGGGAAGAGCCCCTCTCATTCCAGACTGGGATGATGGAACTATAGCCAGGAGAAACTCTGAGTGCCTGGTAGGCACTCATTGAATTGTGGATTCATTAAAGTTGAAAAAGACCTCTAAGGTCAGTAAGTGCAACCAGACCGTATTTTAATTTCTGAGGTCATCAGGTGCAACCAGACTGTATTTGAATTATTCTGGTGCATGTTTTTACTGGGATTACTTTTAGGAAGACAAAGGTTTGATGCCCCTATTTTGTGTTCATATATTGAGGAGACTCAAGTGCTTCTAACATTTTGAGAAATAGTAATTTTTAAGAGAAGAAAATTGCAACAATTATGATATTCTGCAGATTAACAAAAGCTAGAACTTTACAAGATCATTAAATGATTCTAGTTCTGTAAAATAGCTTTTTATTTCACTTAAAATTATTTCTAGCTTTTAACGGTTTTTAAATGAGCAAACACAGAATTGAGCTATTGAAATCATGAACACAATTCAGATACTGAAATAATGACACATGTGGCACATGGGCTACAAGTTACCAGTGCAGACTTTGATTTTCTGTCCTCTGAACAGCAGGAGAAGTGAAAAACACAGGCTGGTGTAACAAAACTGTAGATTTTAGATAAAATTCTGTGTGAAAAGCTTTTGATAAAGATTGGAAGCTCTACTAGAGAAATACACTCTGTGCTCACACCAGTTCAAACGGTGGTAAGATGTTTAGGAACTCTTGTTCAGTTACTTCTTTTATCACTGATCCACTATCACATGTTTTGATAAATGTAGACAAAGAGTTTGGGAACTCAGAGATAAACAGTGGAGCCAATTTAAACTCAAGCTCACCACATAAACATTAAAGTATTCCCTTCAGGAAGTCAGAATCCTTTGAATTATGCATGTGTTGTAGTTTGCAGTAAGATAAAAGAACTTTAAGGGGGAAGGATGAGAAAGTTGAAAAGCCTTTAAGGAGTAATTTGCATAAATTGGGTGGAGAGAGTAAACAGCACAAGGGGGAAAAAAGTTAATTTCAGTAAGGCCTTATAGAATGAGATAAAACAAATTACCAAAAAAATCAGGTGGAGTTGAAAGAAAGCTGAAGTGCCTTAAACTTGTGTTAATGCTGCCACTGCCTTTGCAGCAACTCCCAGGGAACTCTGAAGTGCCCTGGATGAAAAAAACAGAAATCAAAAACCCCCAAATTCTTAAGGGAGACTTAAAAGAGAGGAAGAGCCATGGAGAAGACAGTGGAACGTGTGTGTTACTGTGTGGGAGACCTCTGGACATGAATGCTCAGGATAAGCAGATTTTTTTTTTCAATCTAACAGTATTTTTTTTTTTATCTTGCAGTTACAGGACCGCACACAATTTAGTGACCGAGACTTAGCTACCCTAAAGAAATACTGGGACAATGGCATGACCAGCCTGGGCTCAGTCTGCAGAGAGAAAATTGAAGCTGTGGCTGCAGAATTAAATGTTGACTGTGAAATAGTTCGGGTAAGAAATCCAGAGTCTTCCCTTATCTTGTTGCAGGAGCAAAAATAGGACAGATGAAAGGCTTTAAAAATTTCATGAGGAAGCTTGAAATAGATTTCACGTATTACATAATGAATGACCACGTTGGGAAGTGCTCTCCTGCTCTTTCTGCAGTCTATATTTAGTAAAAGCCCTCAGGTAAGAGTCCTATTGATCAGCAGCAGAAGCAGCACTACGAGCTGTTTGACATTCTCTTGAGTAAGGTTTTAAGTAAAAGTGTTACGTTTTTGAGGGAGATCCTAGAAGACTGAAAGGTACTATTTATATTGCTAATAAGAGACCAAAAAAAGGGCTTTTCTAAAGATACAGGGAAAATACTTCTCATTCATGCTTATAGGGAAAATTGTATCAAAGGAAATGCTCCAAAATAGGAAAAAAAAATATTGTACAAGACTCTTTAGGGCAGGTTGAGGTGTGATGGAGGAATTCGGCTCCCAAGAAGCTCTGCACATCATCTCTTCCAGAGCAGCCTCTGGAATGAGCAGACACAGCAGCACCTCTAGGGTCAGGAAATGGCCCCACAGACAAGGACAGGAGCCTTCCTTTCCCTCTTGACAGGCCTGACAATTGGGATTATTCCTTTCAGGCCTCATGCTCTTTTTCCACCTGTTTCCTTAAATTCCTGACACTGCTGCAGAAGCAGGGCTGAGAGCCCTTAGTGAAACTCCTGTTATGGAGAACTCTGGCTTGTGCATCCAAATGATTCCAAAGCTGCTTTTAGGGTTGAACACCAATCTGATTATTTGTTTTTGTGGGCACACAGGAATTCTAAAAAACCCAGTTGTACTTTTGGAGGCTGAAGAGAATCACTCTTTTCTCTGTAGAGAGCAAAGCTGCTCCTTGTTTTCCGAGGACTGCACTTTCCCCCTGCCAGCACCTCCTGGCCATGACACACCTCCTGGGCAGCACAGTGACACCCAGGCTCCCTGGCTTGTTCCCTTGGGAATGTCCTCAATGGCACACAAGGGGTGACACTGGAGTTCTGTGCAAACCTTTCCACCTGCTGGAATGTTTCTGTCCTCAGGGCAGAGACCAGGACACCCCTGAAGGCTCTGGCATCACCTGCACCAGAACAGACTCAGAAATGATCCCATGAACTTCCCAGACCTTGCTGGAAGCGTTTAAGGAGAATTTATTTTAGGGATAGAACTCTCAAGCTGATTTCCCACATGACAATTCCAGTCTGCTCTTGCCCTCACCGTTTCCAGAATGTTCTCTGTTCAGCAGAGCACACAGGATGTGGAACCTGCTCTTCCCCATTTAATTTGAGACACTATCAAAATATGTTCATCTTCTCTGACATTTTCAGTATGTTGAATGAAAGATTTTCTGCTTTGAAAAGTCTGTAAAAGGATCTGCCTTTCCCAAGTGCCTTTTTTACTAAAAAAGAGGTAGATTCAGTTTTAAATTTTGGTAGTGCTGTTTGTTAAAATCACAAGATGATGGGAAAATTTAGAGAATGGCAATACACTGCTTGGAAAAAGAGACCCAGATTTCAAAGAGCTGCTTGTGTGGGAGGTTTTCTTTAATTTTTCTTTTTTTCCCAAAACTGTAGTCAATAGAGAAAAAAAAAAAAAAAATCTAGTTAGTTCTCTGCATACCTGTTGTGCATTCTTCATAAAGGAAAATCAGCAAGCTGGGAAAGCAAATACCAGCCAACAAAAATGATTTGCTAAAAATAGTGTTCAGCATGTTATCTTTTACCTTGTTAGAGATGCAGCTTTAAAAGGGTTTTTTCCCCAAGGCTGGCACAGCATGAAACTGTGTTTAGTAGTTGGGACTGCTGTTAATATTCCTTTATTTTTTCTCTTTGGTAATCAAGGTATTATAAGCAAAAAGTTTTTTACTCAGCTTTTTCAGAACCCTAGGAGGAGGAACAGGGCAGGTGTTTCTGAAATAAAGCCAGAGTGATGTGTAGTGTGTCTTTAAAGAAAATCCTAAAATATTTTAAAGTCTTGGGAAAGTCTTTTGGAACAGAGGCCTCATGGAAAGGATGTGCATTTCACCATGGCCTGATCATGTTTTCAAACCCAGGAGCTGCTGCTCCTGTTTAGATGGTGTGGAAGGAGGACAAGAGCCAGCCCCAGTAGAGTGGGAGTAACAGTTGGTAAAGAAATGGATTTTTGGCTCTGGGAAAGATTTTTGGTTTCCAGTGGATAACAGTGGAGAACATTCATTGATGGAATGAAGGGTCTGGGGTACAGGGGCTGCTCCACAGAGTTGAGATGAGATGAGAAGTTGAAAGCCTGAGTGGCACAAGGGAAGGAGCCTTAGGAGATGAGGAGCTGCAGACCATTCTTGTTACATCATGTTAAACTCTGAATCTTTAATAATATTTGATGTAGATGTGTCTTCATCAGAGAAGGCAAATTAATGACCAGGTGAACAGATCCACTTGGAGAATTTAGAATGTGGGTCTTTTTTTCTTTTTTTGCCTCCTTTAAAAATCAGTTTTATTGATGTAAGATGAACTTAAAGCATCCCTCTCCATCCCACCATGGCAGGGTTTCCAGGTTCCCTGAGCCAGTTTCACCTCCCAGACTGTTCCCAGAGAGCTCCTCTGCACTCACTACAAACAACTTTTCCAAAAGCTCTGTCTTGCAGCCAAAGGGAACTGAAGGATGAGCTGCTCTGAGCTTTATTCTTTCAAATCTGTCTTCCAAGGGGAGTGCTGTAGATCTGTCACCTTGGCCAGTTCCCTCTGTGCTGTAGGAAATCCTAGAACAGGGGGGATGTTTAGGTCATCAGATGCTTGTGTCCCCTTATGGAAGTTGCAGAGTAGGAGAACCTGGATGAAAGATCTTATGTTAAATTTGTTGAATAATTTAGGTGGGCAGAGACCTTACAAAGTCACCTAGTCCTGCTCTTTATCTGGAGCAGGATTGACTTTGGAATCAAGTCAGGTTTCTCAGGATGGTGTCCAGTAAAATGTTGAGTACCTCCAAGGCTGGAGGTACCAAGGCTCCTATGAACAAACTGTCCCTCTGCATTCTCACTGTAAAGCATTATTTTTTTTTTTATTTTTTTTTCTCAGTTCCAATCAGAGCTTTCCTTGCTGCCACCTGTGCCTATTGCTTCTTTTCCTTTTGCTTTTCCTGTTTCCCTTGTAAAGCTGACCCTGGACACAGGATTTCGGGAAGCAGCCTCTGGAGGGTCAAATACTGGGGAATAATCTGCTCCCTGAGCTGCTGGCTGCACCCTTGCTCCTGTAGCCCAGATGTGCTGATATCACTTGGTTGGGGGCCTGTTGCTTTTGTTATAGTTTCTGATATCATTCATGTTTATTTCTCTTACAAGACTTGGATTGGGAATCGAAGACGGAAATATCGTTTAATGGGGATTGAGGTCCCACCCCCTAGAGGAGGTCCTGCTGATTTCTCTGATCAGTCTGAATTTGTTTCTAAATCAGCACTTAATCCAGGAGAGGAAACTGCTACTGAAGTGGGGGATGATAATGATAGGAATGATGAAGTATCAATCTGCTTATCTGAAGGCAGCTCACAAGGTATTTGGAATGCAGTTACTACTGTGCCTATATTTTCAATTTTGTGCAGTGTGCATGCTTTGGATTCTGTTGTACACATTCAAAAACGTCTGACAGAGTCACAAGTGCTCCACCCCGCCTGGGCTGAAGGTACTGTTTGGTCTCTTTCTTCTACCTCTGTGTCTCTGAGTTTTGTTGGGTTTGTTATACAAAGATTGGAGAAACCTTTGATTGTAAAAGCCCCGTTTCTGCCAGATTCATCTGAAATAAATTCAAGAGTTCACCTTCTGCTGGTGCAAGTGAGAGCTGGGCAGCCAGTACAGGTGGGGAAACCTCACTTCCCAAGGAAGCCAGGTTTAAAAAACGCTCTCTGCCAACTGCTCAGTTCTTCCCAGCCAGCTGGAATGGCCATTCCATTTGACACCCCATCCCTGGAAGTGTCCAAGGCCAGGTGGGACAGGGCTTGGAGCACCCTGGGGTAGTGGAAGGTGTTCTTGGCATGGCAGGGGTGGCATTGGATGGGCTTTAAGCTCCCTCCCACCCCAGCCCATGCAATGATTCCATGGTTCCATCCCTGTGATCCTGAGCCACCCCAGGCACTGGTGGGGCTGGAGCTGCTGCTGGGACTGAGCAGAGCTGTGCATTCCCAGTTTTCCTGGCAGGGAACCCCTGGGCTCAGGCTGGAACAAGGAGCTGCCCAGACCTCCTGCTGCTCTCTCTGACAGACAAACACAACCAGCAGATCAAAGCCAGGAGCAGGGGACAGCTCAGGAGCCTTGGAACTGCTCACACAGGGGGTGTCCTTAGTAAACTGCAGCATCTGGAGTGAGAAATACCTTCAACTTAATTCCCTTTTCCCTCCCAGGAGCACAGGGGATCAATGCCTCCCTGCCCCTCCTGTCCATGAGCCCAGCACATCCCCCACTCACTAATTGCTCCCAGTGCTTCTGCTTAGGGGAGATCAATGGAGCCTTTGCTCTGCCAGCTAAAGGAAAGTCTGACCTCCAGCCTGCTGCTGCTGCTGCAGCTCAGCATGCCAGGCTGGATCCTGTCATTTCCTCAGAGAAATTTAAAGGGAAGAGCCAGGGGAGCAGAGAACGGCTGGGAAGGAGTTTGGGAGAGCTCTCTCATATTCGACTGTAGAGGGAATAAGATGATAAAGAAGTGGGTCAAGTGATTGAAAGCCAAGTGGGATGAGGAATCTCAGAGTCCTTGATTTGCCTGAGGTGTGGAAGGAGCTGATTTAAGTCAGATCTGCTTGAGAGAAAATGGTGACAGGGACGAGTCTGAAGTGTCTGTAGTTCAAGTGAGGAATAACTCCGTGTTTGTTGAGCAAGGCTTTCATCAGGCAAGCTGAGGCTGAACACTTGGGTGCATTATTAGTGTCAAAACCTAAGGAAGTGCAAGGAAACGACAGGAATCCCAGCATCCAGGAATCCCAATTTCATTCCTTTACTCTCCTACAACAATTACTTCTGTTCATTTCTCCAGTTCAAAGGAGGAAGCTTCACTGCTGCTTTTGGACTTCCTGGAAAATATTTCCCCCAGTATTCATGGGTTATGTTCAGTCACAGATAGGGAATTGTTCTGATGTTTGAGAATTGTAACTTCTGGTCCTAATTTAGTAAAAAAACAAAACCACAGCAGCAAAACACCCCTCTGAAAGGAACAAAAGGAATTTTTGGTCACCTAATTAGAGTGACAGTTGATGGCTTCTGCTTTTAAAATGTAGTGTGTAAATATAAAAAAAATAAGCTGTGCTCTGAGGCAAAGTGGATCGTTAAAGCTCTCAACTTTTTAATTGTGTGTTAATTGAATCCACACTGTGTAAGGGGAGGCCACTAGGGCTGTGCTGGGTTCCATGAGCTGAGGATGAATATTTAAGGAGTTGGGAATGCTGGAGGGAGCTGCTTCCTTCAGCTGTTGGATCCAAGGAGTGTCTATCAGGGTTACAGAGTTCCTGGAGCATCATCTCCCAGTGACCTTCACCCTGCCTTGCTCCCTGCTCCCCAGTGCTCCCGTTTGATCCCATGTGCTCCTGGCACAACTTATCCTATGGAGCTGTGACCTGTGGCAGATTGAGTTTATTTGAAACAATTTCCAATTAAATTTGCTCAGTTTAGAGATATTTAAGTTAAAAGTTGTTTAAAGCCATTGACTGGCTCTGTATGGTGTGGCCTAAACATTACCCTGTTTTTGGTAATTCCAGGGAAATCCTGTTATCCCTGTGTTTGTGTGGAGATGACAGACCCTGGAATCACCTGAACCTGGCTGCCCCTTCCCTCTTTTCCTCTTTATATTTAATGTGTATAATAGATTTATGTTTTAATATGCAGAAGTCAAGTAAATATGAGAAACAAACTTCAATTTTAGGGGTCAATAGACTTAGCTTTCCTTGGGTTTTGTGTTCCCTTGGCCTTTAAGGTCAATGGAATCATCTCATGCTTTGTGGTTAAAATACCAGGGTTAAATCTGCTCTGGTTTCAAGTGTTTATACAGAAAAAAAAACACTTTTACTTTTAGCACTTTATCACTGGGGATAAGCATTTGCCTTAATCTGATCAGTTATTGGTTCAAACCCATCAGTGTCTGCAAGGGAGAAGTGGGATTTAGATATGTACCCCAGAATTTTAGGGAATGTAGGATTTTTCATGTAGGAATTTTTATTTTCATTTTAAAAAACCCCAACTTCTGCACACCTCTGATGTGAAACTCTTCATCACCTTTGAATATTCCAACTTGAACCTAAAAATGGGAATGTTTTGGTACAGAGAATAACTGAGAGTTCTGTTATTGTTTCAGGTTGCAGTTGGTTTGATGTTGGCTTGAAATGCTTGTGACAAGATGTCTTTTTAATAAGGCAGATACTCTGTTTATGATTAGACATTGATACCATGACTTTGCTGTTGGATTTAGCAGCTGTGACATTCAGTGGTAAACACCATTAATGGTCCTTCAGCATAAAATTGGAATGAAATCTGACAAAAGCAATTTATTTCTGCAGAAGAGACAAATGAAGCTCTTCAAAATGAAGAAATTGGCCACAAAGACGATGACCAGAATCCAGTTTCCACTGATAATGTGGTATGTTTACCTTTCCTTTTCCACCAATTAATAACTCCTTAATTAATACTGAGGTTGTTGTCCAGCACCCGTGTTTTTCACTAGGTGACAACTTCAGGGTTTTTTCCTATTTGAGCTTTAAAACTGTACTAAAAATACTAAAACATGCCAGGAAAAAACCCTAAAACTTTCAGTAAAATGGAGATGGTGTCCAAGAGACTCAGTTCCCCAACCTGCCTGAACCCCAGATTTTGTCATTTGATACGGTGGAACAAAACCAAGGAACAGTTTCTTCATACTTTGTTCTGAAAACACTGTAAAAGAACTTTTAAAAAAAGTTCTGCCCTTAAAATTGGACTAAAATACATTGTATTTGCATAAGAGATACAGTTTTCCTATTTGAAATTCTAATCTGTTCCTTCCCCTCCTATCTTAAAAAGTGTGTCTAGGAAAGGGAATGTGAATGTTTGGCAGTTATTTAGAGACTCTTTCCTCAAGCTGAGTCTAAACCCAAAAACATTTGAGTCCCAGTGTTACTGAGGGTCTGATGGAGCAGCAGAACTCAGGGATATCAAAGCTCTGAGCTGCTGTCACTTCAGCTGGGCTGGCAGACACTGGAGCACACCAAATGTGCTTTTTCCTCCCTGCTTTCAGCACAGCCTTGGGAACTTGGCAGGTCCTGCCAGGGAGAGCTAGGAATGCCCCTGGAAGGATTTCTCCTCAGTGATTTAGGGAAATTCCTGGTGTGCTGCTCACCTGCTGCAGGAAAAACCTCTGAATTAACACCTCAGGAATGACCCGTGGACATGGATTGGGTCACTGGGGACCTTTCCCTGCACTGGGTTAAACACCATCCTAAAAAAATTAGGGAAATTGCTTTAATTTATTATGGACAGGTTCATAAATGTTGACAACTGTCAAAACAATTAAAAACAGTGAAAAACCTTGGGACGTATTTCTGAGTCTTTGTGTGTTAAGCTTGGCCTAAACACTGTGCTTTATTTATCTTCAGAAACCCAGTATGAAAAACTCCCCAAATTTTTGTGAATTAGGTGAAAATGTCGATATCTATGCATTTGGAAGTGTCCTTTGGCTCAGCATCCCCTACAGCTGAGGGCATTTCCCTTGCACTGTGAAGGTCAGAGGAGAAATCCTCTTTAGGTGAGGAGTAGCTCAGGGCTTGCTGTGATGGCTGCTTTATCCAGAGGGAGACATTTCCAGACCCTCCTTTGCATCAAGGGAGCAGAGCAGGGGCTCTGAGGGGATAAATGTGCAACTTAGAGTCAAAAAGCTGGGCCAGGGAGCTCCTCCTCTTTAAACAGCCTGAATCTCCATGGCAGCAGCTCCCGCTGGATTCCTGCTGGATCTCCTGGCTGAGGTGCATGATTGCCATCTAATGGGGGTTGCAAGGCTCAGAATTCCTCATTCTTTATTCTTCCTCCTTCTCCCTCCTTCCTCTTCACTCCTTCCTCCTCCATCCTTCCTTCTCCATCCTTCCTCCTCCATCCTTCCTTCTCCATCCTTCCTCCTTCATCCTCCCTCCTCCCTCCTTCCTCCTTCCTGCCCCTTTGGGATGCAGATCTTTGTTTGTTTGCCTCCTCTGTGCATTGGAATGAACTGGTTTTTTCTGTTTCAGAAAATAGAAATTTTAGATGATGAAGAGAGTGATCTGATCAGCAATTCTGAAGTGGATCAGATGAGTTCTCTTTTGGATTACAAGGTGAGTGACTGGGCCGTGTCAGGGCCAACAGGATAATCCCCAGGAAGTGCAGGGGGTGGATCTGTCAGGAATTCAGCAAAGATCTCTGGGATCCTGAGCTCCTCTGCTGTTTTCCTGCCCTCATCCCACCTCCAGCCACTTTATCCATGTTTCAACCCAAATGGTGGCAGGAACCCCCCATTTCTAGAGAGCTGCAGCTCCCCACATGTGTCCCAACAAGGGGATTTATGGGGCCACTCCCCCAGAATTGTTCCTTGGAATGCTGTGACACTTTTCCTGCAGCGTGGTGCTGCCAGTTCTGGAAGGGATTGAACAGCTGAAATCCTCTGCTGGAATGGGGGGATCTGAGGAGAAGTCACTCCCCAGGACATGCCTGGTTGTGGCAGGGAGGAGAAGCACTTGGATCCTGACAGCTCCTGTCTCCTGCCAAAGGCTTGTGCTGCTCTCCCAGGAGCTGCCACAATTCCACATTTCCTTGACTTTTTAGCTCCATTGCTGATTTTTTCCCTTAGAAACCAGGTCTGTTCTCCTGACAGTGATCAATTACCAAAATAATGAACAGATCATCTCTGCAGAACAAAAATTCCTCCTTCCAGCAGCGTTTTCCTGGGAAGGGCAGTGGAGAATGAATCAGGAGAGGGAATGACCTTTTCTTAATGTCACCTGTCAGCGCAGTGAGAGGCTTGTTGTGACAGTGCCCTGCAGAGCCAGGGTTGTTGTTTGACAGCACTGATTAGTCCCTGAGTTTTCTGCCTAAATCTGAATTCTTCCTGGGCTGGGCAAAATCCAGAGCTAAGCAGACAACTGCTAAGTATCCATCTGGAAGACCCCAGCTGATTTTTTATGGAAGCCTCAGAACTGCAGCCCAAATATTCCTCCCTCATTCCCAGAGCTGTTATCACCTGGAACAGCGTGGTAAACAGTGCTTTCACTGAAAAAAATGTGGGTTTTCTGTGAAAAAACCCAACAAAAATACAACCATTTATAAAGGTTTGTTACAAACCTTTAGAGCACAATGTAGTCACAGCTTTTCATGTCAACTAAAGCTGAATTCCAGACAGTGTGAGCATGAATATCATATTTTTTTCATTATTCTCTCATGAGTTGGTGCTATTAAGCAGAGCCTTTCTGCAAAAATGAGCAATGCCTTTGATCTTGTAACCCAAATAAACAATTTGATTTTCATGATCTTTGCAAAGGTGAATAACCAGAGAAAATGAATTTTAGCTCTGCACTGATCAGCAGGTTTAGCATTTTGATCCAATAAGTTTGAAATAGAAGAGATACTTGGAATAAATGGAATTACTTATCAGATCTGAATTTTTAATTAAGAGATTTGCAAGTATAGATTGGGAAAATTCCTTTTTAGACAGAGCACACAAGTTATTGGTATTTCCTCAATTTGTAATGTATTACATCCAGTTCCAGCCCCATAAACAACTCCGTGGAGGTTGGAACTAAATGATCTTTAAGGTCCTTTCTGAACTGTTCTGTCACTCTGGGATATTCCAATTTATTCTGTAACCAGAGGGATCGTGAGGAGCTTGGTGAGCTGACACTTGATCCACGTCAAACCCAGCTGCACTGGAGGATGTTATCTTTTAATTCGTGGTAGCTTTGAGGAATTTTCAAGTCATTTTCCCTGTTTTTTGTGTCAAACCTTCTGCTGCAATAATGGAATTTATTTGCTGTCTCTTCTCACAGCCCTCTGATCACTTCTAAGAAGAGATCTGGGCTTTAGTTGTCATTGTCACTAAAAACTATTTAGTTTTAACCCAGGGGTGTTTAGGTGTGGTTATTCCAATGCTTTGTGCTGTCCCCATCCCTGCAGGGATTTAACAGACACGGGGATGTGGCACTTGGGGACATGGTCAGTGCTGGCCTTGGCAGTGCTGGGGAATGGTTGGGCTCAGTCTTAGAGGGCTTTTCCAGCCTAAAGGATTCCATGGTTCTGAGATCATTCCCAGAACTCTCTGGTTTCCCCACAGAATGAAGAAGTCAGGTTCATCGAGAGTCAGCTGGAGAGCCACAAACAGAAATATTTTGAACTGCAGACGTTTACCCGGAGTTTGATACTTGCAATTAAATCAGATGATAAGGAACAGCAGCAGGTAAACCCTGGAGCAGGTTTAATATCTGTGTTTAATATCAGAAGATGTTTGTCCTTTTGTGTTGTGTCCCTCCCGTGGGTTTATTCCAGAAGCTCAAATTATGATTGAAAAACTCAATTAATTTTCTCACTCTTTGTTTAAAGCACTGCTGACATAAAACACCACACCTAATAGTGTATATACTATATATTAGATATGTTTTTCCCTTCTAGGCTCTGCTTTCAGACTTACCTCCTGAACTTGAAGAAATGGATTTCAACCACACATCCCCGGAGCCCGACGATACCTCATTCAGCCTCTCGTCCCTGTCAGAGAAAAATGCCTCAGACAGTTTGTGATTTCTTTGTTTTTGGAAGAGACAGAACAGACCAGAAAGCCCACGGGAGGTGCAGGGTTCAGGAGAGAGAGAGGCTTTTGCTCTGCAGTGTGCTCAGCCCAAGGGAGCCAGCCCGAGGAGGAGGAGCCTGTGCTGGAGGGCTCCTCACAGCCCTGGAGTTGGGAATGCTGGAAAATCAAAGAACGGGGTGAGGGAAGGGTTCACTGGTAGCAGCTTGGCCTTGGGTAGGATTAACTTTGACTCTCCAGATCTACTCTGGCTCTGTGGCAAAGTCTTTTTGAGCAGGGATGCAAGAGTGGGAAACAAATGTCGTGTGGCACACAGTGAATTCTCCAGCTCCACGTGCTCCCCAGGCCTGTTTATTATATTTTTCCCCATTTTTACTCAGGTAGGTGGACTAAAAATTGGGGATCCAAATAGAATAACGGGCTGTCTCCGAGTTGTGCTTGAAAATCTGAAATTAAACTGAAGTGTTTTTCGTTTTCTGACTTAAGATTGTTAAATCTTCCATTTTTCTGACCAAAATAGCTGAAAAAACCTTGAAAGGCTAACTGAAAAAATTGAATTATCCTCAATAAATTATTAATGCAAGGAAGCAGTGATAAGTGTTGGAAGAAATGAGGTGGAAATGGGAACCCTGATAGCTGCAGGACACAACTTCCTAATTCCTAAAATAGAGTAGCAATGGGATTGGATGTTTACACTCTTTAGAGTTTAATGATTGTAGTCAGTTTTTATTTGTCAAAGCCTGAATGCTAAAGTTCTACTTACTATTTTAAGTCTTGGTAATATATTTTTCCACAAACTTTGCTGCAGTTTTCCAAGCCAGTCAGAATTCCACAGCTGCCGTTGCATCCTGAGAGGTTTTCCAGTGTTGGGAAGTGAGTTTTGCAGATCTGCTTTGAAGCCCTGCCTGGTGCATTTTTTGGCAAGTTCCATTTCTAAACTGTGATCTTGATTGCAGGCAGGAGCTGAACTGAATTTCTCCCTTCCCAGAGCTGTTGGCACTGAATCCCTTCACTCCTGTGGTGGAATGGATGTGCAGAGATGTTCAGATGGATTCACTGGGGGGTGTTTGTGCCCAGGGAACTCCTGGCCATGGCAGTGGTGTCATGGTTAGGTTGGCAGGGTGGTGACCAGTCCAAGGCAGGTCTCTTTTCCTCCAGGATGGTTCTGTGGGATGCTGCAGGTGCCTGCCCATGGCATTGATGCTCCAATTCCAACCTGGATATCCCTCAGCAAGCATTTTTCACACAGATACTTCAGTCTGGTAAAAAACCTGATCTTCCCATTTTATGCCAAATAATAATTGACCAGGGAAATCTCACTCATGCAGTGAGTAATCCCCTTAATTTCAGTGGGAGGTCGAAGGTGTAGCTCAGAAAATCCAGAGTGCTGGGGAAATAACACTTTTCTTTTCTTTAGTACTGGGATTAAACTCAGGTTTTAGGGTTTTCTCAGTCTGCTCAGTCACTCCCTAATCACTTGTACAGCTCTTTTTGTTTAGTATCAGCAGTGAGCTCTCTTCTTTCAGGTTCTTAGTCTCTCCTCTCCTTGGGCACGAGGAGCTTGTAGCAATACTGTCAAATACCAGTTGCAGGAAGGGCAGGAACTGTTTTCAAAGGTGTTCTGAAAAACCAAAAGCCTCACACTCCTGCCCCCTGTACAATTGTGTAAATTCCCAGCAGAGCTACCCTTCCACAGAGAAAGCCCAGAGTTCCAGGCTGCTGTGTGTGAGTTGAGGCATCAAAACTCAGAGTGGAAATGGAGGATTGAGAGCAGAGCCCACAGTGCTGTCCTTCACAGGGAGGACAGAGCTGAGCTGGAATTCTGCTGGCTCTGAAAAACTCCTTTATAAAGGGTTTTCTATGCCAGGCTGACAATGGATTCTATTGCTGTTCTCTTTAGACAGGAAATTTGTGCCACTGACAATGAAACCTCTTGTTTTTTGTGAAACTTAAAAAAAAAAACCAGTGCTGGGATTTGCCACTACTTGGACCCTGTTTTCCTGCTTCTTCCACATGAATTCCCATGACAGAGGGCAGGATACTCTTAACAGGAGTTCTCAATTTCATGGTCAATTAAATCCTCCTCCTTCCTGCAAGAAAAACTTCCATTGATGATTCCTATTTTGCTGTTTTGCTGCTATTTCATATCCAAACAAATCAAAAGAATGAATTTGGAATGAACTGTTTGCTAAATACAAGCAATTATGTTAGTCCCTGTTCTCCAGGGAGCTGGAATCCTCCTGGATGTGCAGCTGAGATGAGCTGCAGTCAAGGCCCACCCCATCCCTGGGGGATGCTCTGTGGTCCTTTCTCCTGTGGGGAGGCAAAACACAGCCTGGGACACTGGACAACACTACAGGATAGTCAGGAAAAAATTGTATAGCTTCAATCCCTGAATAACAAAATCCAGGGAGGAGGATGCTCCACAGCTCCTTGGCTGGGTGTTTTTCAGTGTCAGTTTGTATTTCCAACAAAAATCTGATGACTGTCACCGTGAGTGGTGGTTAAATGTTGGTGGAGGGCAGTGGGGGTGGCTCTGGGGTGGGATTGGGGTCAGGGTTACCATCCCAGGTAACAAACACCTGCATGAAGTGCAGTTCAGCATTTCATAACCTTCCACAGGAGATAAAGCTCATTCTGTGCTTTTCAGGGTGACAGAAATCAGAAATCCCCTTTGTGTTCCACTGTGTGATTCTAATGTGAATTATCACTGCAGCACAAGGGCCACGTGTTGGTGGCTTTATCACCTTTCTGTGGCCATGGAGCAATGTTTGACCATCCTGCAAAGTCTCTCATTTACTTTGTCCATGAACAATGACTTCCCTGGCATTGTTCATTCCCTAAAGCATCCATGGGAACATCAGTGATGCCTTTCTGAAGAAACCCAGGTGGGAAAGTAGCCCAGAGCAGCCACTTTGCCCAGAGGCAGGACGGGCTCTCCCTGGGGAGCTGTTTTTGATGCTGGAAGTTTTGGTATGCTGAAAACCCTGGAGCTCTGCCTCCTTTCCTCTCCCTGCAGGTGATGCTTCAGTCACATCCACAGGTCTGACAGGAGTAACAGTAACAGGAAATACTCCACTAAAACAATAAATACCCCAGTAGGAGAATTTGGGGCAGGTTAAAGGTACCTGAGCAGATGAACCTTATGAGTTTTCTGGAGTGCCCAGCCCTGGAGGCAGCTCTGCACTTTAATCTCTCCAAGTATTTCTTTTCACTAAGGCAATAAAAAGTGTGAAATGAGGACTTTGGGGCTTTGCAGCTCTGTCCTGGTTCTGTCTTCTGCCAGGGGAGAAGCTGTGTGTGCTGCTGGGCTCAGACAGGTGAGGTGATAGAACAAACCAGCAGCATCATGGGCATCCTGGCTTGGGAATGGGAATCCCTGATGGGATTCAGATGGATTTGCCCTCCCCTTTGGGATCTCTTGCACTGCTGTGTCCCTGGACTGAACACAAACTCCTGCACAGACTGACCAGAGCCACTGCTGCCCTCCGGCCTCAGGGTGCTGCTGGTGTGAGGAGGGGCAGGAACGTGCATGAAGGGAATAGCACAGAATTCCTGACACACAGGAACAATTCACAGCTTGTTCCAGCCCAAATCAGCCTCAGCTCCTGCTCAGCTCCCCCAGACCAGGCTGGAACCTGGCCAGACTCTGCCTTTTCTGCCCCAAACCTTGCCTGAGCAAGGTTAGGGGTGGTCAGTGAGGAAACTCCACCTGGCTGCCAGAGGACATGAGCTGGATTGTGGTGGATGATTTCTTTAATCAATTTAATAATTGACCAAATGTGAAATCTGTAAAGTTTTGGGGGGAAAAAAAATAGTCAGAGCAGCACTACAAAATGGGTGTTTTCCCTGGAAGAGCAGGAGTTTAATCTGAATATTTTTTGCTCTGGAAAACAGCAGCTGCTTTGGTCAGAAGGCAACAGAAACAGGGCAGAGCCTTGGGCTTGAGGGGGTTCTTTTCCTCCAAAGGAGCAAATCCTCTTGGCTGAAGGAGGTGTTCAAAGATGTTGTGGAAGGAAAACAGTTCAGGCCAGTGCTTTGGCTCTGGGAACAGTTTCCCATGTTACTGAACTAAGTCAATAATTCTTTTCCAGCTCTGATTTACATTTTACACAACTACCTCTGAAACGTGACACCCCTTAAACCCACACAGAAAATGTGAACTTAGGAATTTTTTTTTTAACATTTTATAGGCAATAAATTATTCCCAACATGCATCCTTCGGTTTGTGCTTGGTTTTTGCTGAGTGTGAGCCATCACTTTGTTTTTACTTCAGTGCTATTTTTCTGTATTTGTGTTCATCACAAACCGTGGAGAAGGAAATAATGGGATATTAGGGAGAAAAGCTTAGCATATGTTAAAGGGAGACAACATTTCTGTTAAAGCTGAAGGAAGGTGGGGTGGTTGTGCTGGTTTTGGTGCAGTTACTGTGAGAAATGGGTATTATCCTTAATTCTGGTATTAATGATTGCTGGAACATTGCTCAGTGCATCAGATGGCTTAATCTGAGAGAGCAGTCAGTGATCTCAGCACTGTAAGGAAAAGGATTTTACACTTTCTGAGACGTCACAGTTCCTAAATACCTCCACAGATTTTTGTTTCAGTTGTTTCCTTTCTTTGGCATAACTTTATAGAGACCTTGTAGAAAGAATTTTGAAGTGTTAAATGAAAATGGGTCAGTAACAAACTGAGGTCAAATGTAGATTTAAACCATGTTTGTATTCAAGTTTCATCTGTAAAAAGTTCCTTGAATTTCCCCAGCCACATTTCTCTGCCTGGAGTGGAGGGGAAGGTGGCAGGATGCACCAGGGGGATGGAGGGAATGAGGCACAAGGAGGCAGAAATGAAGGTTCTGGGGTTTAGTTTAGAAAATTTCAATGAACTGAAAGGTTTCTGTGCTGTGGAAAACAAGAGCTTCTGTTTTATCTGCAGATTTTGTGAAATACAGGCCAAAAAGTCCATTGGCAAATCCACCGAGTTGTGCTGGGGGAAAATTATCTTCTCCAGTAGGAATTTTAGAATTTCTGGGGTTATTTCTGGAATTACTGAGTGTGTGTGAACACACAGATTTTACAATGTGCACAGATACACTGAACTTGTTCACAGTAGCTCTACAAAGGTATTTTAACTTGAATTCTTCTCAAATATATTTCATTTGCTCTTATTTTTGTGTCTTGCTGCATATCAATTGCATAGTTCTGAAAATTAGTCAAATACATCCATACAAATATGGTTTATTGTTTATGTCCTTGCAACTGCTGTTAGGCTTGGAAATGCCCATAATAATAATATTTCTATCTAAGTGATCTTGGCAAATAAACAAACTGCTGTATTTCTGAAGAGATAATGAATCTTCTGCCATGAGAAATTCTGCTTTGTTTTCACTGTAGGAATCAGTTTCATTTTAAACAAATATTCTGAAAAAATTAAATATTATTGTATAACTTGGATGTTTTCCTTTGCTTACAAAACAGGTTAATTGATGATTTCAAATCTTTTATCATTTCCTTCTGGGCCAATTCCTTAAGCTTTGTAACCTGAGCATATTTCTGAGTTTCTGTGTGAAAATCACTATTTATATTGCATTTTTATGATTTGTATCAGTACGTGTAGCAAAGAAACTACTACAAACCTTCAACTGAAGTACCTCCACTATGGTCCAGGACACTTGATCTGGGCATTTGGAATGCCAGATGCCCAGAGAAACAGTCCAGACGTTTGTATTGAGTTGGTTTTCTGTGTATATAAAGGGTATTTATAATCTTGTATTAACAGAGTCATCATTGGAAATGCTGATTTCCTGCTTTAGAAGCCTGCTCAGCTATTTTTATATAAAACTTTGGTCTTCGCCTTAATTTTTTTTGGTGAAAAGTTGTGCCATAGATATTTTAACTTATCCACAGATCCTTTACAAAATTTGCTTTGACTTCTCTTAATTAATTATTTTTTCCTCCAATTGTCCTAATTTGTTTTCTCCTCCAAATGCATCTCAAGGTTGGTTTGCTTTCTTTATTATTTTTAATTTTTTTTTTTTTTTTTTTTTTTTTAAGTTTTGGAAAATCCCTTCATCTGCATGCTTTGGTAGCTCGAGTTTTTCCTCTGTAGTTTATCGTTTATAGTTTAGAAGAACCTTTTATTGAAACCCCCTGAAGTAATGCTTGTACAAATGTATTTAGGGTGGCCCAGATGGTCAGAGAAAAGGGCTAATTTAGCATTGGTAAATTTGTCTACTGACTCAAGGATATTTTTCTACGTCTGTCAAGTTTGGGACTATGGAGAAATTAAATAAAGGTGAACTAACTCCTTTTCCTATATGAACTTCTCTGTTTCTGTCTTTATTATGGCCTTGTAAATGTTCAGTTCTGTTCACATCAGGGCTCAGCCCTAATTCTTCAGTTCCCACCATATAAATTAATTTATTATTTATGGAGTGGCTTTACAGAATCAGAATTTTATACAGAACTTGGAGCCCTCTGTCCCAGGAACCAGGAAAAGTCCCTTCCCAAAATGGGATTTGTGTGCAGCAGTGACCCAGCTCTGTTCACACCGGGGGGATTGAGCTGTGGGGCTTTTTTAAAGCTATTTTTGAGCTAAATGTGAATTCTTTGTGCTCTTTTCATCCCATCCTTGGCATTTGCTAAGTTAAAAATCTCCAGAACTAAATCCCGTGGCCTCTGCTCCCAGCCCACGTGGATGGAAGGTGGGGAAAGCTTTTGGAGCTGATGCTTGTTGGCTTTGGGAGCAATTCTGGTGCTGGGAGTGCGGGGGAGCTGCGGGGCAGTGCCAGGCTGAGGGACAGGATCGGAATTTAATTCCAACCCGGGAACGGTGAGGAAGAGCCGCGAGGGACCGCACGGAAAAGAGCTTTGGAGCGGGCAGGGAAACGGGAGAGAGGTGCAGCCGGATCCCCCAATTCCCGGGTCCCCAGTTCCCAAATCCTGCAATTCCGGGGTCCCCCAATTGCCAGATCCCGTAGTTCCCGGATCCCTGAATTCCCGGGTCTCACAATTCCCAGATCCCCCCCAATTCCCGGGTCCCCCCAATTCCTAGATTCTGAAATTCCCGGGTCCCCCAATTCCCGGATCCCGCAGTTCCCGGATCCCTGAATTCCCGGGTCCCACAATTCCCAGATTCCGCAATTCCCGGGTCCCCCAATCCCCACATCCCCCAGTTCCCAGATCCTGCAATGCCCACATGCCGCAATTCCCAGATCCCGCAATTCCCGGACCCTCCAATTCCCAGATCCCGCAATTCCCAGATTCCACAATTCCCAGATCCCGCAGTTCCCGGACCCTCCAATTCCCAGATGCCCCAGTTCTCAGATCCCGCAATTCCCGGGTCCCTGAATTCACAGATCCCGCAATTCCCGGACCCTCCAATTCACAGATTCCGCAATCCCCGCATCCTGCAATTCCCAGGTTCCCCAGTTCCCTGAATTCCCAGTTCCCTGAATACCCAGATCCCTGAATTCCCGCATCTCCCGCTGCCTGTGGTGTCACGGGCTCTCCGGTGGCCGTGTGGTCCTGCGAACCCCGTGGACCCGGCTCCTCTCCTGCACTGCACATTTGCATAATCCTGATTAATTAGTTAATTAATTCACTCATTCATCTCGACGCTCCGAAGTCACCCAATCTCCGAGCTCTGCCCCGTCCAGCTTTGGAATTAGGGCGGCAGAGAGGGAGGTGAAAACCAGAAACAATGTGGATGGAGAGGAGTTAAATCTGTCTGAGCCCAAAGATTCCGTACCAAATGTTCCTGGGACCCTGAACTCGGGTGGTGCTGCAGCTCCATTGCCACCTGGTGGCAAATAAAACCAGGAATTGGAGAAAAATACCTTGAACTGTCCCCATACTTCATATTTCAGAATGAACAGCTACTTTTGTCTCAATGAAAAATCAAATATCAAAATAAATCTGGCATTTAGTAAAGAGGAGACTGAGATCAGACTGAAGGTGATAAACCAGGAGCATATTCCAGTTTAATTTCCCCACATGGATTCAGGTTTGGGGGGACCAAAGCTGCTCCATGGGATGAGGTGATGTAGGGGACAGCTGGGGTGGCCACTCCAGCTCCATGTTCCTGCTGCAAGGAGTAAGGGAAAGAACCATGGCAGGAGAGAGAAACAGATAGAAAAAGGAGTTTTCTGGTTTTTACTTGCAGTTGTTATTCTAGTGAGGAAGGAAGGGGAAAGAAAAGGCAAGAAATCTGAAAATTTTTAGATTTACCTCCTACTTGGTCTTGTTTTTTGGTTATTTCTTGCTGGAAATCTGGAATAATCTTGGACTGTGTGGAATTTTTTTCACTAGAAAAAGCTCATTTGACTTTTTTTGAAGGAAAAATTCTCCCCAGCCTCAATCTTCTCTGGCAGTCTCCCCTTTCCTGTTAAATGTGAAATTGTCAATTAAAAGCCCTTTACCTCTTCTGAAAGTTTTGGGCTCAGTCATAATTCAGGAGAATTTGAAGTGAATTGGAAGCAGCCTCAAGGATGGACAGAGCAGGAGAGCAGCAACTGCACCAGAAGAGCCCATTTTGGGAAGGTCAAATCCTTGGAATGTCACCTGGGAACAGGTCAGGTCAAAGACTATGGGTTAATTAACCTGAATTTAATGTTCTGTTAATCATTTAACAGTCACAAACCCATTGCAACCACCCTCCCCCAGGCCTTCATTCCCATAATAGTAATAAATGGCTCACTGTGATCCAAACTATAAACAGATTTCATGAATTCTGCCAGAAATTGAATATTGAATTATTTCTTTATGCCCACATGTCTTTCCTGGTTTGCTTAATTCTGCCAAATATTTAGCTCAGCCTTCTCTTCTCTCAGCAACCCACACTCTCCCGGCTACATCATCCCATTTTTGGACCATTATTTAAAATTTCAGGCATTTTACAGAGCCTGGCCAAGGAATCAAAACAGCTGAAGGTGTTCAGCTCCTGTGTGGGGATCAGGTCGTGGGCTCCTCACCAGACACCTGCACAGCCAAGCAGCGGGGTTGGAACACTGGCACAGGCTCCCTGCTTTAGCCCTTTTTGGGAAAAATCCCACTGGAATGTGTCTTTTGACTAATCTGGGCCATGGGAACAGGAAGGACACGTTTTTGGGTGTTCTACAACCACGCTTCAGAAATATATGATTTTCTGAGTTTCCGTTCCTTAAAATATTGATTTATCTAATTTTTTTTTTCATACAAAACCCCAGAGTGTGTGGCTGAAAATGCCATTTCTTGCTGCCATGGGGGGCTGTGAGCTGGCTCAACGCTGCTGTGATCTGTGTCCTCAGTAAAAGCAGGACTCTCAATTTTTGGAGAAAGTGCTGCTGATGGCCTGAAGACAGGTGGAAAATACTGACAAAATAACATCGGCGATTAGCAGTAAAACCCCCTTAATTTGTGCAAACATTCCCAGACAGAGACTCCCATCACCTTTGCAGATTGTTTGCAGTTGGTTTAATTCAGCTTTCATTCAGCTGAAGGGGTTGAGAGAAGATAAGAAACCACTCAGTGCCCTCCCTGCTCCGTGACCTGATGTGCCCTGGCCTGGGGGAGCAGGAGCAGCTGGGGCTCCCAGAGCCATTCCCTGCCGTGCTCCCAGCCCGGGGACAGGGATGGGGACAGGGACAGGGACGGGTGGCAGTGCCAGCTGCTCGCTGCTCCCACGCCAGAGCCATGTGTTGATTCACTCTGTAATTGATTTGGGCAACTCGAGGCAATCGGTTTCCAAGATACCACATCCTTCAGATATTTAAAACCCCTCTCTCTGGCAGTGTATTATATTTAAATGTCGATGGATGAGCCGGGTGTGTATTTATAGCCAGGCTCAGATGGGCTCTGGGAATGGGGCCTGGGAATGGCTGGGCAGGGAAGTGTGTGTGGCTGGAATTCTCGGGGGGCTGCAGCAGTGGGGACCCCTCTGAGTCACCCCAAAATCAACATCTCACTGTGGATCAGTGCATCACAGCTTTGGATCCACCATGCTGGGGTTCAGTGCAGCTCCAATGAACAGCCAGGCCATGAGCAGTAATTAGAGACTGATCCCAGATTTCCCCAGCCAGGGACAGTGACTGGCCCAGCCAGGGGAGGGATATTTTGTTTGCTGTTCCTGTCGTCCCTCACCATCACCTGCTCACCTCCACACCACTGCCATGGCTCACACTTGGCTTCCTGGAAAAAGGAAATTTCCAAAGAAAAGAGAGGAAACTGCTGTGACATTACTCTGCACACCCAGGAAAAAAAATTTAAAAAAGGAAACATTGGTTAAATCCTTATGAGTATTATGAGACCTGCAGCTGCACACACATCTTGTGAGCTCAGGGTTCCAATGCATGGGAAGAAAACTTGTGTACACAGGAGAGGGGGCAGCTCTGAAGCAGGCAGGACAGGCAGAGACAGCCTGGGAGGTGGATGGGACAGGGACACACAGGTCACCCCATCTCGGAGTGGCTCTGTGGGTGCAGCTCTGAGCAGGAATGACAGGAAATGCCTGGGGAGGCAGAGTTCCCAAACTCCTGCTTTGGGCTTCTCCAGCAAGAAGAGGACTCACCCAAATCCTGAGGCCTGGCATGAGCCCAGCTTGGGCAATGCAGAGCTTTCCTTGTTTTAGCCCCAAACAGAACTGTAAAATACACTAAGAACTGAGATAAAACACAGGCTTGGATTTGTGGCCTCCCACCTTTGCCACCATCATGATTTGGACTTAAAGGGGAGATCCAAGATCCAGGACCACACGTCAGCCAAAAGCTGCACTCGATGCCCTCAGCTCATTTCCAGCCTAAAGGATTCTGTAAAATCTTCTTTTCATCTGTCCCTTGGGTGTGTGTAGGAGGTCACAGCAGGAAGGGAAAAGAATGAATCCAGCTTGGAACTGCAGGTAACAAAGGTTAAACTGAGACACAAAGCATCTGTGCACGACGGAGAAAGGGAAACTGGTAAAACAAGAAGAGTTGGGAATGCTCAGAGTTGCCAACCATGGACATTCAGGGGAGGGAGGCAGAGCACAAGAGCACACTGGGGTGTGAGGGGTGGCCCTGGCTGATGGAGCAGAGCCCAGCCAGAGCAAAGGGATAAAGCAGGGATTTATTAAAAGGCCTCAGTGGGCACACCTGGGCAGCACAAGAGCCCGGCTGGGACACACCCAAGGTGACCCAAAATGGGCACAAAATGGACAACTGGTCATGAGGTCTCACGCTTTGATAAGCTCTGGTTCATCAGCACATTGGAGTTAATTGTCCAATTACAGCTTCAGGTTATGAAGCTCCATCCTCCTTGGTTTTCCTTCTCACTTCACCATTGGTTTTGTTCTTGGGCCTTTTAAAGTTGTATTGGTTGTCCTTGGTCCCAATCTGGAGAAGGAATTGCTTTGTCTCCCTACTCTGTGAAGAGAGCTCAGTAGCCCTTGATATGAAACCTAGAACTACTCCTGAAAATAGCGCAGAATCTGAAAAATATAAAAGCCAAAACCCAAGGCATTGTGGCTGCCCCCTCAGGAGGCTCAGGGCAGTCACCTGAAGGGGACGGTGCTGCCGGTGTCACCCGGTGTCACCCGGTGTCACCTGTTGGCCCGGGCCCAGCAGGAACAGCTCCCAGGGAGAGCGCGGGGCGGGAGGTGAGAGCGCTGACGGCGCTGCCCGTGGGAGTAGCTGTGGGCTGGGATGACGGGTGATTTTTGGCTCCGTGAAGAAAAGAATAAAACCCAACCTTTTTTGTTGTCGTTGTTTTTTGGGTTTTTTTGTTTGCTTCAAGCCTCACTATGAGCTTCATCTTGTGGACTTTTTCACTGGAATGTTTTAGGACTGGGATACACGCAAGGAAAGGAAAATCCATGTGCAAAATTATGATTTGTATTTAAAAAGCGGTGTAGTAATGAGCAAAAATTAAAATACAATCCATTAGAAAATCCCCTGCTTAAGAGGTTTTAAAAGCTGCTTTTACCCTTATCTACTAATAATGTTGAGTTATTTATGTTTTTTTCATATCCTAAAGGTTTTACAATGATGAATATTTTTTCTGGAAGCATTTCTTAGTTCAATGTATGAGAGCTTGAACAGATCCCACTCATGCTCTGGACAAACTGAGTCATTCTATATTCTCAAGCCAAGATCTGGCCTTTGATAACTTTAATGTACGTTTTTTGGGTGAGTCCTTGAACAGCTTTGTCATTTACAATACAACCATTGAGGCTTATAAATGTGTTTAGAGCTGATCAGCCTGCTGGCCTTTGAGGGGTTAAGGACACCTGTAGAAGTTCAGACCATGATTTCCAGCTCAAAAACACCTTGAGGGAGGAGGGGATGGGTCCTTGGGAGGTGTCAGTAGGACACAGAATGGGTCAGGGACCCTAAAGTCCATCCAGCCCCACTCCTGCCATGGGCAGGGACAACTCCCACCATCCCAGGGTGCTCCAAGCCCCATCCAACCTGGCCTGGGACACTTCCAGGGATTCAGGGGCAGCCACAGCTGCTCTGGGCACCCTGTGCCCACTCTCACAGGGAAGAATTTTTTGCCAATATCCCACCTAACCCTGCCCTCTGGCAGAGAGAAGCCATTCCCTCTTGTCCTGGCACTCCAGACCCTTGGAGTCTCTCCATCTTCCCTGTGAGCTCCCCTCAGGCACTGGAATGCCACAATGAGATCTCCAGGCTGAACAATCCCAATGCTCCCAGCAGAGCTGCTCCATCCCTCTGATCATCCTGGTGTCTCCTCTGGAATATTTCAGTCCTGTTGAGCTGCAATGCCATGGCAGTTGTTCTGGTGGGTGCTTTTCCCAGTGAGCCCCCTGCCTGTGTGAATTCCCCACCCATCCCATGGCCCTGCCAGGAACGAGAGCAGCAGCCAAGGTGTCTGCAGGGGAGCTCCCTCTGTTTTCCAGCTGTAGGGAGCAGAATGAAGCAGAGGTGTCACTGTGACAAGCCAACAGCTCTGAAAAAGCACTCCCAGAGTCTCCAGGCGAATCTGGAGGAAGCCAGAACCGCGGGGTTGGAGTTAAACAAACAAGCAGACAAACAGGGAATGACAATTTTGGGCTCCCCTGAGCTTTCCGCAGCTCTCGGAGGGTTCAGCAGATCCATCAGAGTGACACGAGGGGAGTCAGAGGGAAATGCTGAGCAATCAGTGTGGCATTTCATGGAGGAAAAATCTTTTGTGGAGAAAATATTTATGGCAAAATGTTCTGTGCAGGAAATTGATACCAGGTGCTTATCCCATTAAAATCCTATCTAAGGGGTCTGGGTGTCTCCTGCTGGTTCTGTGCTCAGGTAATCATCTCCCTCACTCAAAAAATGCCATTAATTGAGTCCATTGGGTGCAAAAAAATGCCATTAATCGATTCCATTTGGTCCACTATGTCCAAAAAATTGCCATTAATTGATATAAAATGGGTTCATAGTTTTATTTGTAGCGTTAATACAGATGGAATCATCTCTGAGTGAAAATATCTTCCACCTAGAGTGCTAAATAACCAATATTAATAGCTAGGTGCAACATAAAATACTTTATAACTGTCTTATTAAAATGCATTAAGCAATGAGGACTTTGTCATAACGGAAGAAATATGTTACTTCTGTTGCTGCAAGCTTAATGATTGTGCTTAATCACCCATTGTTTGGTGATTGAAAATTTGGAAAGGTGTTTTAATTTAAATTTTGAAGCGTTCTCAGAGCTCATGTGCTTCTGAAAGGCATTGTTGGAAGGCAGTTGTGGCACTCAACAAAGGCACAATTTCACAGTAAATCCAAGTTGCTGCTCTCCCAGCCACACGCTGCCTCAAGCCCTCGCTGCAGAGCTCAGGGACAATTTTAGATATCATTTAACAAGGCTGACTTCTTTCTTGGAGTTAATTTGAACTCCAGCTCTTGATCATCTGCCTCTGTTTATGCGCAGTTATCCATCCTTGAAAATTTTCAAATTAATATTTCACTGTGAATATTGGAAGTATTTTAATTCTGACTATCTCTTTCAATGGCTCCTGTAATTACAAGGTACGTCATTCATTTGAGATTTAAATCTGCTTCCTTCCCACACAAACCCAGCATTATTTCTTTTTTCCTTGAGATTACTGTTAACAGATTTTAAAAGTGAGACTTATTAATTTTTAGTGTTAAAAAAGCAGATCCTCCTCTTTTGAAGAGTCCTGCCCTGGTGCTTTTTGATAGCCTTCCAGAGATGGTACCACACTGTGTTTGTTGCAGGAAGGAAAAAGAGCAAAGGTTGTTCCTCCTCCTTCTACAAGTTAAATATTGATGCTCAGAATGACATTCTTTAAACTTGCTTCAAAACACCACAAACTGATGAAATGTAAACTGAAACTAGGCTGGAGCTGAGGTTTGGAGGCTGAGGTACCCCACCAGAATTATTCTTGCTGTTTGCAGGTGATTTATTGCTCACGCTGTGGCTCTGCTGCTGGGCTGTGGGCAAGAGCCATTCTTCACAAGCCTGACCTCATCCTGTGAGATGTTTCCTCCACTGAGTGCTCGTGTTTCTCACTGAAGCCAATTCACAACATCTACTGAAAAACCCTCCCAATAAGGGCGGTGAGAATCTGCCTCTCACATGGCATGAACTGGATTTTTTCCTTATCACTGGAAGTCTGCTCGTCTGTCAATTTTTTTTCTTTCTGCTGTTCTGCCACAGCTCCATCGATGCCTGTGACAGCTCCTCAGTGACAGGAGAAGCAGCTCTTTCAGTGTCAAAGTCAACTTGTTGAAGACTCTACGTAATTGCTTCTCCCTGTAGATTTTCAGCAAAGGAGGAAATGCAACAAAGAATTTGGAGTGGTGGTGAGCCCTGTCCCTCCTTACTCACACTCAGCTGCCCTGTGGCTGCTGTTGGTTATTAAGAACAAGGTAATGACCTGCATTAAGTGCTTTGTGGCATTTCCCTGTAGGAAAGACACTGATTAAAGATCCATTGCCTGCCAATTCCACAGTGTGACTGGGACAGCGTTGACTTTGCTGGTGGTGCTGAGCTATTGGATAGTGCTGGAGGATGGGCAGTGAACTGCTGCAGAGCCACACAGGATCCCAGAATCTCTGAGGCTGGGAAAGACCTCTGAGATCATCGAGTCCATCCTGGGACCAATCCCCACCTTGTCCTCAGCCCAGAGCACTGAGTGCCACATCCAGGCTCTCTTTAGACTCCTCCAAGGATGGGCACTCCAAACCTCCTGTGCAGCCCCTGCCAAAGCCTGACCGCCCTTCCCATGGAGAAATTCCTGCTGCTGTCCAACCTGACCCCAGCCTGAGGCCGTTCCACCTCCTCCTGTCCCTGTTCCCTGGGAGCACAGCCCGAGCCCCCCGGCTGTCCCCTCCTGGCAGGGAATTGTGCAGAGCCACAAGGGCCCCCCTGAGCCTCCTTTGCTCCAGGCTGAGCCCCTTCCCAGCTCCCTCAGCCCCTCCTGGGGTTCCATTCCCTTCCCAGCTCCCTCAGCCCCTCCTGGGGCTCCATTCCCTTCCCAGCTCCCTCAGCCCCTCCTGGAGCTCCATTCCCTTCCCAGCTCCATTCCCATCCCTGGACACGCTCCAGCTCCTCAATGTCTTTCTGGCAGTGAAATCAGGAGCAGGTTGGAGTTCTGGCATGTTGGCATTCTGTATTTAATGCACCTGTGTAAGCCCAGCTGAGGGAAACATGAATTAGAGGCAACTTGCATCATTCCTTCATCTTTTCAACAATCCCGTTGTGGCTCGAACGGCTTCTCAGCCTAGTAAAGAGTTTCAAGTAAGTTCTAGACACTTACCTGCTCATCTCCATATAATACTGTTATTTGTCTAATTGTTTCTATTCTTGTGTGTTTGCTATGTAAAAATTCAGTAAAGCCATTATGCAGGAAAAGAAAAGGAAAGTGGTTGAGATGATTATTCTGTTATCAGTCATGACTAAGATGAAGAGAGATATACTAGCAAGACATTGTTCCTAAAATAGATATCTTGCAAACAAGAAATGTCAGTCAAATGAGGTTTAAATTAAATTCCTGATAGCAATTACTTACAGAATTATCATGCTCCCATTGAAATTATTATGAATATTGTCACCAGAGTTAATGGGAAAAGAAGCTGGGCTTAAGAGACTGATTCTGAAACGAATTCCAGAATGTGCTCAGCTTGTGTCCTGCTGAACCCAAAGTCACAGGGCCACAAAGAGCATCCTTGGCTGAAGAGTGGCTCCAGACTCAGGGCAGTGGGAAAAGGTGAAACTGAGAGCTGGGCACTTTCAGGAAGTATTGAATGGCCACAAATGAGTGACCTCACTGGGAGCAGAAGTGATGAAGTGCAGAAATGTGATGTGTGTTCCAAATAAAGAACTGATGAGTCAAGTTGTGCCCCAATTGGAACAGGAGCAAAGTCAGGACGGATGGAAAATAACCTTGATTGTGGTGGAGAAGAAATAGAAGTGGAACTGTGGTGACCCCCAGGAGCCCCAGAGCAGCAGGGGACTGGAAGGATGTGGATCTCTGTCCCCCCAGCACTGGGGACCCTTGCAGCACTCACTGCTGCTGCAGCAATTATCTGAAGAGCCAAACTGATACCCCTGGAGTGGCATTCACGACCTCCTCTCTGCTCCAGCAGTGCAGCTATTACTCATCCAGTCAAGTCCTTTTGTTACACAATAAGGAGAAAACAACTTCTAAATATATAATTTTAAATCAGTATCTTTATACTGCAAGACACAAACAGCTACTGCTGAATTATTTCTGACAGATACTAAGTTCCTATTTAATCTTTCAGGTTGAGGCATTTTTTCTAAGCATGGCTCAGTAGGAAGTTAATTATAATCTTCCAAAATGGGAAGAATTTTCACCTGGGATGATTAGGATACTGGTTTGAGGCATGGTATGTGGGCTCCTAGCTAAAGTTAGGAACTGGCAACATCTTTGGCTCTCTCTCACTGCAGAAGTAACACCTTCTGCTGTCACAAGAACTACCCTGAAGATGGAGATCACGATGATTTTGGATGCAATCAATCCCTTAAGTATTCATCATTGTTGATACATTTGCATATTGGAACATCATGGTGGTTTATTCTGCGCTCTGAGGCAAAATTCGCTCTGAATTCCAGTTGGATTTTTCAGGCTTGGTTTCAGCTTCAAGGATAAATCAGGTTTGAAGAACTATAACGAAGCAAGTTCTGGAAAAAGACAAAAGTATGTGAGATTCAGTTTTTAAAAAAAAAAACGATCAATTGCTTGTGGTAGATTTGCCATCTGTTGGTGTGTGCACACTGCTGCAGTGACTTATTTCAGTATTTAATTACGTTTTCTGACTGCACTTGGCTCAGCTAACCTTGGGAGTTTCTCTCAGAAATACAGTTGGTCATGTTTTCGTCAGTAGCTTTTGGAAAGAGATGAATTACCAAAGCAGTTCTTGTTGATGAGTCCCAAAGCTGGGCCTTGGGGTTTTCACTGAGTCATTACGTGGAGGCTGCAGGATTCCTGTGCTCTCTGCTGGGCTTCCCTCAGCTCACTCTCCAAAAGTGCCCACAAAGCCTGAGTGTCCATCCCTGCTGTGTCACCCATGAGTGTAAAACCAGCCCCCTCCTTGCTCCATCCCTGCCCTGCCCTCGTGGTGTGCCTGTGATGTGCTCTGAGTCCCCTGTCAGCTCTCACAGGACTTGGGGAGCTGATGGCTCCTCATTATTTTCCTTCTCTTTGTAACTTGTGCACGTTATTGACAACTCTTTAATGTTTACTCCAAGCCAGCAGTGAAAATGTGTGCAGAGAAACAGAATTTCCCCACTCTTCAGCTCTGGGTGAGTGACCAGCCCAGGAATCCCCAGCTGGGAGCAGTGCCCGGTGTGATGGTGGAGGTGGGACATGCACCTGTGTGAAATCCCAAATGTGCAGAGGGGGATTAATCTAATTTGTACTTCTGCAGTACAAAACCAGGGAACACCAGGTCCAACTAAGCAGCAGGCTCAGAGTGAGGTGCTTTGGTGATAAGAGTAGAATTTGTGAGGTGTTACAAACTCTGTAAATGTAGATATTCCAGAAAACCTGGGCAAACTGATGGAAGAAATATCCCACAAGACTGTTCTGTGCGGGATCTCACCCTTGGTTTATGAAACCTGAATTGCTTAAGCCTGAACACATATCTGGAGCTGTATTTTTAGCTATTGCTTACCCTATTTGTAGGTTCTGTCTGATATCTGCTTTCCTGGCCAGTGTGGAGACAGGATACTGAATCTTTAATTTATATTTTCCTTTGATGATAGAGAAGAACTGAGATGTGTCAGTTGGCTGGTTTGTAGCATTGGGGGAAAAATATAAAATATTTGATTTCAAGATGCATTTCAAAATGAAGGAAAACTAAAAGGTTTTAAGTGCAAACAAGTACATACGAGCATAAAAAAGTCTAGTAGGATCTTCATTCACTGTGCCTTTCTGCAGTTTTCATCCCCTACTGTCAAAGCACTGTGATCAGCAGGGATAAATTCATTGTATTTTCCATATGGCTGAGATATTTCTTGAGCTCATTTTGGACAAATGTGGCAAAATTTGCTGCTAAGTCTGTCCCGTGGTTCCAAAATATCCCCCAAAATATGTTTGCTTTGACGGTGAGAACGAAATAGTAGATCTTTCTTAAGGTGTTGATCTGGGAGCATCATCTCCCAATTGGCTTCCTTTTTTTATCCCTAAGTGAGCTTTTAAAACCTTGCTACGGAAGCACAAAGATGAGATGGGGAAATATAATGAAGCTGAGGCAGGGATTCACCACGGGCCTCTTCCCTCGCACTTTGTACTCTGACAGAACCACAACAGAGTAGAAGAGAGATTCTGGCTGTTCCCTGGTGTGAGTAACTCCTCCTGCCTTCACAGTGCGGGGCAAAGCACACAAAAAACTGTTTAACAAGTTCCCACTGTTTGTATTTGATCCCACATCTCTGTGAATACACGTAAAAAAGCTTGGCTTAGGTGAATATTTTAAATATCAGGATATACAGGGTGGGATATGGACTCCCACATTTCTGTTTCATATCCACACTATCAGAGATGGCATTGACCAAAGATTTTGTCATGATGCTGTTCCATAATTTAATCTGTATACAGATATTTGGTATTGGGATACTAGTGTCTAAAATTGTGAAAGTTTTGCTGTTTTTACCTCCTTAGGACCTGAGCAATTTCCTCTGTGTGTAGAGGGTTTCCACATTTTAATGGTCACATGTGGGAGCTCCCCAGGCTCTGTGTGAAGCAGTCCCTCCTCTGGAGCAGTTCTGTCAGGAGCTCAAGGATACAAGGACACTTTTTTGTGGCATCAGGACAGTTGTCTCTCCTCCTGGTAGGAGAGCAAGTGGCACAAACGGGATGAGCTTTGTACCCACGAGCGTTCATCCACACAACAGGGAAGGGTTGTGCTGCTCTGACTCTGAAAATGTGCTGAAATCGTATTGTACAAGAGATTCAGAGTGAAATGATGATGAACTTGAATAAACTCACCCTGGGGAATTAACTGTATCCCCCCAACCAGCTTCACAATCAATCCTAGAGCTTGCCTTGAACTGAATCCCCAAAGCCAAATTTGTACCTGTTCCCTTCCAGGGGTGTTAGCAGGGTTGTAAAAGGAGAATGAAACAAGCAAGGGCAGCTTCCTCAAACTTCGCATTTTGCAGTTTTCTCCCTGAGCTCCTGCTAAACGAGGCACTATCCCCAAATTCCTCTATTCCCACTGCTTGGCTTTCCAGGGAAAAGCTCTGCTGTCCTTGCCGTGATTCGGGCTCAGTGTCACTGAGCTGAGGAAGGAGGGGAACAAAAGGCACTGGCCTGATGATAATATTCTTATTTTTCCATTCCTGCAAAGCTTGCTGGGTGAATGAACACAAAGTTTGCAGGATTCTTCTGAAATAATCTTGTTTAGGGTAGCTACAGATTACCAGAAAACTGGAGGGGGAACATCAGTCTGTAGAAATGTCCTGTTGGGAATGACATGCAGGAAATGTGCAGGGATTTTTTTAAATTCATAAATAAGCCGTTGTTCATATGTTCAAACGTGCGATTGATGATTTTCAGGGAAATTGAGTAAGTAAAGTAACTATGGATGCTGTCAGGTGGCTGCAGGTGCATAGAAGGGACAACTGAGTGCTTGGATTTCATCTTACTGATACTGAACAAGCTGAATTTTGGCTGCAGATCCCATTTATTACTATAGTATTAGTATTTTTATTTTAATTTTTTATTCCTTTCCTATTAGGCTCAGTAAAATACTACTCTCAGCAACTTTACCATGCTGTAGAATTAATTTTGAAGTGACTCTATATTAAGAAACTAATTATTTTGAACTCTTCATCCAATCAAAGTCCCTCAGAGGTTCTCATGCTGCTCCTACAAGGACCTGCTGAGGGGTGGAATGGGCAGAACCTGCTGAACAGATGAAGGTGCTGAAATGTCAGAAATATTCAGCTGCAAATGGCACAGCAGGGATGTGATACCCCCAGCTGAAACCTGGGCACTAAATGAGATCTGATCCTCCTACAGGCAGATTAGATGCTCTAGAAATAGGGGCATATAATACTCAGGTATATAATATCTAAATATTCATTTGAAACCCAAGACATGAGGTCCTGGTCCTCCTAAATCAGTGATTTGCTAATGTATTTTCGATGGTTTATTTCTCTGTAAAAGAACATTTGAGGGAGATCTTGCTAATTTTTACATTTCAGTGACATATTGTTGCCTTTTTATTGAATACGTTCTGCTTGTTTGGTTGAGACCTAGAGTAAGAGAAATTCTGAATTTTCTTTTGCTCAAATCTACATACATAATAATTTCCCTTTTCTAGCTTTGACACAAATAACAATCCTAACTCCTTTAATTATTGCTTTCCTCTGAACTTCTCAAATCCCTGGGATGCAGAACACTTTTGTTTGCAGCCTGTTATTATTCCGAGCAATGGGAGAAGTCAGATGCAGGAAAACAGCATCTGCCACAGGAGTTTTAGACACAAGTTCTTGTTGAGCACTCCAAGAACTTCCAAAAATCACTTCTCACTTGGATTTCCTTTAAATTAACATCTGCTTGATGGCACTGATGAAGGATGTACAGATTTAATCTCACCGATTCGGTCACACCAGTGTCACCAGTAGAGGCACTGGGATATGGCTCTGTACACCAACAGCCTGCAAAGCTGTCCCTTCATCTTCTGTCACTTAATTGCTGTAAAAGCTGCATGTTCACACACTCCTACCACAACAAAAATAAAGTGACCCAGCCTGAACAATTCTGTATTTACATAAATACAGAATTTCTCTGTCGACAGAGCATAAATTCTCTGTCGACATTAACTACCTGTGGCTTTGCTCCTCCATTTTCTCACCTGATTTTTTGTTTTCTGAAGGACAAACTTTCCTGGTACGCACTCCAAAACGTTTGTCTTCCACGGTTGAGTTCCAGACCTTTAAAAATAGGCTTGCAATGGAAATGCTGAGGTGCCAGCTGGCGGCTGCTGCAGTGACACATTCACAATAGGCAACTCTTCAGCCACGGGGAACTGGGAATGGGCAGCTTTGGGGGTCTGGGAATTGGATTTAATCAAGGACTGGAGCAGCACAGCATCCTACACTTGTCTGTGCAGTGGTTGACTTCCGAGCCAAAAAAAAAAAACCAAAAAATCAGCACGGACAGTGTTTGAGCTACAGGGTGCACCAGCTTGTTCCCTTGCTCGTGCTCATTTCATCGAAATTATTTGGCAATTAAGAACGGTTTGAGTCTTCCTTTGCTTTATCTAAAGGGCAGGGCTAATTGATAAGTCATACAGCGTGTTCAAATACAAGCTGTCATTGAGGCGGCTTTCTACCCTTTAAAAGCACACTTTTGACAGTTATCACCTAGTGTCTGCCAGCTCCTAAAATCGAACGGTGAGGGGGGAATATTGCTGCTGTTTGTGCCCGAACACACTCCTGCAAACAAAGGCGTCGGGGCCGGTTTGTTGTGACTGTGCCTCCCGCGCTTCCTGTCCCCACACCTCGCAAATTCGCAAAGAACAAAACCAAACGAAACTTTTGTATTTGTATTTTTTTTTTTTTCTTCCTTCCCCTCTGTCAGTTCCGTGGGAGGAAGAGCCCCCCCCCGTGCCGGGCCCGCAGCCGGTGCCCCTCAGCGCCGATCACCTACAGTCCGCGCCCCCTCAAACCTGTCCCCCACCATCCCTGTTCGCTCATCCCCAATCCTTTTATCACCAATCCCTTTGTCCCCGTATCCCCTCAGCCTTGATCCCACTCAGATCTGTCCCAGCTGTCTCGGCTCCGCACCTCCAATTCCCTCACCCCCGTCCCTCATCCCCAATCCCCCTCATCCTGTGTCCCTCAGCCCCCACCCCGACATTCCCAACCCCTTCATTCCCAATCCCCCTCAGCCTGTCCCTCATCTCCAATCCCTCCATCCCAAATCCCCCTCAGACCTGTCCATCTATCCCAAATCCCTCCATCCCAAATCCCCCTCACACCTGTCCATCTATCCCAAATCCCTCCATCCCAATCCCCTCAGGACTTCATTTTTTTTTTAATCTATCCAACTCCTCCATCCAATCCCCCTCAGACCGTCCCTCCATTCCCATCCCCCTCAGACCTGTCCCCATCCCCACTCCTCCATCCCCAATCCCCCTCAGACCTGTCCCTCATCCCAACCTCCCATTCCCAAATCCCCCGCAGACCTGTTCCCCTACCATTCCCGATCCCCCTCAGACCTGTCCCTCATCCCCAACTCCTCCATCACCAATCCCCCCAGCATGTCGCCTCATCCCCCAATTCCCCGTCCATCCCATCCCCTCAGACCTGTCCATTTATCCCAAATCTTCCATACCCCACTCCCCTCAGTCCTGTCCCCTCATCCCCATCCTCCCCCTCCTCCCAATCCCCCTCAGCCTGTCCCTCATCCCCAATCCCCCTCCATCCCCGATCCCCTCGCCCTGTCCCTCATCCCCAACCCCTCCTCCCCAATCCCCCTCAGCCTGTCCCTTCATCCCAATCCCCCTCCATTCCCGATCCCCCTTCAAGCCTGTCCCTCATCCCCAACCCCTCCATGCCCGATCCCTCAGCCTGTCCCTAACTCCCCAATCCCTCCTCCTCCCTCAATCCCCCTCATCCCCAATCCCCTCCAATTCCCGATCCCTCAAGCGCCGCCGCCCCGCAGCCCGGT
>CM031880.1:6966412-7014855 GCA_018697195.1 Certhia americana | reverse complement strand
CCCCCCCGGGCTCGGCCGTGCCCCCCGGGCTCGGGCCGTGACACGTGTGGAGGTAGCGGCACCGGCGGAGGCCGGGGCTTTGTGTCGCCGCCCGGCTGCTGTCGTGTCACAGGTGTCCGGCCCCGCCTAGCATCCCAGGGGTTGTAAACTCACTTTTATGGCCCCTGTGAAAAGTTACTTTTAAGTTCTGCTGGGAAATTGCTGGCGCTAATGTGGCTGCGCATCCAGGTAGGTTGTCGCTACAGAGGTCCCTGTGCGTTCTCCTGGGATAACTATACATTAGTTGTCGTACGCACATCGAGCAGAGAAAACCAGGAATGCCTGGCTGAGGTTTGGAGGCTTCAACAACTAACGCTGCGTTGGTTATCATAAACACATCGAGCAGAGAGAACCAGGAGTGCCTGGCTGAGGTTTGGAGGCTTCAACAACTAACGCTGCGTTGGTTATCATAAACACATCGAGCAGAGAGAACCAGGAGTGCCTGGCTGAGGTTTGGAGGCTTCAACGTTGAATAACTAACGCTGCGTTGGTTATCATAAACACATCGAGCAGAGAGAACCAGGAGTGCCTGGCTGAGGTTTGGATGCTTAAACGTGTTAAGGAACGAGGAATGACTTCGAGGTATTGCTTAGTGCTCGAGGTGCTTCATCAGCAAGGAGCAACTGCAGTTTAAAAGAAAATCAAAGGTAAAACTGGTTCTGTTGCAATGATTCCTGTGTCTCAGCAGAACGTGGTGCTCGAGTATTAAAACTCCTGCACTTTGAAATCAGAAGTGAAGGGTTGTGTATCAGGTATCGTCAGCTATGACAAATAAAAGATTACACCTAGGTCTGTTAGACACACAAAAGATGTTATCTAAATAAAGCTGCTTAAAACTGGTCAGACTTGCTTTCTGTAGCACACCAGACTCTTCTTGTTGTAAGTGAAAAGGGTCTGTAGCAAAATCATCTCAAAGTACAAAGTGTGCAAGAGTGAAAGGATGCCCTTTAAGGGGTCTTGTTAAAATTTTTTTCCCTGATAAAAATTTAAAGGGAAAAGGCCCCCCCCCCTGATTTTCTTAGTGCTTTTAATATTTAGGAGTTTTAATACCACTGCCAAGTATTATAATTACTAGATATGCATTTTTATACCATGGCTGCTACACTCTCACACTTTAAAAATGTTCTGATGATTAATAATACTTGCTGCAGTCCCTCTACCTTAGTATTAGAGAAATCCTAATTGTTAGTGAAGCTACAGGGTCAGAAAGTCAGCAGAATTATTAAGGCTTATTTGTTCGTACTGTCTGTGAAAGCTGTTTGTTGTAACTGAGGTAAGAAACTTAGCGAAGGTCTGAGAACTTTCCTGGTCCTGTTGATCAGTTCTTTAGGAATTATTAGGGAATGATGATGTATCATGGTAAAATAACCAAGTGTAGAGTGTTGCAGCTGAAGTGGGATGTGCATCCCTGGCTGTTTTTTGGGCTGGACAAGCCTCCCCACCAAGGGGAGCAGGCAGAGCACAGGACAGGGCTGACCAGCTGAAAGGGCTCTGCGTGTGTGTGTTTGTGTGTGTGTGTAACATCTGAAGGCAGCTGTTTGCAGCAGTCACTTTCTAAATTGTGTTTTCCTCAGGCCTGTACCTGAGCTATTTCACAAAGGTCTGTGTAAAGCTCCTCCAGTTGTGCTCTGATTAAAAGGAGACCTGGTGTTTGTTGTGTCCCCGGGAGGTTTGGCCAGCAGCACATAAAACCCATTTGTGCCAAACCAGTTCCTTCAAGTTGAGTGTGAAGTTCCCAGATGACAGGAACAAATACTTGTGTTGTCATAACCCTTTCTATAAGTGATCTCAGGGCTGTGCTGTGCTTCTCACTTGAGGGATTTCTACAACCACGTGGCTTGGGGGTTCCATAAAGGTGTATTTTATGTCAAAATGAATTTTAGTTGGGACTTGCATTTAAATTTTGTAGAATTAAGTATATGGCTCGTAGTACTCACTGCAGCCTTGTACTGGCAGTCAGAGAGATCTCTGACCTTGGCCTTGCTGGAGCTACAGTCCACAGAGCTACTGTGAAATAGATCTTTATTTTGAAAATTAATTTTCGCCTTCTGGTGCTCTTGTCCATCAGCTGTGGCACAGGAGAAAAAAATCCAAGGAATGGTTTTCTCTGAGGGCTCTGCTTGTTGGCTAAATTTAGGATTATGTTATTAGCAGTAAGTGCATTTCCAGTAGCACTTGTGTTGACTTGGAGTAAAAACACCTGGCAAGGAAAGGAGGTGATCTTGAAAGTAGGAAACAAATTTTCATGTTTCAAGTCACAAGAACAGCATGAACTTTCGGAAGAAATTATTGAAGGTCAGGATTGAATTATTTTGCCCTTTTTTTGGGGGTGGGGGGAGTCTTGGTAGTGCTGAGGATTTGGGGTTGTGCACTGTGCTGTTCTGTGTTTATATTCCTGTGGCTGTGTCACTTGGGAAGCTGTTTTGTGATTCTGGGAATTCCTTAAGCCTGGGTAGGGAGCATCAGTGTTGTGCTGTTAAAGCTTCAGATATTCAGTGAACTTCTTTCCCCATGGATATTTGATTAATAAGCATTTCCATGGTAATAAAAATAGGTATCAGGGTGTTGATCATAATCCACTGTTGTAGATTATTGAAATGTACTTACAATCTACAAAGAAACTGGAAAATAAACATTAACATTGTACTGACCAAGCTGAATGAAATGCAGAAATACTGGAATTGGGCAGAATAAGGAATTTGGGCACTTTCTGCCCCTTGAACTGGGAGAATTGCATTTACAACGAGCTCTATAATTGCTGTAAGCACATGCTGCTTGCAAGACATGGATATTGTGAATTGCATAAATGCAGCCTCCTTCTCCAATACTTATTTTTGCAATAAATGCTTCAGGAACCAGTTGCTTAATTGCCTGATTGTGACAAGCAAGACAAGGCTGGGGAAAAAAAAAAAAAAAAAAAGTGACTGAAAGCTGAAGTATTCTGCTGGAAAACGGGGTGCATTGAAAGTTGCTGCCCTCCAAAAGGCATTTTCATGAGCTGAACTCTGCTGCTGTTGTGCATGAGCTGCTGCCTCTGCCAGTTGAAATAAATCCATCTTTGATTTTGGCCAGTGTTTTCAGTCCATCCTCTGGAGCACGTTCTGAGCTCGGACTGTCAAAGGCCACTGAATTTTGTCAGTGTTAGGAGTTGCATAACTCCTTTGTGAGTAATTACTGGCAGTGACGTGGATGACTCAGCTCTACCTAGTTTTGTGCATCTCTCAGAATCTCCACAATCGCTTGGTGTTCTGTTAAGGAGAGAAAGTGAAACATTGTCCCTAATGTGAGTGCCCTCAGCCATTGCAGCAACGTACAGATTTTGTAAAGATCTTGGAGAACAAGTTGCCTTTAAAAAAAAAAAAAAAAAGCGTGCACATTAATGCTCTTAAAGGGAAAACAATGAGTGTCTTTATGCATTGGAAAGTGTTGCAGTACAGTAGTAATGATGGTGGGTTTGTATACCACTTCTGAAATTTGTTTTGTAAATCTGTTGCAGTATTCTGAGTCTCTGACAAGAGCCAGGAGTCTGTTGCAGGTAGCTCACCTTGCTGCCTGCAGGATACCTTTGGAGACACTTCCCACTAACCCTAAATTCAAAGAAAGCTATGATTTATGTTACTCATCATAGGTAGAATTCTGCTATTTATGTGGTACTTCACTACATAAAGAATAAAATTTGAAATAGTTGCTTTCCTCAAGTTTAAATCTTACCCTTTTCCAGAATTAGCTGCCATTAAACATGATTTGGAGCCTGGCTGCTTTATGCCCGTTGATTCTGGAGTTAAGATCAAGTACACAGGCAGGAATGAGAACATCTCAAGTCCTTTGCTAATTCAGTGATCCCTTTGCTTGGGGTCAGCTTTGTGTCTTGTCAGAGCTGTGACTTGTTGGAGGCACACGCAATATTCCCTTGATCAGATAATGGGGAGGATCAAAATGTTCTTTTAAAATCACTAATTACATGTTGCTGAAGGTTTGGTCTCCTGTCTGAATGTATGAGTTATTTGAACTTTGTAGCTCTCCCTGGTAACTGATGATGGATTTCAGGTGTTTTAGATTGTTTTTTCTCCCAGTTTTACTTGGTGTGTTAAAGAGTGTGAGGGAGTTTAGCGGCCTCTTCCCTTTGTGGTGGAATTGAGGGACTGGATGTGCCCAGAACCCTCAAATTCCTCAGACCTATCTCAGGAAATCCTCAGTGGGCCAATGTGTTGCTAATTAAATTAATGATGCAAACTCTCTATAGATGTAATTAAGAATAAATGAGGAACAAATGTGGTCGTCCTGCCAGGATATTTTTTTTTTTTTCCAAGTCTTTTTGACATAATTGGGATTTCCGATGTAAGCTTCCACTCAGATATTTTGAAATAAGTATTTGAAGCATTCCTTCTGTGTGTGGGGAAGGAAACTGCTTATTCCTGTTCATGTGGGAGAACTGAGGTGCAGCTCTGGGAACACCACAGAAAATTCCCAAATGGAGTCCAGGGAAGGAGGAACTGTGGAGGATACAGGAGCTTTTGGTGATCCTTGGGTACAATTTTACCTGTTTGAAACCAGACTAGATTTTAGGTGAGTGGTGCTGAGTACTGCTTTTCACTTCTAATTATAGTCTGATGATAAAATTCCCAGTTCTGCTTTCTCTAGAATTTTTAAAATTCTGTTTGAATGCCTCAGTGAAGACATGTAAAACCAGGTGCTTTCCATCTTCCATTGCTTTTCCTGGGATAAGGCATTTTTGCTGACCTTTTGCCTGGCTTCTTTCAACCAAAACCTGCAGACCCACCAAATCCTAAGGCATTTCCCATGTAAACAGTGAACACATCCTTAATATGGAGAGAGGGGGCAGATGGTTCAAATCTTTGGGAATGCTCTGTTCTGCTGTACTGATCACAGGAGAAACATGTGCAATAGTCATTAAGCCTTTTCCCAGCCCACAGAAGCCCTTTGGATGTTCTCCCAAGGTAACAGGGATGATCCCAGCCATGTTTAAATCCAGAGGCACAGTTGTTCCCTGTGAGGCAGCTGGGATCCTCAGCCTGCACCTCTGCAAAAGTGAAGGTCTGACCTGCCAGGTGCTCTGATCTAAACCTTGAGCTCATCTATTTACACAGTTCCTTTCGTTATTTTATACTAATCAACAACACGAGGTACTTTGTGTCGTTTCCAGAGCGTGTGTTTGGAAAGTATCATCAGTGTTTGCCTAAATGTCTGAGTTCAGTTTGTGTTTTCATGGGAGTTAATATTTAAATTGTTCAGTTGTAGCAGTACTGAACAGCAAAATGATGGAAAGATGAAGGAATCTCCTTCACAATCGTAGTACTGGCTTCTTTCACCTGTTCTTTTTATAGAGAGCTGTGCTTTTGAATTCTCAATAATAAATTAAATCTGGGCATTCATAGATATTTAGTAAGTAATGACTTAGAGGTTAAAATCGTTCTGTTCTATATATGTTTATGCATAAATATTCATGATTAAATCACTAAAAGGAGCCTCACTTGGCTGTGGAAGCTGCATTTTGTATTTGGTTTTCACAGAGGTGGGAAATAAGTATTAACTGTCACTTTTCTTTTTCACCAGCTTCTGGTTATTGAAACCTGGCCAGTTAAGTGACTGTACAAGACAGTAAGGATTTGATTTTTGTCATTTGCTTTTTTTAGCTGAATTACTTAACAAGCTACCAGACTTTGGGTTATATTCCAACAAGTTTGCAGATTTTTGTTCCTTGGTTTTTTGGATTTTTTTTTTTTTTTTTTAATGGACAAGGACCAGCCTTCCCAAACAAATATGGCAAAAGTGTAGCTGTGTGTATCAAGCAATAAAAGCAGATTCAAGCTCTTGAACATCAAATTCTTTGGACTAGAAATTGGCAGGTGTCCCAGTCTGTATCAGTACAGAGAGACTGGACAGGAAAAAACAAACACAAACCAGGGAGCAACAATGAAGGGGAAAAGTGTATGATAGGAAATTGTTAATTAAGATGATTACCTGGCATAAAAATCCAATAGCTTAGTGTACTTGATTTGCCAGCAAGTTGAAAGTACATTAAATGGTGTTCTCAGGAACAACCTAGATGAAATAACACACTGATTTTGGGTTCAAAACCCCATTCCAGTGCCATTTTTTGTATCTGTATTTTTTTTAAAGTGTATCTACAGTTCTTCTGACTGGTAGCATTGGTTCCAGAGCTTAAATTTAAGTAACAAAACTTGGAAAATGTTTTCCATATTTATAGAAAGAAAAGGTGAAATGCACAATAAAACCACTTTGAATTAAAGTCCATGAAGGAACAATGCTATTACAATTTCTGAGCACCTGGAGTAGAAACCCAGTTTAGTTCCAAATAAGCTTTCTGGGCAGTTTTGGTGGGCTTCACATTGGTTCTCACTTGAATGTAATCTTATGGTGTTGAATGTTCCTTATGGTGAAAAGAAATTGCCTGGAAATGAGGTTGGAGGTCAGAGCTGGGCTGAACTTTGGTGTTACTTCTGGATTTAGTCAGTTAATTCATCCAATAACAACCACAGTGAGTGTCTTGTCCTTCCCACTGTCTAATTTGGAAAAAAATCTTTATGCAAAAAAAGAAATAAGTTATGTAGCAAATGAGTAGCTGTGGTTTCTGGCTCTAGGGTAATAATGCATGAGTGATTTTTAGCTGTTAGAGTTGGGGAGGCACACATGAGAGATGAATGATGGGCATGGGTTGGAGGTACCACGGGTTAAACTGATTTATCATAAACAGAAACTTGTAGAGTGAAAAATAAATAAAGCTTTATGCTATTTCCTTGATCTGTTTTAGGTTGGTTTTTTTCTCAGCGAGGATATAGTCCAAAAAGAAGTGTCAGTGTCTTGCTACAAGAATTGGAGACTTAATTTGTGACTAGCAGCAGGGGAAGTGGTTGAGGGTTTGTCTGGGTGACAGTCGTGCTACAAACCTGTCCCTGCAGCCCCACCTGTTCCTCCACATTCTGGGTTTGGTTCTGAACACAGGAATCTCTGGGGCATTTCTTTGTTCTCCTGGATTTTACCAACTCCCATGCTGACAGTAATACCATAGTCCAGTATATTAGGCAGGGATTTTAGAAAAATTCAGAAGTACAAGAAAAAAAGCCATTACCCAGCCCAAGAATTTAATTGATTCAACTTCTGTTTTCAGAAAGTGTTTTCAAAAAGCGTTTTCTGTTTTCAGAAAAAAAAAGTGTCCTTATGTCATTTCTAGTTAGTATTTTAGGGTGAGACCTGTGCCACATAAAGGTAGAGGTGCTGAACAATTAATATATAAATAAATTAGCAATTATTGCTAGCAAAATTCATAGTGGCATTCACCCATATTTGTCAGGTATTTCCAGTTTTTAATGAATGCTTTGCATGTCTGAACAGAGCATGTTCTTCATATTTCTGGGTTTTGATTTTATTTTTTTTTTTTTAAAGTTTCAGCACTGAATTATTTGTGACTTAGAGTGCTTAAATTAAGTTTTTTTTTTTTACTGTAGGTGTGGACATGGTATTTTCAGAAAGGCTTGGAATCACTTTTGCATCTTTTCTCTTTAAACTGCAAATTAATTTTCTTTAGTAGACTCTAGGTTTCTGAAAAGCATCTGCAGCATAAGTTTCATGGATAACTGAGGAATTCTGCATTAGTGTCATCTTGTAGGGGTGGTATCTAGCTTTTAAAGGAGTTTTAAATTAATCCCAATTAAATAACACTGGCATAATAATAATAATGATGGCATTTACAAAGGGAGATGCTAAATGATACATAAGGGAGCTGCTAAATATAACTACTGAGTAGTAGTGTTTGTTTGAAACTCCAGCTTTAAATTAGAGCAACCCCACCACCAGTTTTCACTTGTTTGCTCTGAAATGTAAATTGGTTGAATTTTGAACTCTTATTAATTTGAAATTGCTGGGTCTTAATGATGTTTTTTCTCTTTTTTTTTGTTTTTGTTCCCTGCATTCCCCTCTCCAGCTAAATGGCCTTAAAATGGCAGATGAGCCCATGGAAGAAGGTGAACCATATTCCTACCACGTAAGTGTTTGATTCCTGCTCACTTCAGCCACTCAGTAGCATCACCTCCTGTTGAAGCAAAATTTATGCATTCCCTGCTCTTTAATAACTTCTGAGCCCATCGTTTTATTTTAACAATGTCTGAGGAGAGTCTTAAGTCTCAAAGATGGCTTTGGAAATTACTACCTGGGTGGGGACTGCAAATTTTTTGTTTGGGAAAATCTGCTGCATGAGGCAGAGCTTCATGGCAAGATTCCCTGTGCTGGAGGGAGCATTTGCTGATCCCTCAGCCTCAGAAATGCTCAGGCCAGCCTGGAACCTTTCATACACAGTGCTGAATGCTGTTCTTGCTACAATCATTTGTTCTGCCTTTGTAGTTTTTAGTGTAGCTGCTGTACTTTCAGCTCAAAGGTACTAAATTCTGCTTTTTTAGAACAGAATTAATGTCTACACCAGTACGTTAATTTTGCTTTTGTGTAGAAATATCCCAGGTAAGCCCCTCTTGAGCATGGGTTTTATCCAACACCTGTTTAGGTGATGCTGAAGCTGAGTGTTCTGTGTGCTGGCTAAACTTTGGTCTAAACTTCAGGCTGTCCTCTGTGTGCTGAAATTTCTGACTTCCCATGGAAATATTGGCCAGCATTTCTCAGCACACTCAAACTTGTATTTTTGAGCAGGGTCACGAAGGTATGTGTTTCCCAGAGAGTCCCTGGAAGTGTCCAAGGCCAGGTTGGCTGGGGTTTGGAGCAACCTGGGACAGTGGCAAGTGTCCCTGCCCATGGCAGGGGTGGCACTGGGTGAGCTTTAAGGTGCCAAAGCCAAACCTGGCTGAGGTTCTGGGATAAGTAGATCTTGTCTCCAGCTGTAACCACTGCTTTGTGTTACAGTAAGAACATTTCTGAGGAAGGGATTTGGAGATTGAAGGCTTGGGTATAAAGCCACGTGGTGCCTGGACATTTCCTGGTGTGGAGTGGGTAAAGAAAGTGTCAGAGTGGTCTCACAGGTGGCAAAGAAAGGAGCAGTGGATTGTCAGAGTTTTCCACTGCTCTTGAAAGGAGGAGGAGGAGGTTGCTGAGCTGTCAGTGCTTGGAGCCACATTCCAGAGAGCTGTGGCAAAGCCGTGGCTGATCCTGGTGTTTCCTTTGGCTCCTTGGCTCCTGGTGAACCTGCTGGGAGCAGGGAAGAGTTCCCAGTTGTGCAAGGCCACTGGGGAGGAGCTGGTGCCTCAGCTTGGAAAGAAATTTGCTGCTCAAGCAGCAGAACGCAGAGATAACCAAATTTGCAGTTCGTGAAGGCCAAAGTAGAAATGAAAATGAAAGTGGCTTGGAGCTGCTCAGCTCTGTGTGCTCATTCCTTGGCGTTGATGAAGAGGTCTCTTTATACCTCAGTCATGCCAATTTTTAGTACCTTAATGATAGTTAAGTAAGTGAAATTATATAGACATCTTTTATGAAGATAAAACACTTTATAAAAAAAAAAACACCTCATTTCATCCATCTCAAGTTAGTCTTTATTTGCATGGAAAACATTTCTCTCCTGAGTTCACATTTAGAAATCCTCTCAGTCTCCTCAGCAACCACGTGTGATGTCACAGGCTAATGGCTCGAGGTGGGTGATAAACACAGGAGAGGCTGAACTCTTAAAGAGCTTTTCTCATGCAAAGTTTCACGGTGTTAAGGAATACAAATTAGGATGGTGAAGAAAAAAGGCTTCTAAATAGAGTATTTACATATTTCATAGGAAGAAGCAGCCATTAAGTCTGTTGTACAACTTGGTGTGTAATTAGACAACTTGCTGCTTTCATCTGTCATCAGATGACTCGGCAATGCTGCTGTTCTTACCTGCCTTAAATTAGGCATGTGTTTAAAAAGTAAAGGAAAATGAAAAGATAGGTGTATCTTCCCTCTGAGTGCAGAAATGCACAGTGCCCAAGGGGGATGGATGAGGGGAGGTTGGGATGTTTACAGTGTGTCATCAGTGTTTGAGGGGGGTTTGTGACCAAAGAGGGAAATGGAGTAGCTTGCTTGTGATTTATAGAATTAACTTTGTTTTCCAGCAGTGTCTGGTGTTAATACCCACCTTTGTGTGGGAAGCAGGCAGAACAAACAGGCCTTTCCCAGAAGGAGGATGAAATAAGAGAGGGGAGGGGAAAGGACTGGTGTGCAGTAACAGCTGGAATACAGTTTGGGAATACACCAAGATGTTTGTTTGAGCTCTTTCTTTCCCCCTCTGGACAAGCAAAGCAATTAAGGCAGAAGCAATTAATGCAGTGTGATGATTGCTTTTTTTTTTTTTTTTTTTTTTTCTTTAATTACTGCAGTATGTACAAATTCGGGTGAGCAGCTTTCTACTCTGAATTTCTGTGTAAAAGCAGAATTTCTTCCAGGTGCTTCTGTATGAACTGTGATAAAGCTGAGTGGAGGTTTTAATGCACAGTCTTGGGCAGTAAGTTCACCTAACAATAGAACGATGTTATTTCCAAAACCCAGCTGTTTCATCCAGTGCTCAGGTCTTGTCCTGGTGCTATTTGCACTTCTCATTGAGGAGCTGTAACTCACAGGAGGTTGGTTGGGGTGATTTTCTGGTCTCTGCTAAGAGAAGCTTTCAAAATGAAGGCCTGAAGAGAGGACAGAAAACAGCAGATAAGCATTTGATGCCCCAAAAGTGAAGTACTGCAAATCTGATGGGATTTTCATTTGTGATTTTATTGTGTATATGAACTTTATTGATATTCTTGATGAAGGGCTGGAAGTGCTGCTTCTTTTCCACCTGCAAGCTGAGGTTGCTGTTGTTGGCCTCAGTTTTTAATTTCAAGGGTGCTTATTTTGACACCTTGCTTGTTTTGGCTCTCAGAAACTTCTCTCACACCATAAAAGCTGCAATCCATCACTGGCTTTGTTGTCATCAGGAACGTTTGTCTTTTCACAACTGGGGCTGCTGTGCCCTGCACTGGTGAAGATGAGAGGACTTGAGAAAGTCAAGAGAACATTAAATCACTCACCTAGCTCAGAATTACCCTCAGCTGTCTGAAGGAGGTCCCCACACAGGATAATCTTCCCAGGAGCTCTGCACCCCAGAGCTGTTTCTTCTCTTGGATGCAAGAATTCCCAGAGTCCTTAAGATGACTCATCTCTTATTTATGGTCTTCAAATGCTGCCTGTTCCTCCAGCTACAAATGGATGACCAGAGTTATTATTTGCTGCTGTGAAAAGCAATAATTACCCCAAATGATGAAATTCAATTTGGCTTTCATTAAGACTTATTTCAGGAAGGGGGAAAGATGAGAAGAATAATCACTGGGAAAGCTAAAACTGCTAAGCAAAGGTGAAGCACAGAAGTCTTGGTTTAAAAATCTGTGCATTTATTCCTTTCATGTAAAATAATCCAGCTTTTCTGTAGTTGAAAGCTCTTCATTTGAACCGTTTTCCTTTAAGCCTTATTAGAATTTCAGAGATTGCACTAAAATAAAACTAAACAAAGAAAAATCCAGGTATTTACATGCACTTTTAGCAAGGCTTAGTTACTGCAGGCCTGTTCACTGTTGTGTTTTGTTTTCTTTAAAATCACAGGATGAAGGAAGTGTGAAAGAAATTCCTATTACACACCATGTGAAAGAAGGATGTGAGAAAGCAGATCCAGCCCAGTTTGAACTACTTAAGGTTCTTGGACAGGGATCATTTGGAAAGGTAAGATGATAAACTTGTTCCATAGACCTGTCCAGACATTCCAGGGAAATAGTGGCCAGCAGAGTTGCTGGGGATGTTTGAAAATGTATTGAGTAATTGAATCTTTTCCCAGCCTTGTTCCAGTGCCATGGACAGAACCTTCTGAAGGAAAAGGTGGTTTGTCTTTTAGTGATGGGACTTGACATGGTGGGAATGTTTGACTTTCTTTCAAGACACCAAATCTGTATTTAAGCAGCTACAGAAGAGTTGATTGTGGCAGTTTGGAACCTGGGAAATGTATTTCTGGTTTTCTAGTTTGTTGTATTTATCAAGTGATCTACAGCTAAAAGACACTAATTATTCAAATGGCACAGAGAAGAAATATGGCAGGGGTTTTGTTACAATATTTTCCTTTTGTAATGTGCCACTGGTGTCACTTTGCAGAAGTGAAAATCTGATCTCTCAGTCACTGTGTTGAAACACAGTAGTTGAAATATTAATCCTAGTGTATAGGAAGGTAATTAATTTTTTAAAACCAGACTCAAACTACATCTTTTGCAACATCTAAAGTAGTCAATCAGCTTTACATTTGTTCTCATTTTCTTGTTTTTCTGCTGGTTCTGCATGTGTCTCTAGGCAGGAACAAACCTCTGCACAGAGTGCAGTGACAGAGGAAGAAGGTGACATTAGGAAGGCATTCTGTGCATAAGTGATAGTGTAAAGAACAGGCTTTAAATATTTCTTGATATGTTGAGGTTTCAAAAACATTTCTTTACCTGGCAATGTTGCTTGCCAATTCCCTCACACACTTCTCACTGTGGGAGCCTGAAAGGCTCCAGATATATTTATTACTCCTGACTTGAGATGTCTGAAGCACCTCTAGGGTTCAGCACAGCTGGCACAGCCAGCCCTGACTCATTTTGGCTTCTCAGAGCTCAGGGTTCTGCCAGCCTGAGGAGTTGCTGCTGCTTGGAATCCCAGCAGCTTGGCCAGACATGCTCTGAAGCTCTGCAGTCCTGGCAGTGCCTCTTCAGGGGCCTGTTGCACACCTGAGCTCAGAGCTCTCTGCTCTTCCCACTGAAAAGAGAAAACAAACAAGGAGCATCAGTGGCTGTTGCCTTCAGCGTGTTCTCTCTTCCCAGTTTCTACTCCCAGGGTCCTTCCTTTGGGCTTGGCAAACACGAGGGTGGTTTCCTGGAGCCTGGTTTTGATATCACTTCAGGATCTAACTCTTCCACAGAAATAAAGGGTTAAACCTCCTGAATTACTGAATTTCTCTCTTTGTTCTTTGATGAATGATGTGCCTTCCAAAGCAGATGTGGAGTTCTGGAGGATTTGTCTGCAAATTCAATAAATAGGTGGTGCTTCAGTAGTTTTAAGCTATTTTGGGACTTATTAGCTAAAATTTCTAACTTGTGCATGAATTCCTTATGATCTCACAAGCTGTTGGATATTAAGACTAAAATATTTTTATGTACTCATTATTAATATTTTATGATTGTGATTGTATTCATCTACAGCTGTTTTTATAGTTGCTGCTGTTCACATTACTCCCTTTACTCTTTTCTGTCACCTTGGCCTATAGCAGAGCACTGTTGTAGGTCAGTTATTGGGCAAAACTTACTAAAACAAAAAGCCAGACAACCTTGAAACATGACATTTTTCTTCTAACCAGAGCTTAAAATAAAAACAGCTCCTCTCCCAACCTCGTACAACTTAGTCATGACAGTGCTTGAATTTCTGATCCTAGAATGGAAAATTTGACAGAATCATTGCAAAAGTATATAAAATTTCTAGATGTAAATAATGTAATTGTAAATGATTCTGGAGAAGGTGAGATCAGAGAGGGAATTTTGGGGAGCTCTTGGCTTTCTCTTGTGACTTAGGTGTTGTTTCTTGCAGCAAAGCCTAATAATTCATAACTAATAATTGCTGTTACAAGAACAGCAGTTTAGAAATAGGAGCACATATCAAACCATTTTGTAAATTGGAAGATCTGGTGGTTAAAAATTAGTGTAGCTCCATGTCTTTGTACTGCAATATTTTATCTAATACGTTTTTCTCAGTGTCAGATTATATCCCATCTATCTTTAAAACTCTTCTGGAGAGGAAAAAAGTAGAAAAACCTGTTGGAGTTGCTATTCCAGAGGGAAAGGGTGCTTTGATCTTAAGTGGTGAGGTTTTCCTTGCTTTCATCTCCCCACTTGTACAGAATTCATTAATAAAAATGAATGTTTCATAGTTGAGACTTGGGTCTTAAACCTCAGAAACCTCTTGGGAGGTGGCGGACCAGGCAGAATTGTCATTCTCTAAGAAAGTGATAGATAGAAACGTCTTTCTATAAGAACTTCTTTGATAAATCAGGAAAGAATCCAAAGTTTACGGCCAGTGTCATGCTTCAGAGAGCTTGGTGCTTTGCAGCTCTGATCTGATCAAGGAATGCAGTTCTGCTCTTCCTTTCAAGGTGTGTGCTTGGTACAGAGCACTGGCAGCTGCCTGACATTAATGAGAGGTTTGCAAATGCTTTGTGAGAGTTTGGGTTTGATTACCAAGCTCGCAGTGATTTAAAAATGGGCTTTATATTGCCAGGTCTTCCTCGTGAGGAAGATAATTGGGCCTGATGCTGGGCAGCTTTATGCAATGAAAGTGTTGAAAAAAGCTTCTTTAAAAGGTAAGTTTGGCTTTCAACTGAGACTTTGGACCATGGGGTTTAGTGCACCTGTATTTAAAAGCTTTTTTTAATCTTCACTATTTGTCAGTTCATAACTCTTCTCTGACAGGAGGGTTTTTTTAGAGTAACTTGTAAGTTCTTGTTTAAGTATTACTTTAAATCTGGCCAGGTAGCTTTAATTATGTGGTCAGAAATGCTCTTTCAAAGTTTAGAATTGGATTATTTAATTCTGTTTAGACTTTTCATTATATGAAAACAAGTTAATTTTATAAACAGTTTTCCTTTTGTCTTTTGTTAAGTCAGAATTCTGTGGTTAAAATTAAGTCGTTCCCTTGTTCCAGGAGCCAGAACAATTTAATTCAGTGTTTTGGCTTTCAGGAGGCACTTGAATGGGTGTGAGTCCACTGTGTGTAAATAGGACTGTTACTGTTAAAGGGGAAAAAGTGATCTTAAAAACGTTTTGCATTCAGGACAGAGAGTTAATCCAAAAGCTGAAGTTGGGAATGTAGATGGGAGCTTTTTCCTTGAAAGCAGTATGGATTATCACAAAGTATGGGGATGTGCTGGAAATAAAATGAAGCAAAGCATAAAGTTGGGGCAGACAAAAAACGAACCAGAGTTTCTCTGTCTGAAAAGAGTTCTCTGGGAGCCTTGAACATTAAAACCCAATAAGGTGATGAGGGGAGGGATTCTTGTAGCCAGCAAAGCCTTTCTGCTGGGTTTGTGTTGTAACAAATGCCTGTTTGACTGTTTTTTTTTTTCCTGTGTGCCCTCAGTTCGGGACAGAGTCCGTACCAAAATGGAGCGAGACATCCTGGTAGAAGTAAATCACCCGTTCATCGTCAAACTGCACTATGGTTGGTACAGATGCCTTTGCTTTGCCTGCACCTCCTTCCCTTGCTCCAAAGCACAGCTGCTCGTGCTCTGCCTCACTTTTGGAGGGCTCACATTAAGTTCTAACAGCTCAGGAAAAAAAGGAATATAAATCCATCCAAAAGTTGTAGCTTGAGCCCTCTTGTAAGAACTTCCCGAATCTTTGCTTGTAAGTTCTGCAGAGATATTGTGCTTTTCATTGATTTAAACCAAACCACAGTCATTGACATCATTGCTGTTTCCCTGTTTGACAAAGGAGAAATAAAAGAACATTATTTTAATCATCTCTCATGACTAAGATTTTCCTCTGTGAAGAAGTGAGGAATCATTCAGTGAATTACCTCGTGTGCTTCTGAATTCTTTCAGTTCCACAATAAAAGTATTGCTTCTGACTGAAATTTCCTAGTTGTAAAAGCATTCACATCTGTTTTGTAGCTTTGTCATACAACTATTGATTTTTATTTACCTTTTTTAAAATTTTTTTAAAGCCTTTCAGACTGAAGGGAAGCTGTATTTAATATTGGATTTTCTCAGGGGAGGAGATGTATTCACACGATTATCCAAAGAGGTAAGTACCTAAAATTTTATCTCCACTCACTCTTAGACAGGGGTTGGGGTTATGTTGGTACAGGATTGGCTTCTAAACCTGTTTTCCCCCATATTTCTCATCATAGTGAAGTTTTTAATAACTTTTGGGCTTTCCTTACATATTCTAGATTCTGTTCTATCCTTAAGAAACCCGAGTGTGTATTGATGAGTAGCCCAAGTTTTAATTTGGCATCTGCAAAGTACAGTTCTTTTGTCTAAAAATGTTTTGTTGCTTGGAAACACAACTGAAGTAAATGAATATTTAGCACTAAAGGAAGGGGATGTGTAGTTCTCATGCTCTTAGTCAGCTTAGGTGCTCCTGGAATCCTGCAGCCCTGAGAGCTTTCTGCTGCACTGTAAAATTGCCTCATGCTGCAATCCAAATGCTCATCCTGAATCCCACAAAATGGGAACAGAGTGCTTTTGAGCCCACTCCCCTCCATCCAACCCTGGCACACAACTGAACCTTGAATTTTTTATTTCTATTTTTGTTTCCTGGAGGGAGAGCTCCAGAGGAGGAAATGGGATACAGCTACAGGCTGTTATTTTTTTTTTTAAACATTTGCCATCAAATATTTATTACATGTTACCTTAAGTGTTACGAACACGTTTAGAAGACTTTTATTTTCTTTTGGCAAACCTTTTATAAAGATCTAAATTTTTAATGGCAGTTTCTCAACAGCTTCACAGCAAGAGAGGTTTTCAGTGTCTTCACCACTGTAAATCCATTTATATTGTCAAAGCACAGGAAAAGCCTCTTTCTTAAATGAGAAAACTGTGTTATCTGATTTTTTTCATGACATGGAGGAGGTTGTTTATTCCCAGTGTGTAAGGCCAGGAGAGAGTTTTTTTCCCTATATGCTTCTCATAAAAATAAAGGTTTTACTTGAGGAACAGGCAGAAGAGAAAGAATTTAAAGGTATTTTTGTTAAAAGCTGAGCTTGGTAACACAGTGATTATATCTAAGAGTTGAGCTGAAAATTAATTAATCTGGAAGCTAAAATGGCTGTTAAAAACTTAAAGTGACTGACTTGTCCTGGGTGATTGGAACAGGAGGTAGGAAAGAGGTCAGGCTCTGCTTTGATCTGGAATGTCTGATTCCAGAGGGAATTCTGGAATAGCAGGAAGAGGTGTTCTCTTGCACTGGCCCAGCTGGGATTATCCCCTGTGGAACATTAAATTTGGGATGCAGGGCTATCCATGAAAACTCCAGCAGGGATTGAAAGAGGGATGTGTTCCCTGTGGGAATCAAAAAGTTATAATTCTCAAGTTTCCTTACTGCTAAGGCTCCACTGGTTCTTGGAACACTTTAGTTACCTTTATATACTGTTTTTTTGTCTATAGATCTAAAAAAAAATCAAGTTCTTATTTTGTGGTGGGATTGTGAGGTAGTTTCACAAGTCTGTGGTAAAACACAGCCTATGGACAATGCACATGAGGATAAATTCCCTGTGGCATTCCATACTTTGCACACAAGGATTATTTTAAATTAATTTGGTTTAGTATGAAGTTATTAAAAGACTTTTGGTCTTTAAATTCTAATGTGGGTCTGAGAGTTTCAGCTGTGGCACTGAGATGAGTGTGTAATGAAGTTTTTATTGGTAATATTTAATGAAGCTGACTTGCATCATGTTTAACTTGACCCAGAGAGCTGCTTTAGATGTCATTATGGGGAGATGGTAGATTAGCATTTAGCATCATTATATTCTGAGATTTGCATTTTGGCTGCTCCAAGGGGTAATGAAATCCAAGGAGTAATGAAATCCAAGGTTTCCCTGTGCTCTTTTGAAAGAAATGAAACCCAGCATGAACATTGCTCTTTAAAGGTGTGAAGGTGCCACTGTGTGGAGTGTAACAGCTTCATTGTTTGTTCAGCCCAGGTCAGCACCTGTCCTTATGGAAATCAGGGAATATTCTGTGCCTGGAGAGCACAGCCCCCCTGAGTAATTCAGGGTACAGAGCAGTGACACAGAGTCAGGGAGCACAGATGTTTCCATTTCAGCTTTGCTGAGTGGCTGCACTCCCCATTCCTGCTGCATTCAGCAAATAAGGAAGAGTTCCCTTAAAGCCCAAATTCAATCCAGCCATTTAAAGATTCCAAGCTCCTGCACTAATTTGTAGAACATGACAAGAGCCAGAACAGACACAGGTTTGTTTTTTTTTTTAATATTACATTAGAAACAACCTGTGTTCAGGATAGAAGTGCATCTCTGCTCTAGAAGTAACATCAGTATTTCAGTGTCTCACCAGGATTCTTTTTTTTTTTTTTTTTTTTTCCTAAGAGCAGAGTAGGTCCTTCAGCTCCCAGGCTGTCATTATTATTCCCACCAGTGTTTTATTCTGCGTGCTTTTTTCCTAAATGATTTTTGCTTTTTTTGTTTTTTTTTTCTAAATCTTGCTAATGTGAATTCACGCTCACCTAATACAGCAGCCATATATTAAATTTTATGATGCAGTTGAAAACTGTCTGGGATTATGGCAGGAGGAGTGCTGGGTGTCAATTACACCAAATATAGCAATTAATTTATTATCTAGAAGTTAATTAATGCTCTGCAGTAATGCTGATGGTTTTAAGTATTGCAGATAGTTCTTTGTGTACTTTATAATTAACAGATATTAGTAAATCATTTCTCTTGGCTGAACTCATGAATTACGAGTTCACAAGGGACTTTCAAAACTAAGTTTGAAATTTAGGCAGACAGGACTATATTTTTTTTAGATTGCAGTTTTAAAAACTGAAGACAAGATCAGAAGGTAAATCTATACAGTTCTTATTAGGTTATGTTTACAGAGGAAGATGTGAAATTCTACCTCGCAGAACTGGCCCTTGCTTTGGATCACCTTCACAGCTTGGGAATTGTGTACAGGGACCTGAAGCCAGAAAAGTAAAGTAAAATGTATTTTACCACTATTACGTGTATTTTGCTTGTTGCTTTATCTTTTCCACTGTAAAAAATTAAAACTATTTCTGTAAAGACTTTGTAAACAAATATAAAATGCAAGACACATATCTGTCATTTAAGTGAGATATCTGCTCGTTAAAGTAATAGCAGAATTGAATATCCTAATTGTTAACTATTATTGTAAATGTTTTATGTAAACATTGCTCTTATGTGTTTTGGTGAATGTGAATTTTAATTTTCAGCATTTTGCTTGATGAAGCAGGACATATCAAGTTAACAGGTAGGCACCACTCATTAATACAGCCTTTTGTAAGTTTTTTTGAGTTTCTGTATTATTGATTTTAAATGCATATAAAATCACAGAAAATGGTTCTGTGAGAACAATCCAAACACATATATTCTAGAAAATTATGTATATAAAAGACTGACTATTTAGAAAACAAATTACTGTAAATTTCTGAAAGCTGTAAATTGCACTGAAGGTGATGATTTTGTACTAGAGATTTCATCATATATTTTAATCTAAAATATTTCTGTTAGATTCCAAGAGAAAATGAAGTTTCTTAAACCCTCAAAGACTTGATAGAATAATGGTGATGGAAATCAGGTTTATGAAATGCATACCTTTAAAATTCTGCTATATATAAACACAATTCAATCCTAAATTTGTCACTTCCTTCTGAAAGTGGAAATAATGGATGGGATCATGGATTAGCAATCATTTTCCCCTGTGAAAAAAAAGGATGTTTGAGAGCTGAGCCAGTGTCAAGGACTTGTGTATTCACTGTATTCAAAACAGGAGAAAATGTGTTCTGGGAATGAAATATTCTGGGAATGCAGGGCTGTTTTGTACTGAACTTGAGGCAGGTTACAGAACCATGTTGCCTTATGTAACAACAATATTTTTAGTGTGATTTTATTTATTCATCATTCAGTAAGACCAGACCATGCAGGCTGCATTTCCTTTGAAACTGATTTTTACTTTTATCCAGATTTTTGTGTGAATGAAGCAGGCAGTAAACAGAGAAAATGAGAATTTCTGAGTGTCTTAGAGCTCTAAACGTGTAGGATTTCAAATGTCGAGTTCTTTCAGTGATAATTTTGATGGCTAATCATGAATTTAATGACTTTTAGAATGGCTTTGGAGGTGTGTAGTAAACTAAATGTGCTATCTCCAGATATCTGCAGTCTCTTGTTTCATGGAGAGCTGTGCCAATCATAGTTCTGAAAATAACCAACCCAAACCTCTCAACGCTTGCATTTTGAATTACCATATATTGATTTATTTTTTTTTTTCCCCCCTGACATTCTTTACTGGCTGTGTTCTTGTGATGCTGTTGTTGTAGACTTTGGACTCAGCAAGGAATCAGTAGACCAAGAGAAGAAGGCCTATTCTTTCTGTGGTACTGTAGAGTACATGGCTCCTGAAGTGGTAAACAGGCGAGGGCACAACCAGAGTGCTGACTGGTGGTCCTTTGGGGTCCTCATGGTACTGTATTTGCCTCTTGCTTCCCTTGCTAAGCTCACACAAATGCACTTAGAATAAGCTTGGCCAGTTCTGCTTAGGGATGCTTGGATAAGGGGGGCAGTTCAATGACTGAATTGCTACTGGGTGGAATAAAATTGATTTTTCACCAATTTATCAGGAAAAATCTTCTGTGTCGTCCATTAGGAGTTCAAACCACTTGTAGTCAGTGTGAGATTTCCACTTTGTATATATGTTTTGCATGTGACTTGATAGTTAAATTTAAAAACAGACTTGGAGACTTGGTTTGAAGGAATATTAATGATATTTCTGTGAGAGGGAGCCTGTGGAAGGAATGCTGGAGTGGAGTAGTGAGATAAGTCAGTAACTGCTGCCACTTCTGCCTTTGCTGGGATGTGTCCGAGCATCAGCCTGACATGCAGATGGACTTGAAAAGTAAACTACTGCTCTAGAATTTACCATTCTTGCAGCTTTTGGAATATGGCAACATCTAAAACCTGGTTGTGGAGAGATTTTATTCCTTTCAAGTAGCTTCTTGATGTATAATATTCCTCCATCATCATCATGCTACGCTTGCCACTGTTCCCATCGTGTAAACTGCAAGTGAGAGCAGAATTTTAGATTTGGGAACACTTCCATAATCTTTTCAAAGTTCAACCAGTGTGATGTAGAGGTAGGAAAGAGTGCAGTGCTTAACGCTTTGTTTCAGCAGTTGGGGGCAGAAGTGTTGATTTAGATTAACATTTGTTCTTTCCAGTTTGAAATGCTTACTGGTACCCTGCCATTTCAAGGTAAAGATCGAAATGAGACTATGAATATGATACTGAAGTAAGTATATCTCCTTCCTTTCTCAGAAGTCCGAAAATGTCATTTTAAACATGTTTTAGCAGCTTGTTATAACTCCTGGTGCAGCCTGGTCTTGTGGAAAGTGTCCCCTGGCAGGGGGTGGAACAAGATGAGCTTTAAGGTCCCTTCCAAACCAAACCATTTTGTGATTCTAAGAGCGCTGAGCTGCAGCTGGAGCAAAAAGCAAAGCCCCTTGAAAAGCTTTAGATCCCAGACTGTGAAGTACCATTAAGTATCCCCAGCAATTAAAATCTCAGGGATGAATCTGTACTTTGGTTGTAGGCGTATAACAAAGATAAGAACAGCGCAGTGGCTGAGAGCAGCTTGATTTACACTCCTGTCGTTGCTACACTCGCTTGCTACTGTTACAGCACACCTTGTTTTGTAAGCAGCAGGTGATCAGGTGTTGCTTTGTGTACAGATGTGTGGAGAGCCTTTACGTGCTCTAATTCTCATCTTAAATTACCCCAGTTACAACAGAAGCTGTTGGACTGGACAAACTGGGTGAGCTGGTGCTCAGAGAGTGGAGCTGTTGGGCAAATACGTTCTCTTCTGTCTGTGCTCAGCTAACAAAGAGTTTCTTCCTGGCACAGGCAGAGCCTTGGGCCCTCTGAGGGGTGATGGGGAAGGGGAAGGAGGGAGAAACTCTGCTCTTCCCAGCCCAGGGCATGTGGAGCTTGTCCTGAGTGGGAGTTCCTGGTGGTGCTGTGCCTGTGAAAGGATGGATTAGGCCACCAGCTGCCTCCCTTGCAGCTCCCAGGGATGCTGCAGTTCTGCACAAGAATTTCCTGTCTTGGCATTAGAGTTGCCCTTAAATAAAATAAATGGCAAAGTCAGTGAGTTTCTATATGATGGCTCCATGAGCCCTGGAGGAATAGTAGCAGTCACTTCAAGGGCAGGTAGTTGGAGATTTGGTGAGTCTCTTCTGAGTCATTGACAGTTATTTTGATAAAAACCTCCTTGAAAATACTTACATGTTCCTGAGATAATTATTTTACTCTGTTTCAGCATAAAGCTTGGGGGGGGCTTGGGGGGGGGTTGGTGGTTTTGGTCTGATGTGTTTTCCTTTGTTTATTTTAAGCCACTCCTATAATAGGAAACTTAAAAAGTTGATGAGTTAAGTATGAGCATTCTACAAGGCTTTGGAACAAATCCTTGATACATCAGACTGTGCAGTGATAGTGAAATCTATGTAGACAGTTTTTATTAAAATAAGTTTCTTCCTCTGACTTGTTCTCTGTTTTCTTTCAGAGCAAAGCTGGGAATGCCTCAGTTCCTCAGCCCTGAAGCACAAAGTCTCTTGAGGATGTTGTTTAAAAGGAACCCATCAAATAGATTAGGTTGGTTCATTTATTTGGATCTTTAAATAATTAACTCAGTCTAACTTTTTATTTAAAAAAAAAAAAGTAGTTGCTAGAGGCTGTCAAGCTCTGGGTGATCAGTAACATTTGGGCACCCTTTCCTGTTGGTTTGGATCATGACCTCCTGGGTTTGGCCAAAAAAATGGTCAAAATGTGGGATCAGTGACTTAGGAGTGAGCCAAAGCTCTGACAGTGTCACAGCAGAGAATATTGACAGTCTGTTTATGGGCTTCTTGTGCTCTTTGCCTCCCTGGGTATTTTACATCCTTGGAATAGTTCTGTATTCACAGATCCCTCAATTAACCATGTCTGTGCAAACTTTTTAGAAATTAACTAATTTTTAGTGCAGTCTTCTAAGACTTTACCCACAAGTGTGTTAAATACAGTATTTCTTTTGTTCAGGAGCTGGTTCAGATGGAGTTGAAGAAATCAAGAGACATCCTTTTTTTTCTACTGTTGACTGGAATGTGAGTACAAAAAGATTTGAATGATAGAGCTGTTTGTTTTTCTGTATGTTGTGGCATTTGTACAAATATTTACATCTGAACAGGGCACAGCAAACACTGCATTGCTGCTGACTGGCACATCCTGCTTTTCCTGTAATTCCTTGGCATCTGGAGCTGCAGTATTTACTGCAGATACAGAGTATTAATTATAAATCTTCCATTTACTTTTTAAATAATTGAGAGTTGCAGCATTCTCAAACTGAAAATGATCCATTAGAGCATTTGTAGTTGGGATTTGCTGCTGATGTTGCCAGGAATCCTTCAGGAATTGTCAATCCAGTGCTCCCCTGCAGGGCACAACAGCTCCCTGTGGCTGGAACTGTCCTGGACTTCCCTCTGCATCATTCCCATGCCAGCCACAGGTCAGGAATTAACTCAAGTGCTCCAGGATGATCCAAAGTCTACAAGATCACAACTCCTGGCTTCAATTTCTCATGATTCTGCTCTGTGGTTCACTCATCCTCTGAGCTGTTTGCCAGAAACATTCTCGAAGCCAAGGTGCTGTGTGTGAAATAAATCCCCCCATTGCTGTTGATGCTGCAGTGGTTGATGGAATAAATAAGATGTGGCTGTGCTGTGCTCACCTACTTCTTTGAAGCCCCCCCATCATCATCTGTCTTTATATTTATTTCTAAAAAGTGATTTTCTAGCTGTACCTCAGAGTCTGTTCAGCAACAAGTTTTTAGTAACAGCAAAACTTCACTGCTTTGTGTTGAATACACTTCAGCATTTGTTTTCTTGTTTGACTTGATTATTTACTTTTTTTCCTTTTGAAGGGACTGATGTTAAATAAATCCCAGCTGGGAAGTTTGAAAGCTCAGCAGATCTTGCTCTTTTTTTTCATTTTGACAATAATTTGTATTTATTTCAGTCTGATGGTGTTGATGGCACTTCTGTATTTTACCTCTTTATTTCTTTAGGATGAATTTAGGGCCCCTTTCCTTGTTGTTGGTTGGTTTAGTTTTCTTCAACTAAAATATACTGTGTGCTTCTGTGCAGGAAGGTTAAATTAAAAAAATACAAACCTGCAGAAAATAGATTTGAAAGGAAGAGAGAAATGGCAAAGAAATGCTCTTAGAAATTCCTGAATTTTGCACGGGGATTCAACATCTTTTGACATGAAGTTTTCTGTTACTTAGCTGAAAATGGGATTTATTGCTGATTTGAGATCTTTCCCTGATTTAGTTTGGTGGATTATGGAAAGCCTGGAACAGAGCTTTGAGAATGGGCAGTTCCCTGCCATGAGGGATGTGCCTGACACTGGTTGAGGTCTTTATCCTTTACCCTTTATCTTTGCAAAATAACAGTGCCCATGGAAGCTTCATCGACTCTTAAATCTTTGTCCTTCTCTTTCAGAAACTGTTCAGAAGAGAAATTCAGCCTCCATTCAAACCTGCCTCTGGAAAGCCAGAAGATACTTTCTGTTTTGATCCAGAATTCACAGCAAAAACACCAAAAGGTAACTGTGCATGGCTGTAAATTGGTGAGGATTGTGAGGCAGGAGGGTCAAATTAATGTTAAAACAACAAACAGAAAAGCCATGGACAAAGTTAAAAGGAAAGGATGCACCAGGGTTCCAGTGCTTTGAAGGAGGATGTTCCTCTCAACAGGATTCTGTTCTTTGAATATTTTGCTAATCTTTGACTCAGGTAGAAAAAGCTAAATGGAATATTAAAAGCTGGACTATGTTTTCTAGTTATGATTAAAGTCAGGCATGCAGTGTTTGAGGGGAAGTATTTAATATTAAACTCAATTTGATTGCAACAGTGATTCTTTTTAGGGTCAGTATTTCATTGAGAATACCTTGCTTTAAGAAACACTAACTATTACTATTGTGCTCCAGGTTTCATTTCAGTTTTCTTTTGTGAATTTTTTTCTTCCCTGCTGCATCCAGCTTTTAAACCCTCTTCCCATGTTTGTTTGGAGGAGGTCTGTGCTCTTAATAGGCTTCACAGAATTATTGAGCTGTGCTCACTGTGTGATTTCAGACAGTGAATTCAGAGGTATATAACCTGAGGAAAACCTAATTCTGACAATTCAGGGATATTTTTTTCAGTGAAAATTTACTAATTGGATATTCTTGTGTTCCTTCACTTGTGCCTTGCCAGCAGCTCATTCACCACTGAACCAGCACATTCTGTTGTTGCTCTTCTGTGTTACAAAGCTGTTGAGCACAAGACAATCATCTTTATTTCTCTTCCATAAGTAGTTTTGTTTCAATAAACTTCTTCCTTAAACCTTGTGTTCATACATAAATTCCTGCAGTGCTTTGCAGTTTCAGATAAAACCCTGGAATACTTGTTTGTGTTTGTTACTGAAGTAAGAGAGCACAGACTAGAAGTTTTAGTTATTATTTAACATTGGTGTTCCTCTTGTTTGCTTCCCCTCCCTCAAGATGGTTTTTATAAAAAACTGAATGTTATGGAATGGCCTTGCAGGGATGTAACCACACTAATGCTGTGTGTCTGTGTGCCCCCAGATTCTCCAGGGGTCCCACCCAGTGCAAATGCCCACCAGCTCTTCAAGGGATTTAGTTTTGTTGCAACTACTACTGTAGAAGACCATAAAATATCACCCCTCACCAATATCCTGCCCATAGTCCAGGTAATGCTTTGCTTTTTGGGAAAACTTCTTTGGCATGTCAACAACTGACCAATATTCAATATTTACAGTTGTTCTTGCTTTGTTGAGAAGACTGTTACAAAATGTGTCTTACTAAATACTTCCATGAGATGTTTTTAATTTTAAAAAGTGAGTTACTGGTTTTCTGGAGACAGAATTTCAAAGAAAAATTATGAGCAAGCAGGAGAAGCTTCTGTTGGTATCAGTGTAATGGCAAAGATAATCTAAATGGCTTTAGATAACCACTTGCCTGTGTCTTTTTTTAAAGCAGCTTCATGGAAATAGTGCACAGTTCACTGATGTCTATGAACTGAAGGAAGATATTGGTGTGGGCTCCTACTCTGTCTGCAAGAGATGTATCCACATAGCTACAAACATGGAGTTTGCTGTGAAGGTATTGGAATAAATTCCACTCTGACATTCTGAAAATATTGGCTAGTAGATTTGAAAAGTTGTATTTGGGAATTTTCCAGTTACTGTGTTTTTATGTGTTTATAAGTTACAGTCTTGAAAGCTGAAAATCTTGTACAATGATGGGAACACCTGAAATAAAATGAGATTCACAAGGGTGGAACTGGGCTGCAGGGAATTAGTGATGCTTCAGGCCAGTGCATTTCCTTGTTCAGTGGAGCAGGATAGGCTGCATTAATGATAGAATTTTAACAAGAATAGAGCAAGAAATGAATAAAGGGGATTAGAAGCTGGAAGATGAATTGCTCATTATTAGTAAGAAGTAATGAACTCTAGAATTTTTTTATTCTGTTGTTGAAATGAGAATATAAATGCAAAAACATGTATTTATTTAATAGATTTTGTGTGTGCAAGTTGTTTTTCCTGTTATATTTTGCAGATAATTGATAAAAGCAAAAGGGATCCCTCAGAAGAAATCGAGATTCTCATGCGTTACGGGCAACATCCAAACATTATTACTTTAAAGGATGTATGTACCTCCTTTCCTGCTGCCTCTTATTAGACAGTGCTGAGGAAATAAATGCAGATGCAGGCAGTTTATTTGGATTCATTACATTTTTTTTTACCTGGAAAAATCTACTGGGAGAGCAGTATGTAATAGTAGAGGGAGTGTTTCAAAATACAGAGGTGTACTGCTACTAATTTTTTCTCGTGGCTGTTTAACCAGCCTGAAGTGAGAAATGATGTCAAGGTTAGAAACACCAGATTTCTTTTTGTTTCAAAGGGGCAGCCAACGTGTTGGCAAGCTGAGAAAGCAGTGGCCTGCATGTTGTCCTGGAAGGGAAGAGCAGTAGGGAGTGTAGGGCTGCTCTCCTCTTCCCAACAGAAGCTCTTACACTGAAAACTGTAACTCAGAGTGATGAATTAACAACTTGAATGGAGAGTGATGAATTAACAGCTTGAGTCATGAACTCCCAGGATGACACATGAGCTGCCTTGCACTCCCTGCTTTGGCAGCCCCTGCTGTTTGTGCTGCCCGCTGCTGCGGGAGGAGGGGATTTATGGCGATGTGTAACTGCAGATGTTGCCTTTTAATAGCTCTGAGTGGCTTCTGGGTGAGTGCACTGTTCAACCTCTCCCCAGGTGTATGATGATGGCAGATTCATCTACCTGGTGACGGAGCTGATGAAGGGAGGGGAGCTGCTGGATCGGATCCTGCGGCAGAAATTCTTCTCGGAGCGGGAGGCCAGCGCTGTGCTCTTCACCATCGCCAAGACTGTGGACTACCTGCACTGCCAGGGGGTGAGTGAGCCCTGAACAGCTCTGAAATTACCACTCCCTTGCCCTGTGGGCTTTGCTTCCTGGTGTTCATGCTACAGGCTGTTGTATTTTATCACAAAGGGGAATAATAGAAACAACTTCTCCTGTGATCCTGGCAAAGCTTTTGGAATCTGCATTTTATGAAACAGCAGATTTTTGTCCTGTTCTCCTTCTTGCCAAATGGTGATATTGGTTCCAGTTGCATTATGAGCCAGGAGGTCTTTATTACAGTACTTGAACTAGAATTTTTGGGTAAAGTTACATATTTGAATTGTTTAAAGCTCTTATAAGTATATTAATCTAAAGAACAGCTTTCATAAACTGCAAATTGCAAACAAATGTACCTGCTCCTCCTCAATGATGGCTTTTCAAATGTCTTTGCTTAAAGGTGGTGCACCGAGACCTTAAACCCAGTAATATTTTATACACTGATGATTCAAACAATGCTGATTCCATCAGGATTTGTGATTTTGGATTTGCAAAACAACTTCGAGGAGAAAATGGACTACTTCTAACTCCCTGTTACACTGCAAACTTTGTGGCACCAGAGGTATTTCAAGCTGCTCTGTTTTCTTTGTGCTGTTTTTGGTGTATCAAATGTTAAAACTTTTCAGCAATGCTTGGAAAAAAGCCTCAACAATTCTGCTACTTTTCTTTAAATATAATCACACGTGCTTTTTAAACGCTGGGGCATGTGTTTATTATAAACCTGCTTTAACAACAGCAGAGTCCAGCCTCAAAAACAAGATGTGAGCCTGGTGAAAATCTTAAGAGATGATCTGGGAACATGAAATATTGTTGGTATTTACTGCTGCTTGTACAATAGAAAATCAATAACCAAATGTCTGATGTGATCCAGGGATGGTGTTACCCTTCCTTAGGCTGTGGTGTTGTTTTGGGGTGTTTTTTTAATATATGGCAAGTCTTTAACACTCTTTGTTTCATAGGTTCTCATGAGACAGGGATATGATGCTGCTTGTGACATATGGAGCTTGGGAGTTCTCCTTTACACAATGTTGGCAGGGTGAGAAGATTTCTGAGCTGTTTTGTTTACCTAAAATCCCAGAATGTTGCCTGAATCCTTGCTTCCATAGAAATGGTGAGGCATTGGCTCAGGGAATGACACAGACAGGCAGGTGGGATGGGCAGCTCTGAGTCAAAGCCAAATAAACAACATTTATTTCACAAGTAAGGATCAAGGTTTCTCTTGCAGGACTTGGGGTGCCAAAGACATCCCCCAGTTTTCAGGAGGGAGTTGAGTCTGTGAAAATGTGGTGGGTTTCTTTTTACCCTCCAGCCTAGTGTCCTCCCACTCCATCCCCTTTACTCACCCTTTACTCTCCTGCCCCTGCTGCATTCCTGGGTAGATCACTCTGGGTTGTGATCTCTGGAATTTCCTAAACATCCAAAGCAGATGAAGCTCTAGGAAGCATCTAGTGGCCAAATGAGAGATGTTTGCTGAACCCTGCTCTAACAGAAGAAGAGCAGGTTTTTAGTCTTATGGCTAAATCCTGTCTGTTGGAAATTATTCTCTTGATAAATCTGTACTTCCCATTTAATATTAGAAATATTAATAGTATGTGTATATATACTGTGATCTGTCTGTTGGCAGTAGGATATTGACTCTGATTCACAAGATTTTACCAATTTCTTGCAGTTTTTTGTCTGTAACAAAGTGTTTTTGTTGTTTTTTTTTCTTTCACCAGCTATACTCCATTTGCCAATGGTCCCAATGATACTCCTGAGGAGATCTTAGTACGGATAGGCAGTGGAAAATTCTCTCTAAGTGGAGGCAACTGGGACACTGTTTCAGATGCAGCAAAGGTGTAAATTTGTTTTGGTTTTATATTTTTGTAGAATTCCAATGAAATCTGTTGAGCTTTATCAGCTAGACTGTTCTATAAGTGTTGTTTGTTATTATCTGCAGACTTTATTGCAGGGAAGGATATTTTATTTAAAGACTCCATCTGTAATCAGTATGGATTCCCTGGGATGGTGTTGACCCACTCTGTGGGTATCTTAATCACTAGTGTTACCTTTTATTAAGATCAGCATTAATATTAAATATTAATGTTTAAATGTTTTTTCCTGGTTCTTTGGAATTGCACTATTTGTTCATTTCAGTAGGAGTGATTCAGAATGCTTGTTGGCTGCTACTGTCTTAGCATGAGAAATTCACTTCTGTGTATTTAAGAATGCTTCACATTTTGTACCTAAAACAAAGGGAACATTCTGTCAGCTTGCTCATATTTTGGTTTTATTTCAAACTGTTGCCGTCTCTGTTCTGTGCCCTTCCCACCCACCTCTCCTTTGGACCAACGTTGTAATTAATCAGTAGCTTATTGCTAATGGTTCTAACAGGCAAAAACAAGTGTCCATTGCTGTTGGCTTTATGCTTTATGTGGCTTCTTGAAGGAAAAATTCCTTGTTGGTGTCTCACTGTCTCTGAATTCAGTTGTAGTAAGGAGTCAGCAGAGCCCAAAGTGCAGAATGAACAAGGAGAGAGATTTGCAAATAATAGCTTTCCTCCATAAAATCTGCCTGCTACATTTTAATAGGATTTCTAGTCTTGTAAAGATTATATTCATACTAAACATGAAAGGCACAACAGTGAGTTGCTTTGCAGTCAAGGCTGGCTCTGTTGAACTGCTCCAATAGTGCCACACATTGTTCTCAGCCTTCTGCAGTGTCAGGGCACAGAATGATCCCGTTTGTCTGCTGATCTCTGTGTGTTGGCATTGTGGTAATCCCTCCACATCGGGTGCTTCTCTCACTGCTGCCATCCCTGCTGCTTTAAAGGCCACCCAGGATGATTTGAACTGAGCAATCTTTGTGTTTCCCTTGCCTGCAGGACTTGTTGTCACACATGCTGCACGTGGATCCCCACCAGCGGTACACGGCCGAGCAGGTGCTGAAGCATTCCTGGATTGCCTGTAGGGACCAGCTGCCTCATTATCAGCTCAACAGGCAAGATGCCCCACATCTAGTAAAGGTAAACCCACCTGGAATGCTGCTTCAGCTGGGGGCTGTGCAAGGAGTTCAGTTGGTTCAGAGCTACAGGCACAAGTCTCATTTTGTCTGTTTGTTTTCTGTAGCATTTAACGTTTATGTTACGTAGTGAGACAAATTCATGGAATGGTTTGGGTTGGGAGGGACCTTAAAGCTGGGCCACCCACCCCTTCCACTACCCCAGGGTGCTCCAAGCTCCATCCAGCCTGGCCTTGGACACTTCCAGGGATCCAGGGACAGCCACAGCTTCTCTGGACACCCTGTGCCAGGGCCTGCCCACCTTCACAGCCAGGAATTCCTTCCCAATATCCCAGCTAACCCTGCTCTCTGGCAGTGGGAAACCAATCCCCTTGTCCTGGCACTGCATACACTTGTAAAGTCCCCCTCCAAATTATGGATAAATAATTCTTTTTAACTTCTGTGTAAAGGAAGAGATTTTTCTGGGTGTTTTCTTTAAGGTAGTTGTTGGCTCCAAAGTCAGGACCTGAGTAACCACTGAAGTGGCTTTGTTTGAGAAATTGCTGCTAATCTGGTTTGAAAGATACAAATTCTGACCTCCTTTACAGGTGACTCCTACATGTAAGGGATACAAAAGAAAAGTGTCAAACACCCATGCTTAGAGGTTGGAAGGATTCAACAACAAGGCTTTTTTTTCCTAGAGAATTCACATGACCTGGCTTAAGTCTTGTTTGGTTTTAATGGAGTTAATTATTTAATGTTGAATTGCTTTATTTTCTGATTCAAACTTTAATGTACATGAATTATTCTGAATTATGACATATTTCCTTTTTCTCCAGGGAGCCATGGCTGCTACATATTCTGCACTGAATCACAAGACATTTCAGCCAGTGCTGGAGCCTGTGGCAGCCTCCAGTTTAGCTCAGCGAAGGAGCATGAAAAAGCTCACATCCACAGACTTATAGATCCACTGGGACACCTGAGCAGACACAAGCAAGGGGGAAACCCAACAAGTGGCTCTGTTTTGCCTGACCTGTGATCAAAAGGCATCTATGGTTTCCTGCTACACTACTTGAATTCTGTAAAAGTCCTTTTTTTAAAAAGAAAGAAAAAAATCCACAGGTTCATACTGTGTTTGTTTTACAGGCCGTATCTGTTAAGTTAATTTACACATCAGGTACACCATATTGAATTTCTCTACACTGTCCTTTGAGATCTGTTGCAAATATTCTTTCACATTCTGTATAGTTTTGCTGGGTTCAGTTAAAAAAAAAAAATTGGTTTTGGGGACCGTTGCCAATGACCAAGTTGTACATAAAGTGTCAGTGTGAGTTTTCTTTGCTTCACACCTTTAGGCCCTGCTGTGAAGGGCAAATTCTTCATTTTGTAATTGGGCACTTCATTGATTCAACTCAATTCCTTTCCCTTGTCCATGACTTTTATGCAGAGTTGAGCAATGTGATGTGCCAGAGTTAATTCATCACTGTTGATTTGGTAGGTCTGTGTTTGCATGGTGCCAGTAACTGAGGAGTTTCTGTGGAAATACAAACCAAAGGGATGTGCAAGATCCTGCACTTAAATTTCATCTCTTGTCACCCAAAAGAAATGCTGGTTATGGCCTCTAACAGGAAAATGAACATTTCTGGTTGTTTCTGCAAATTGTGTCCTGCACTGAGCTGGGGAAAGTCAATAGGTGCATGAACTGTCAAAATTCAGGCTCTCAGAAACATTGGTGCCACTTCAAAACAGCATCATGCAGCTCAATCCTTTGTTATTTATATTTCCCATCCATTAGTACAACTCCTGTGTTATTTTCCTCAGCAGTCTTTCCACTAAATACACCCAATATTAGGTTTGTTTGGCATGTGAGACAAACTGACACTTTATTATAACCAACTTGGCACTTGGGGTTTATTTTTTATTTATTTGATTTTTTTTTTAATAGAAGGTTGCTTTTCTCTTGACTCTCGCCGCATGTACAAATATTACAGAACAGAAATGCAAAATTCTCTTTGCCTAACTGTAGGGGTAGCTTGGGAAAATAAATAAGCCTTGCTGTGTGCCCAGATAAGGGAATTCTGACCAAGAAATTTCACAGTTATGGACAAATTCCTTCCAGCATCCTGTGGCCAGCACTCACTCGCCCTCTCTGTCTGGTGTTAGGATTTCAGCTGTTCCTAAATGCTCTGATGGAGAGGAAATTAATTTCAGGGCCAGAATTACCTTGGGGTTTCCTGACTCAGAACCAATGCTAACTGCTGGTAGTTCATTCAGAGATACACTTAGAAGTGTTTTCAAAAACTGTAGATACCAAGCAATTGTAGTGACATAGCAGGATGATTTTCAATATTAAATATATTAGTGACATTAGACTGTGAAGTGACCAAAACTCAAACATAGTTCAGACTCATTTGTCATCATTGAATTTTCAAATACGAGACCCCAGGGCTGACAAAAATCAGTGTTTAGAGATGGCAAAAAAAAAACAAACAAAAAACTTCCAGGAGAATTCTGGCCCAAGCACCAGGAGTGATGGTGATAACTTTTGACCTCACAAGAGGTCTTGGCTGGTTTTTGCTTGTACCTGTGAAGGACTTGGTGTGTTGGAAGTACTTTTAGATAAGCTGCTTTCTTCTGTTATGGTGGGGGAAGGTGGACATTATCTGGCCAAATAGTTAGGTATGAATATATGTAGATTTGAGATTTAATGATATAACAAACATAGGTGTGCTCTTTGTATCACGCAGAACATCCCCCAGGTGGAATTTCTTGAGTGTTTGATAGATTTTGGAAGCTTTAGGGGCCATTTGTGCCTAGTTTTGAGGTGCCTGTTTGAAATGCTTGAAAGCCTATCAAAGAACATAACTGCTTCTTGGAAAGCTCCTTGTTTAGTACAAAATCTGCCCCTTTGCAGCTGCTTCATCCTCCTTTTCCTTAATGAAGACCTTTTCCAGCAAGAATGCCTGGAAATCTCTTGTCTGCACTCTGTCAGGGTCATTTTTGCTGTAAATTGAAAGATGACTGCCAGAAGAATTTGAATTCATTCCAAAAAAAAAAAAAAAAAAGCAAAGGAAAGGTGGTGGAAATTAAACCCCCTGAGCCCAGGTCAAGGTGGTTAATGTGGGTTGAAATGTAGTCCTAAAAGCTGTGTTGAAGATGAGAGGTAATGCAAGACCTGGAATACAATGAAAATGTCAAACTTGAATTGTCTTCAGCTTTTCCTTTAATGGTTTTACCCATGAATCATTTAAGTGTTTCTGTTGGTATTTTCTTTTTGCTTGCTTAGAAGCACCACAGTATAAGCACCTTAAAAGCATTTTGCACAAGAGCAGTTGGAAGCAGCTGAAGGGACTCAAGTTGTTCTTGATGTGCAGCACAAAGGTGGTGAGAGGAAAACACAAACAAGGTGGATGTTCTGATTCATTGCAGAGTATTTAAAACTGTAAAGTTATCCCTGTTTTATATCACTGCTGGCCTTTAGTGCAAGTGGTGCTCCAGGGGGAAAAAGCAACGTTTCAGTGACTGCAACATTACAAAGTTGTCTTATCATGGGGAAAAACATATGGGTGTGTTATATCTGACAGGCCAGTGTACCCTGGTATGCCAATTATAATCCTTATTTTGAGGGAAAAGTTCCCTTGCTCTGACTATTTCAGCATATCAGTCGTGGAAATATTTGGGAGATGCAGGAACACGCAAGAGTTGACTTGCAGTTTACTTTTACTGTGTTTGATGATCATCTTTGTGAGGCTCCTTTGGGAATTCCTTGCCTGTTTCTCATCCTTTACTTTCCCAGCTTAGGTTTTGATATGTAAAAGTAACATGGTCTGCTCATGAGCTGTCAGTTGAAGGTTTGAGATGGAAGAGCAGGTAATGGGACAGTGCTCTGGCTGCAGTGGAAGGTTGGTGGAAATTATTTCATATCATCTGGGCACAGTTCAAGTTTACAAACTTGCCATGTTCTTACTGCCTTACTGAGTTAGAAAAAAGTCAGAATTTTCCCAAAGGCTCATAATTAAACAAGAAGTAGGCATTCAGACTAAAAGAATTTCCGCAGAACTAAATCTTAAATGAGAGAGTATTTTGGCCATGGCTCCCTGCCAAAGAAACTCCTGCTCTGGTGTTTGGTGATGATCATTATCAGGAAGTTCCAGTTCTGGTGCACGCAGAAAGCAGATTCCCACTGGAGCTGGAGTGGGCTCAGGACCTCTTTTGCTGTTCTTTCACCCCGGGATATCTCCATTTGTACCTTTAGTTACCCTTTGACTATAAAGTGAGGAACTGTTCTATTCCTGTTCCATATCCAAAAACTGCAGTGGCACCATGGTTGAGCCCATGGTGGGGTCACAGGGCCCTTCCTGAGAGCTTTCCTGCTTGGATCCAGTCAAACCACTGATATCTGTAGCTTGTGTGGTTTTCTTCTTTTTCCTGTTGTGCTCAAAACCAGTGAATTCCCCTTGCCCACACCAGGAGGTGCAGGGGGCTGAGCCTGCTGTTCATTTGAGGCCTCTGTTGTGTGAATGTTCTTGCAGCCAGAGAAGGGCACCAAAACCTCACCCAAGTCAGTCATGTTGAGCTTGAATTCTGTCTTCCATGTTTTAATTCCTTTTCCAAAGCCAGTGTTCAGCCTTCAGTAGGTGGGAGTTCCTGCAGTGTACTCAGAGACTGGTCTGGAGAGCTGTGTTAAATTAATTACATAAGGTTTAATAATTCTCCTGGTTTGTATCAATGAAATTAAGCTAAAACACCAATGCAAACACAGGGATTTATGTATTTCTGTAGCACTTAAGCTTTTCAGTCCTATCCAGAACTAAAACTTTGCAAATATTTGTGGGAGGGAAGGGAGGAGCAGGTTTTTCTTTCTGAAAGTTTACAGAAAGCTTCTGAAGTTGTGGTCATAATAGAGTCCTTATGTAATCCAATAGGAACTCTGTAGGGTTAAAAGCATAAAATTCTCCTTAAGTTTGTTCCAAAACTCTTTAGGTGTGCACTGGTAGCTGTTGGTGACACCCCTGCACTTCATTCATACCACACCAACCTTCTCATCAATATCTCTGTCCCTGCTCCAGTCATTTTTTGCATATTTTCTCCTCCAAATTCTACTGTTCCTTGGCAATAGAGGAATTTGAAAAGCTCCACCCTTAATGTATGGCTGAAGCTGATTGAGTATTGTAATAATTTGCATAATTAGTCCCCCACAAAATCATCAGCAACTGCTTTTCTTGAGATTCTTCCTGTGTATTGAAAGTAAACTTTCTCTGAAAACTTTAAAAGATACTTAATTATTAATTTTTTGGGCAGTAGCTTATTACCAATAGTGAATTTGAATAACCCTGAATCCTCTTGTGGGGTTTTTCACACGAGGACTGAGGATGCTGGAGGTGGATCTGCTTTGCAGGACCAAGTGTTCAGGTTTGGCTGTTTTGCATTAGGCTTTTGAGCAGTGTTTGCTAATTAAATAATGAATTGCATTGTCATAACGTCCCAAGCACTTTGGCATCTTGCACTGATGCTCTGGTTAGAGCTGAAACTCTCCTGGCACGTGGCTAAATCTCCATAAAGGGCATTAATTGAGAACAGTGTGCAATGAATTCCATGCTCTCTGAGGTACTTCAAAGATGAAACTCTACACAAGGTCCCCGTTATCAGATATTGTAACTGTCTTTTCTTTCTCTTAAGCATATTGTGGATTTTGTATCATACTGTATTTATTTCATTTAATTTTAAAAGAAATGTTTTCTTTAAAGCTCTGTATATATTGACATTAAAGTTTGCATTGTACTACGTTCTCCTCTTCTTGCAAGGCTGGGTCTGGCAGTGCAGTGGTGTTTCTCTTGCCACTGCTGCCTTCAATTACAACACACCAAAGACAACCTCAACACTGTATTTATTTTTGTCAAACACCCTGAATAATCACGAGGGTACAGTTTTAATTAGCTGGCAGTTTCTGGAGTATTAGAATAAAAGGTTTGCAAATTTATAATATTGGTAATTGACAGAAATCCATCACTTCTGCTTTGGAAGTTCACTTGCTTCTCTTTTTCAAATGGATGTAAAAAACAATGAGCAAACATTCCTAAATTAAATGTATATGAATTATTTTATAAACCTTGCCAAAAATCTCACATACATCAAGAGCTATTTATGAATTTATATTCAGTCAAGTGCTTCATGCCACACTTGCAGTAAAACAGACACTCAGTGGTAGGATTGATGTCTTACCTCAGGGTGGGATCATCTACCTCTGTGTTTTTTAGGTACCTATTAAATTTGACTCCATATATTAAGAGGAAGTAATTTTTCTGCAAAATCAGATCCTTTGAAAATAGACACTTGCATTACAAGTGGCAGGAATGACATGAAAAACTGGGTTTAAAATCCTCCAGAGGTATTGATAACTGCTGGTGCTGTTAGTATTCACAGTTTATAGATACTTTTATTTTTTTGAATTTTTGCACAGGGAGGTTTTCCCACCTTTGCCTCAGGTCCATCCCTCAGGTGCTGTTTGCTCTCACATGACACTTCTTTTCCCAGCACTGGTGACAGAAGGAGGAGGGGACTGGAGCCACAGAGGAGGCAGCAGGTACAGATTTCCCAGATTGTGATGATTTGTTTGATTTCATTCAAGGTAGGCAGGAAAAATGAATCAAATTGGACAAAAACATTAAAATAATTTTTAAAAGTCCTGAGTCTCAGGTTTTGAGATCTGCAGGCTTGGTGAAGGTGTTGCTGGGTGGGAGGAGACAAGGTATAGATTAGAAGCCAACCTTAGAATGTTTGGAGAAACCATGGACAGGGATGAGCCAAGTGTTAAAAAAGAGACTTGGAATGTGCCTTAATTGCATCCTGCTCTTTGTTTTCCTGCAAATTTTGGTTCTCGGGAGCTGTTTTCCCCATGATTCACCTCTGAAGCTTTATGACTGTAAGAGGCACCTTCCCACATCTCTTTTGTGTTTTTGTGGGGTGCAAAATGTTTTAAGGTAAAGATGTTCCCACTTTTGTTTGCCTCTGCCATAGCAGGAAGAACAAGCAGGCGTCTTCTGGCAGTTTTGCCAAAATATGGATTTAACTGTGTTTATTTTAACTTTTGTTTAACAATTTCTTTCCAGAACCTCTGGGGAGCTTCTCTCGGAGGCTGGGACTTCTTGTGGGCCTCTTGAAAATCCAGAAAGTTTGGGATCATTTGCATTTCCAGCTTTGGAGCAAATCTTTAACTCTCCAGAGCTGGTTTGGAGCCTGCTCCTTGATTTTTATCATGCACAGTGTTCTACCCCAGGGCAATCCTCTCCCAAACTGTGTTTAAACAAGAAGTGTAATGCCCTAATGCTGGCTGGTTGTGCAAATTCCTTTATTCCTGGACAGGTGCATGTCGAGCTCCTGTGGCCCTCAGCATCCAGGTTTGTGTCCTGGCCTCTGTAGGGATGGCTGGAATTACAGAGGGTGGGATGTCTCTTAATTTTAGGGGGTTTATTGCTTCTTAAGGCTTTTGTTGGGGAATCACAGAATAATTTTGATGGGCTTGTGCCTGTCCCATCCCTGTTAGTGTCCAAGGCCAGGTTGGACAGGGCTGGGAACAATGTGGGACAGGGGAAATGTCTCTGCCCATAGCAGGGAGTGGAAAGAAACGAGTTTTAAGGTCCCTTCCCGTTTTATTGAATCCCCAATCTTTTTCTGTGGTAAGTACAGTTGTGGGGTGCTGACCCTGTGTATCCCTAACCTGACCCCTGGCTGTGCTGAAAGCCTGGTTTGGGAGTCTTGACAACTAAACTGAGAGTTGGGTTTGTAGCAAGGCACTAGAAACCGGTATCGAGTCACGGTCTGCTTGTTTGGGGCTGGATTCAGTCATTCCCGGGGTGAGGAACAGCCTGGGGAAAGGGGGGACACAATTCCTTATTGCCCTTCCCTGTGGGAAGGGGAGCCGGGTGTTACAGGGTCACAGTGACCCCAAATCCGCCCGGGATGCGGTGCCCGGCTCGGTGTGCTGGGCCTGCTTCGCTGTCCCGGGGGATGTGCAGGGACCGGGGCCGGCATTCCCGGGGCCGGCATTCCCGGGGCCGGCATTCCCGGGGCTGCCATTCCCGGTGCTGCTATTCCCGGTGCTGCTATTCCCGGGGCCGGCATTCCCGGTGCTGCCATTCCCGGTGTTTGCCGTGCCCGCTCCAGGCAGGTCCCGGCGCAGCCGCTGCGCTCCCCGCAGCACCCAGGAGATGGAGGCAGCGTCCCGTCAGCGCCCCCCGAGCATTCCTGAGCATTCCCGAGCCTTCCCGCACCTTCCCGAGCATTCCTGCCGGGATCGGTCCCTCCCGGAGCCCTCCAGGGTCAGAGCGGCTGAAGGATGCACGGTCGGGACTTGGAGTTCAGTTATTCATTGGAATTGGTTTGTGTTTTGCTATTTTATTTATTTATTTCTCCTTCTTGAGAATGTCTTATTTTCCTGGTTCTTTTGTTTTCCTGTCTGGGGGATTTGGTTGTGTGATCCCTTCATGTCCATATCCCGAAGAATTTGATAGAAAGCTTTATATCTGCTGCTCCAGAAGCAGATTTTGCTGCTCTTGGCTGAGGGACAAAGGGCCAGCCTTGGAGCATCTCCCTGAACGCAGAGGTCACACCCTGGCAAGGATTTCCCAACGCTGGGAAAGTAGGAGGAGCAGGAATAATGAAATCATAGATTATCCTGAACTGGGAGGGATCCACGCGGATCTCTGAGTCCAGCTCCTGTCCCTGCACAGAGCCCAGCGATCCCACCCTGTGCCTGGGAGCTGTGTCCAAACTCTCCTGGAGTTCTGGGAACATTCCCGGGGGAGCTGTTCCATGCAGGAGGGAGAAGCAGGGCCAGGGCAGTGCACGGATCCACATGGAAATGTGTCTGGGCAGTGCTTGGATGTGGAGCTGCCCTCTTGCAGCTTTTCCTCTGCTCCTCCTGAGCAGCTGGAATTGCTGCAGCCAAGCACAGAAACTGATTTGGAAACAGCAGCACAAGGCAAATCTGGAAGTTTCTGATCTAGAGCAAAAACCTCAAAATGCAGATTTTTGTGATAAATAGAAATATTTTGGTTCTAAGCAGAGACCGGGTGTATGCTTTTAGTGATTTTTGAAAGCTATTAAACCTTAGGAAAGGTGATTTAAACACCTGTCTGTTTGTAAACAGAGCTTTGTGCGTGTTTATTGTTTTCACTAGGAAATTTATTGCAATTTAAAATGCTCTGGCAGTCCAGGGTTCAGCATCTGGAGTAAACTATGACAGGAAAAAATCTCATAAAAATTCTCATAGTAAGACAGCAGTTCAGGAATAAAAATTAGCTAAGATCTTGCTTTGCCATGTTAGAAAATCATATTATGATCAAGCTGAAGGTGTTCCTGCTTGTGGCAGGGAGGTTGGACTAAATGGCTTTTAAAGGTCCCTTCCAACCCAAAAGAAGAGATTTCCATTGCCAGAGCTCAGGCTCCTGCTGCAGAGGGGGGAGCAGAAAATGAACCTCAAGTTAATTAACAGCTCCAGCTGCTAATTCCCCTCGCACCAGCCCAGGAAGAGTGGGCTTGCTCATTCCCTGTACCCCATGGAAAATGATCAAACTCCAAAATAGCTGAAAGAATTAATTTAAATGAGCTGGCAGTGCTTGTCAGGGAGGGAATAAGGGCAGATTTGAGGAAATTAATAACGTAACTCAAAGTTCCTAGCAAACTCCTGTCAAAGGCAACGTAAACTTGGTTTCAAATTAATTATTGCAAATAAACATTTGAAATGCTACAGGCCAAATTAATATTTCAGAATTCTTCACTATTTATTACTGTGCTTAATTTTCTTACTTAAATATAATTTGGGCCTACGGCTGTTAAGAATTTAATTTTTGAGGTACTTTAATGAATTATAAAACATGTTTTAAACAGAAATGAATAGCTAATAAATGCCAAAAGTGATTAATTTTATGAAACGTGCAAAGGCCTTTGTATTTAATTAAAAAAAAAAAAAAAAAAGCCCTAAATTGTTGGAAAGTAAAAAGAAAGAAAACACAAAGTGGCTCAATTGAAGTCAGGAATAATTTACTCAATCACATACAATTTTCCCTTTGCTGTGGCCATATATTCTTCCATGACTCTCCAATCCTTCCAGGAGCCTCCAATCCATTTTTTGTGTTCTTTAGACAAGGTGGTGACAAAACCATGCTCTGAAGACACCTTGCTCTGAACCCCAGCTCCCTGGATGAGTAGCACTTTAACCTGTTAAAAATTGATATATCCAAGCTTTTCCGGGGATAATACAACATCAAAGGTACATGTTTTTAAAAGCCCGTGACTCTCTGATTATTTTAATATATCTGGGTTTCTTTAAGTGCAAATGAAATTGTGAGAATGAGGTTTTTCATACTTTAGGTGAGCTTTTAATATAAATTTTGAAACTGGGGCTTGTTTGATGCGTGAAATTCCACGAGGTGGGATTTATGTGCACAGCTCCCTGCACGGTGGGATGGCAATACCTGCCATTAATTTCTTGTGGCTTGAAACTGAGCTTGATTTAGATGCTTTCATCCCAAGGGAAGAGACATTTTCTGCAATCAGCCCAGTGGTAATTGTTTGGAGTTGAGAGTGAACTCACTGAAATTCCCCATGAATCAATTGTGTGCTGCCAATGATTTATGCCCCAGCACAAGCCTCCAAACGTCCTTACAAATTATCCAGGGCTAAGAAGGGGATGATTTGCTGCCAGTGACACTTTGGGGATTGTTCAGCAGAAGCGTTTTCCAGCAGCTCCTGTTGTAGGAACCTCCTGCTCAGCAGTGGGGTCAACAAAACAGAAATTCCTTCCAAATTTCCCCTTTTTTGGGAGTGCAGGAATGCGTGAACATCCCAGCATGTCTTCAACAAGGAGTAACCTCTGAGCAGGGCTGGGTTTCCACCTCCCGGCCACCTCAGCAGAAGACACAAAACCTTGGAGAACCAGCCAGGTGAGAAGTGACCTGGGTGTCCCTGCTGCTTGACAAAGCTGGGAGATCACGGGGTGAGAAATATTATGTGGGGTACAGGGATAAAAGACCATTCAGTAATTGGAGGAGACTAGAAAAGCAGATTTAAAACAAAACAACAACAAAAAATTCTTAAAGGCTTGGAGGATAAAATTATTCCAAAAAGCATCATCAGGAAAGAAACACTAAAAAAAATCTCAACCTGTGAATTTTTTGCATTTCTTGACAATTTCTTTTTGCATTTCTTCCTTACCCTGCTGTATTTCTCCCTTATTTTTAAATCTAGGATTTATAGAAAACTGATTAAGTCCTATTTTTTGTCCTCTGGGCTTTGAAATTTCCTAAATTCTCTTTATTTTGAAATTATTTGTCTTCAGAGCCTTTTGAACACTGGAATTGATTTCTGTTTCTTCTCATATTAATGAAACCATTCATCCAAGAAAACTTTGGAGAAGAGAGATCTAATTTACAGCCCTACCCCAGTGAAAAGAAATCAGGTGAATAATCAGCTGGACTATCCAAAGAATTATTACTATTGCAGCGTAAGCTATTTAAGAAAATATCTTTGGGGAAATACCTGGAAATGTAATAACTTAATCCTGAATATCAGGAAAACAAAGCAAATTACTGAATGCAACATAAAAATGGAGAATGGAGCAGAGGCAGGCACTCACCTGGGATGTCTGTTTTAGGCAGGCACAAAGTTTTTGTTTGGCAGCAATTTGGGGCTGAAGATGGCCAGGATGGCACTCAGGCTGCTGGTTTACTGGGAAAAAGCTCTTTTTTTTTTAGTGTTTGCATGGTGTGGGACTTGCATAGGATGTGCTGTAAGGCCAGGGTGGGTGATTGATCCTAAAGGCTGAAGTTGAGTTGTTTTTGCTGTGGCAGGTCCTGAGTTCCTGGCTGAACTAAGGCTGACACTTCAATAGAGAAATTCTCCTCCCTTTGAATATTTCAAGTGTCAGAATATCAAGGATCCTGCTCACTCTTTGTTAGTGCAATCCCTTATCCTTCAGAAAGGTTCACATTTCCATCTGGGCTACTTTGTAGGGATGTCAGGAATTGTGTAAGCACATCACAGCTGACCTAAGAGTTGGTTTAACTATTTATTGCCTTTAACCAGCATTTTCACCCCCCCCTTTAATTAACTGTGCCAAAAATGGCCTCTCTTTCTGGCTAACCTTCGAGGAGGGCTGTGAAGCTGAATCCATGAGCTCATTGTAGGGTGGAGGAGGAGCAGGATGCAGCCCCTGAGAGGACGACAGCCAGTGATGGTCCAGGCATGCTCAGTTATTGCCAGTTATGGAAGCAGCCACAGGTTGGGAGGGCAGGATTGTGCAGGATTTTGGGCAGCTGGGGGAATTTTTGGGGTCTCTTCACTGTGGATCAGTGAGGGATGCTGGCAGAATGGCAGATGGTGTGGCACTGCATCGATCCCATCTCGCTTCTTCCGCACCTTCCCGGGCAGCCCAGCAGAAAGAGTGGAGCCAGCAGGATGAGGGAAGGCTGCCTGGGGTAGGGATGTCAGGAAAACCTGCTCCCTGCCCTCTGCCAGCCTGTGCAGAGCAATTATTCATGCTGGAGACCCAATGCTAGGAGACATGGGCTCGGGCAGAGGGAATGTCTAGCACTGGTAGGACGAGATCATTGTGCTGCAAGTTGAATGAAAGGCGGTTTTTTTGTCATAACAAAGATAAGACAGGCAGTGAAAGACATTTTTTTTTTTCCACGAAGGAAGAAGGAGTTATCCTGCTTAAATGATTTAGACAGACTTTATTTTCTTGGAAAGCCATGAGTCTCTTCATGGATCATTGTCTCCAAGCTGAGCTGCTCAGTGAGACCTTTCGTCTATGGAAAAGAGACCCAAAAAAAAAGGGACTGGAGGGAGCCCGTGACCTTCCACCACTGCAAGTCTGGAGCCATAGAAATGTTTGTCAGCTTTGAAAAGAAATGGTTGCACTTGAGATCCTTTCCTTGGAAAAATCTCTCAATCTGGAGCCACAGTGAGGCACGATTTTAGCTCAGATCTGCCAGGACACATGGGTTCCTTTTTCCTTTCAAATAAAATATGAAAGTCAGCTGGGGTGTCTGAGCATTTGGGATATTACAAGGAAAACATTCAATCTTCTTATTTTTAATTCAGGCGAGGTGGGCTTTGTGTGTAATTTGTTTTCTGGAAGAAAAACAAATATGCTTTTAATTCTGGGAGAAAAACGGGGTGACAAATCCTTCATATGAGAACTTGGCGTGGGGGCCTCTCCTCATGGGAGCAACACTTGTGTGCAGAGAGAGATGCTCAGGTCCCAGCTCAACCTAAACACGTGGCCAGCAGCCCCAAAGGCACTTCTGCACTATTGGAGATGAAATCTGGGCTGATCTGCACCATCACTTCCTCTGGGTGAGATGAAACTCTGGGGTTAATGCAAACGTTAAGTATCTCTTAGTTTACTTCTGATAGTCTGTGATCCCACACTGGTCAAACCCAAATTCTCCCTCCCTGAGCTGGGAATGATCCTTTTCTGCTTCTTTCCCCTTCCTTCCCTGTTCTTGACACGTATAAAAATAAATAGTGTTGCCCTAGATTGAACTGTGGACTGACATTATGTGGAGTTCATGTTTCCAGTAAACGAAATTCCTGCTTGTCACTTGCAACACTCAATAATTCCGGGTTTGTCAACAACAACACCAAGAAAGTTGTTTTGGTTTGGTTTTTAAAAAATTTTTCTAGAGCAGGACAGCATCTCAAACCCACACACCGTGGTGACCCTGCCCACGGCAGGGAGTTGGAACTTGAGGATGTTTTAGGTCCCTTCCAAACCCTTCCCGCTGGTGTTAAAATGACAGGATTAACCTGCCAAGTTCATTCCTCCATATCACAGGAATACAGACAACAAGCAAGGTGAGAAAACAGATAATTCAATGCCAGTCTTTATGTTTCTGCCCATTAATTTGCTGGGTTTTGGTGGAGTTGAAGCAGAGGGGCATTGCTTGGGCTCGTTCTCTCCATGCTGAAACCCAGCAGGGCTCTGGGGGCTCATTGGATTTCCACATGAGGCTGCATCCAGGGAAAACCCTGAGCAGTTGCCCATGGGATGCCTGAGAAATGTCATTTTTAAGAAAATCTATATGAAAATGGCGGGCATACACTGCTCTGTAGAGGAGGTTCTTTTCTGTGGGGGATAAAGGGATTTTATTTTTCCTCTTTGGAAATGGTCACACCTGGTTCAAAACTGCCTTGTTTGTTAAGAACATCTTTTACTCATGTGAATGATCCATAATTCCTCCTAAATCATCGCTTTGATATTAATAAATTGTCTAATAATGATTCAAAACCTGTGTGGTGATTCTTGACCTCTGTGTAAGGCAAAACTGAGGAGGAAAATTTGGAGCCATCACCATTTGTTTGAAACCAGGCTGTGGTTTCAGAGTGGGGGTTCCACTCGGGTCAGTCAGAGCAGGATGAGTGTTACAAGGCAGTGGAAAACAAGTCCAAACTTTGTTCAGTTCAGTTCATTTTTATGTAAGAAAGCTCAGAATTTTGTAGAGAAAGCAGACACAGGCTTTTGTTGCAAACTAGAAAATAATGTTCTTTTCACTGCTGGGTCTTACTTGAGCAATATTTACCTACTTAAGATATTAAAATTAATCACTGCTGTTTATGTTAGAAAATCATCCATGATACCTGTAGTTTTTCCCCGGCTTGTTTCTTTCCTGGAGTTTGTTTTTCAAAGGCTGCACAAAGAATTGAGGCTCCAAAGAGCTCAGGGGAGCTGGGTGGGGTTTCCTTCCTCCCAAGCCTTGCTGCTGTTTTGGGTTCCCCCTCCATAAATCCCCACCCAGTGGGAAATTGGGGTGTCTCCTTCTGGGGGAACATCTCTTGCAGAGTTCTGTGTTGGCTGAGGAGGCTCCTTCTTCCAAGCAGCAATTTCCTTCCTTCCTTGTCTCTTTGTTTATGAGGAAAACATAAAATCCCTTTCTGCACTTAAACTCATTCTGGTGATGCTCTAAATTCTACGCTTAAGGATGCATTTAATTAAAGATTGACTATAGCATAAAGTGGAGGTTAATTAAACGCCAATCAATCCCTCTATAAAATACATATCAAGGGCTCTGGCTCAGGCAGTAAAAGGACCTCCAGGAGGAAATTCCCCTCTTGCTCACTGTGCAGCTGGAGAGTGGCTTCCCACACTCTTTTCCTTGCTGGGTTTGCCATTGAGGATATTGAAATCCTGCAGAAAAGCTGTTTTTATGGAAACAAAGCCACGGTCTGACCCACTCCTGCTGCTCAGAAGAGATTTCACAGGGACTTTTCCATCACAGCTTTGTCATGGTGATGTTGGTGTCATCAGACAAAACTCTCATTGATGAAAGAATAACTTTATTTTTGTTCTCCCCAAAATTTTTGAGGTCTCCTTTATAGGGGCATCAAATGAATCCAGAGTATCCAAAGTTAATAAAACTAGGTGAGTTTTCATGGAACAAGTTGTTAAGCTGTAAGTGCCTTGTTGTAGGGTATTGTGTATGAAGAAATTTTAGGGGAGCTCCAGGGAGGAGAGAAATTTTAGAGGGTCTGGAAGAGGAGTTCAACACAGGAGAAGCCTCATGTAATTTTGATATTCTTTCCCCCCATTCTGTGTTCCCATGAGGGAATATTTTGGGAATCAATGGGATGTTTCAGTGAGAAATCTGGAGTTTTTTCTCCTGCATTGGTGGCTTTTAAGGTGAGGTCAAATGGACAAACTTGGAATAAGAGCCCTAAAAGTTCACACCAGATCAAGAGCAGAGTTTAGTCTCTCTTCTGTCTAGACCTAGCTCTTCAGAAGAGCCTAAAAGAATGACTTAAACATGTCCCCTGTCCTCCATGCTCTGTAGTGCTTCAGGAACATTAAATGGTGAAAAGCAAAGTTTTTCTGATTCAGAACAGGGCTTTCTTTTAAACAATTTAAAAATCCTTGATTTTAAAGTTGTTTAGTACTTTTTTATTGGACGTTCTCATGTTTGAACTACCAAAACTAAACATGTCAGCATTAATCAGGAGCAAAATAGCATAATTTTGAAATATTTTCATTTTTAAATGCTCAGTTCCATTAAAAATATTATCATTCTTTTATTTCTCATAAATCCCATGGAATCTGAGCTTTTCTCATGGGGTCTTTTAGAGATTTCCACCTCCTTTAGAAATCTGCTTTGCATGGCTGCAGTGGTGTCCTTCCAAGGAGCTCAAGACACTTGGAAGGGCCTTTTAAAAGTGTTTTTCCAGCCCTGCAGAAGGAGAAAAGTGAATTCAAAGTCTGTGAAGCAGCAGCCTGGGATCCAGCAGCCCCTGCCATGTGAGGTACAGGCTGCAGAAATGAAGCTGGAAGTTAATTGTTCCTGCTGCTGAAGGGCCCAGGTTAGTTGCTGTCTTTACACTAATTTTTGTGCCATCTCAGTGACCTTCATATCATATTAACAGTTTTATATTATGTTAGCAAATTGCTCTGCCAGAGCTGCAAGTCTGATTGCATTCTGAAGGTCATTAATATGATATGAAAATATTATTGTATTCTCTCCTTTCATATTTTATTAGTGATATGGAAAGCAATAAAGGAGCTGATTTTTGCTGGGAGGTTCCCCAGGGAAAGATGCTCTACAGCAGTGGTGTCCCACATTGGCTCCTAATCCAATCTCAACGGGAAGTTCAATTTCCTCATCATTAATTATTTAGCTGTATTTAACTGCTGTAAATTCTCAGATTAATTTTTTTTTAACTGTAGAGTTTGATGACCTCCAAAGACATTGGTATTAACCAGTGCAATATGAAATACAGTCTCTTCATGCAAGTGGAACCCACTCTTCCACGAGGATTTGTGTGAAGGCATAATAATGGCAAATTTAATTTTTCTGCTACAGGAGGGAAGGCTTATTTTATTACTACCTTTGGTACAATTCAGAACTGCAGCATTGAGGGGGAATGCAAAGGTGGTGGCAGCTGGGCCATTCCTTCAGGGTGAGCCTGGCACTGGAGCTGTCCCCAGGACATTTCCAGTGGTCACCAGGCCAGGGACAGCTGCTCTAACCCCCACAGCTCAGCTTGTACCCAAAAATTTCATTTATTAAACAACGTAGAGTGGAAAAGTCCTGACACAAGTGAGCAATGGGTAAAGCTGGTCCACCCAGGCACCACCCAGAGCCAAAGGCAGAAACATTTGATCAGGTTTTGGTTATTTGAGAACGTTGCTTTGGACTTGCAGGAAAGTGGGGTAGAAACTTTAAAAGAGATTTTAATAGAAAAGGAGGGTCATTGCTTGCAGAGACAAATTGTTTTTGAGGCAACAGTGCTATTTTAGAGTGTCTTCAGCCAGAAGAGTGACTTTGGCAAGCAGCAAGTTGAATTCTTTAACGCTTGAACAGCCCTTAACTCCCCCTTAGAATGACATCTAACAGGAGTTTATCAAATGTTACCCACAACAATATTGGATTATGATGTCACAGCACCCAGATGTTGGGGGTTTAACATGATTTTGCCAAGCAGAATGATGTTGCAATGTTTGAATTTATGCCTTTTCTCTGCCACACTGTGAGGCTGCTCCCTGTTCATCAGCCTCAGCAACTCAATGGCTCCGACACGGAGAGCCTCAGATCCCGGGAAAACGCTTCCAGAGTAGGTTTGTCATCGGGCTATTGGTGCTTAGGGCCGGCAGGAAAGCTAGTCTGGAGATTTCCCCAGCATGGGAACATCCCAGAGAATTCCTGTGCAGCGCAGGAAAGAAGGATGGAGCAGGGGAGAGAGGGATGGAGCAGGGGAGAGAGGGATGGAGCATGGGAGAGAGGGATGGAGCAGGGGAGAAGGTAATAGAGCACGGGAGATGGGAATAGAGCACAGGAAATTGGAACGGGGCACGGGAAATGGGAATGGAGCACGGGAAATGGGAACAGGGCACGGGAAATGGGAATGGAGCACGGAAATGGGAATGGAGCACGGAAATGGGAACGGAGCACGGGAACTGGGAATAGAGCACGGGAAATTGGAATGGAGCACGGGAAATGGGAACGGAGCACGGGAAATGGGAACGGAGCACGGGAAATGGGAACAGGGCACGGGAAATGGGAACAGGGCACGGGAAATGGGAATGGAGCACGGGAACTGGGAACAGGGCACGGGAACTGGGAACAGGGCACGGGAACTGGGAACAGAGCACGGGAAATGGGAACGGAGCACGGGAAATGGGAACGGAGCACG
>CM031880.1:6942139-6965619 GCA_018697195.1 Certhia americana | reverse complement strand
AACTGCCCTGAAACAGCACCAAAAACTGCCCTGAAACAGCCCCAAAAACTGCCCTGAAACAGCCCCCAAAACTGCCCTGCACCCCAAAAATTGCCCTGAAACAGCACCCCAAAAACTGCCCTGCACCCCAAAAACTGCCCTGAAACAGCACCCAAAACTGCCCTGAAACAGCTCCCAAAACTGCCCTGAAACAGCCCCCAAAACTGCCCTGCACCCCAAAAACTGCCCTGAAACAGCACCCCAAAAACTGCCCTGCACTCCAAAACTACCCTGAAACAGCACCCCAAAAACTGCCCTGAAACAGCCCCAAAAACTGCCCTGAAACAGCACCCAAAAACTGCCCTGCACCCCCAAAACTGCCCTGAAACAGCACCCCAAAACTGCCCTGAAACAGCACCCCAAAAACTGGCCTGAAATATCACCCCAAAACCTGCTCTGAAACAGCCCCCGAAACTGCCCTGAAATAGCACCGATCCTTCACCCACCGATCCTTCACCCACCAATCCTTCACCCCAAATCCTCCCTGTACCAAACACCAAGCCTGCTCCCACAGCACCCATCCTGCACCCCAAAAGTGCCCTCCACCCCAAAACTGCCGTGTACCCCAGCACTGATCCTGCACCCAGCACTGCTGAGCTCCTCAGCTCTGCTGCTGCCCCTCAGCTCTGGTCCCAAACACCTCCTGCAGCCTGTACCCCCCTGCACCCCAACAGACTGAACCCCACACAGACCCTGCACCCCCTGCCCCTCACACAGAGCTCTGTTCCCCCTGGTTTATCAAGACACAGGAGTGGCTGTGGCCCCACCATGCTGTGCTGTGACTAATCTAGTCCATCCTTGCCCTCTGGCAGTGGAAGTCATTCCCCCTGTCCTGTCCCTCCATCCCGTGTTCCCAGTCCCTCTCCAGCTCTCCTGGAGCCCCTTTGGGCTCTGGAAGGGCTCTCATGTCTCCGTGGATCCTTCCCTTCCCCAGGTGAACACCCCCAGCTCTCCCAGCCTGTCCTCCACCCCCGGAGCAGCTCCGTGGTCTCTGTTGGACTCACCCAGCAGCTCCAGGTCCTTTACATTGGGATGCCCAGCCAGGATCTCACCTGTGCAGGGCAGAATCCCCTCCCTGACCTGCTGGGGCTGAGCCCAGGCCGTGGCTGGCACTCCATGCTCAGGGATTGTTACTGCCAGTGCCACCGTGGTGTGGCCGTGTCCTCCCCTGTGCAGGGCAGGAGCTGCCCCAGAGCCACCACAGAGCATCACCAGGTCATGTCCACCCCGAGCCTGGCCTTCAACATGGGCTGTAAAACGCCAGGAGAGATGAGGACAAAACAGGCAAAGCCACGCTGAGCCCCAGTAGGAATTTTATTGACAATAATAAAGTGCTTTGGTGTCTCTTACAGGAGAGAGGAGCGTGTCAAGTGTGATGCTGCTTAACGTCGCCTGAGACAACAGCGTGAGAGTACTGAAGGTAAGACCCTGTGGACTGAGCCATATTTCATCACAAATAGAGCCCTTTAACCAACAAACTTGTTCTGGGAAAGTTTCCAGCTCTGACAATCTCCGGCGTTGTGGGGTGGTGGGATCTCTCATGCTAGGAGCATCAAAGGAGTCTCTGGAGATGTTTTAACAGAGGACAGGAGCCTGGGAGGGAGACTTCAAAATCCTGGCAGGGGTACAAATAAAATACACTTTGGTCTTAAATTAATGTAAAATTTTATGAAACTGTCTCTCAGAGATTATTCCCAACGTGGAGTTAAAAAACAAACAAGCAAACAAAAAGCAACAACAACAAAAAAATCCCTGGCTGGTGTCCACAAAGAACAAGTGCTGTGGTTTCCAACCTCTGAATGACATTATCCTCCAGGAAGTGCCTCTTGGGGAAGATTTCACATTGCCAGGCTTTATCTGCATCCTCTCATCCTCAATTTAAAAAATCAGGAGATATCCCTGGTCTCTGATAAAAAAGAGAATTTGTCCTTTGACCTAAACACTGATTTATGCAAAGGCTTTCCCTGGTATGTCCTGCAGGTGCCCTGTCAGGGCTGTGTCCACTCTCTGGACATCGTGGGGCTCCATCTACTCCAGGATCATCCCAAATAGCCAAACTCCCCATCCAGGGCCTCCCTGAATCCATCCTGGGAAGCAAACAAGAAATACAAAGGAAGAGGAGGAAAAAAACCCCAAACCAAAACAGAAAATACCCCAAGCTGGAGAAGAGAAGGAATTAAAAAAAAAAAAAAAAAAAAGTAATAATAATATTAATGACAAATTTTAATTAATAAGTGGCTAATTAATTTTCTAAGCACCATAAAATTGCCATAGCAGCCTAATTGCTTTGCTAGTCTTGCCACCAGGCAGGGAGGAGATGAAGAGTTCTAATCCCCTGGATTTCGACGTGGGAGGTGCTGCTGAAGGGGACACGCTGGGCTCTGCAGGGGCAGTGCCACCACACGGGGACCTGGCTCCCCACCAGGTGCCACTGTCACCTGAGCAGCTGCCACCAGGAGGAGCAGGGCTGGGGCTCTGAGCCCCACAGGGATACAGGGACCACAAATGGATTTCCAGCTTGCCGTGATCCTGGAAAAGCAAGTAGACACCGTGGGATTACTGCAGCTGCTTTCATCCTCTCTTTCAAACTCTCTTAGCCTTTTGAAAATATTTTTTGACTTAATGCCAGCACAGATTATTTGGTTTATGTTTCTTGCTCTGTAATAACCACTTACTTATAGGAAATTACTTGTAGGAACTCACTTTTAGAACTGGGGATGTGGAGATATCAGCTTCCAAAGCCACAGGAGCTCCTCTTGATGCCCTTCAGAAGAGTCCACGACACCTCAGGCTCCTGGGATTTGTTTCTCTGGGCTGCTTGGTGCAGGTGTGCCCAGCCCAAACACCTCCTGTCCAAGGCACTATTCTGTGCCTTGGTCACATTTGAACAAGTCGTTCAATTAGATGGATTTCTTTTTTCCTGGGCTGTTTTTGCCATCAGTTCTGTGATGAGCAATTTGGATTTATCTGGATTGACCCCTCTCATGTGCTGGGTGTGTTTTTAGGAATGAGTTCTTTCTTTTCCTAAAGGTGCTAATCACTGAAACTTCATCATCATTTGCCATAATCTTATTACTAAAAGAGATTTAATCTCATCCCAAAATTCCTGGAGAAAAAAGCAATGTCTGGTTGGGGGCTATGGGTTCTGTGGGGTACTGCACAAGTTCTATTATTTCACACAATTTGTGCTGCTGACTCTTCTGTCTCTGCATATTTATCTTCCTTCCATTCCTAACAAACTTGTTTTTTCAGCACTTCTTTGTCATAAGGATGATGAGGATTAACTAAATGCATGTAAACATAACCATAAAAAAGGGGAAAATTACACTGCATGAGCAAACCTGATACTCTTCCCAGTTCATTAGAATTTAATGAAGAAATACTCAGTGCCCAACAGGGGAATCCTAATTCATTATGTCTTTTGAATTCTCATTAAGCATATGCATGGTGACTACTGGAAACCTGCACCCTTTCAGCTCTGTTGTCCATTACCCTGACTAATAAATAGTCATTATACTTAAATACTGATGAGGAGACTCGAGGAAGTTTTATTCCTGTAATTAATTTCCCCTAGTTAACTCCTGATGATTTTCCAGTGCTTCTGGTGGTGCCTGAATCAAAACCCTTGCACAGGTGAGGTCAGAGAGAAGCTGCTCTTAAAGAAGAGGATGGACCACACCAAAAAATCTCTGCACACCCACACAGTGCCACGCTCTCCCCACCTCAAGGATGTTGCTGGCTTTTTATAGACAGAAAAGCCTTTTATCCATTTAAATCCCTGGAGGTGTCCAAGGCCAGGCTGGATGGGGCTTGGAGCAGCCTGGGACAGTGGAATGTGTCCCTGCCCTTTGCAGGGATGGCTTTAAGGTCCTTCCAAGCCAAACCAACCTGGGATTTTAAGAGTTGTTAACTGGTTTGGGCCCAGCACCTGAATGATGATGGATATTGGCTAAAGCTTTCCCAGAGCTGATGCTTTGCACAGTTTTCCACACTCTTGGGTGAAAGCCTTCAAAGGAAGGCTGTGACAGGGAACATGGAATTACTAAATCCTTCTGACTTCTTGTGTAGCCTAAGGCAACGTTTAAAAACTTTAAAATGTTTAAAACGTTTAATCGCTTGGAGCTGTATTTTAGTCTGTAAGTGGCAAAGGGTTTGTTCATTCCTGTATCTCTTCCCAGTTATTAATACTTTTTGTCTTTTACCTTTATTACTAAAGCTGGCTGATAGCTCAGGAAGGAATCTCTGGGGTGCTGGAGCCAAGAAATGACTGGATTTATCACAGCTGCTTTCCAGGGGATTTTCTTCCACTGCTCCCTGCAGATCAGCTTTGGGGCTGTGTCAGGAATGTTTAGGGGGCTCTCACCTGTCAGGTGCTCTGGGGGGTGCCAGCCCCCCAAAAATCCCCAGCTCGTGATGTAAATGCCAGAAATGGTTCACTGGTGTTCAATGTTCACAGGATATGGACCCAGGGGAGGGGCACCTCTGTCCACCTGGGAATCCTGAGGTGGTTCAGGGATGGAAAGGCAGCTGACAAACTTGAAATCGGAGCCAGAGTGGGGATAAATGACTCACCCAGGAGCTACAACGCCCCTGAAAGGTGGGATGAGCCATTCCTGGCACTCCCGGCTCCCGGAAGAGCCAGGGGAGAGGAGAGGAACACTCGAGTTGTTTACAGAGCTCGGGCTGCCCGTTTGCCATGGGCTGGTGCTTGGCGTTGGATCAAAGCGGATCCTGAAAGGAGCACAGCGGGAATGACAACCCCGGCTGCTGCAGGGGGGGCTCCAAGCAGGAGGGGACAGGAGGGGACAGGAGCATCCCGGCTCTCCCGAGACTGTTACAGCTCCTTGTGTGTTCATTCCCGGAATTTAACCTGATATTACACCTTAGAGCTCCTAAACGAGAGCTGGGCTGGGACTTTGGACACGGGATGGGAGGACAGGACACAGGGAATGGCTTCCCACTGCCAGAGGGCAGGGTGAGATGGGATATTTGGGAAGGAATTTTGGTCTTGTCCTTTGCAGGATAACTTTAAGTCGTTCAATGTTTTCACAGTGATGACAGTTCTGTCAGACAAAGGGTTCTTCACTGAATGTAAGAGTCATCAGTGTCTCCGACCTGAAATCAATGGATTAATTAGGAAGTTGATCCAAAACAGACTGGAATTAATTGGGTGTGTTTTGACCAACCTCACTGGCTTTCCCAAAGCTTCCCAGCAGCCCTGCAGAGATTCAGGTGAGTTCCTGGTGGAGATGGAGCTGGTGCCCACAGGTTCCTCTTATTGCCCCCAGATATTCTTCATGGGAAGATTTGTCCAGCCCTGGCACAGCTGCCCAAGGCAGGGGTGGAGTCCCCATCCCTGATGGGATTCAAAATCTCTGTGGATGTGGCCCTTGGGGACACGGTCAGTGGTGGCCCTGGCAGGGCTGGATTAATGATTTGACTGGATGATCTCAGAGGGTTTTTCCAACCTAAACAATTCTGTGATTCCATATTGTGCTGGGCTGAGTTTTCTTCACTTTCCCAAGGTATGTGGATTCTTCTCAGATTTTTATTGCTTTATATTAGATTTTATTTTGCTTATAAATGTGCAAGTGAACAGAAAAGCTGTACATGAAAATAAACCACATCTGCTGGTGTCTTCTAACCTACAGGCTGCTCTTGACATGCCCAAGGAGCCCAGGCTCCCTCTCACCCTCCCAGACTTTAGGAATCAGTTATTATTTGTGTCACTCCAATGACAAATCGCCTCTAGAATGCGGTTTTATCCTTTTAAAACAAAATAACATTTATTAATTCCTTGATTTAATAATTGAAACCTTGACTTTTAAAGGAGGGGCAGGTGTTTGTTGTGATTAATAGGACACGTTCCCTGCATATCACAGAACTTTACTAAATCTTAGTAACGGTGTGGGGGTCAGTGTCACTGTTATTATAGAAATGATAATTATATCTTTGGGAAGCTGTCAGAAAAGTATCTTTTCTAGGAGTCAGAGCAGTGTAAACAGACTGTACAGGCAGGCACTACCCTTTCCATCAATAGGTAAACAATCTTTGTTAAGCTCATCTTGATAGTCTTATTTTGTTGCCACATTTTAATTACTCATCCTGTCTGTTTATATTCCGCTGCGTTTTGCTGAAGTTACAAGCTTTAAAAATCATTGGTATTTAGGAAAATCCAAAGCTGGGGTGATGCATGCTCAGGTGCTAATTTATTTACATCAATTAATTTCAGGCCCCTGATGTAAACCAATTAGTATTCAACACTTAATGGAGTCATTATCTGTCAGATTAGCTTTTAGAAATGCTTGTCACTGCTACAGGACCAGGCAGCAGAACTTTGCTAATAAAACTAGCAGAATTAATGGAGTGAACAGCATAGATAATGACTTAATGTGGAACATACAGTATAGAAAAGAGACTGAACAACTGTCTTCAAGAAATTAAGATATCATTTAGCCGGCTACTTTATTCCAAAACCGAGCTCAGATGGGCTCTTTGGAAACATCAAAGGTGTCTCGCTAAGCCTTTGCAAAGTTTATTTCATAATAAATAACTTCCACCCTTTGTGGCCTCACATGCTCCAGCCCAGCTTGGTGTGGCACACAAAGAGAGGCTCTCTGTGGAATCCCTGCTGTCACTCCAGGCTGGTCCTTCCCAAGGACCGGGAATTGCACCCAGGTTATGGAGCTGTGCCCGTGGGGGTCACCTGCAACCTGCCCAAGGCAGAACTCCTTTGGGGGATGCACTGATCACCTGCAGGGCTGTGGGGCACTGAGTTATATATATGAATTATATTTGCACAGCAATTTTTGCCCATTGTTTTGTTCTTCCAGGTTAAATTTCCCTTTATTTGTGTGTTTTGTATCTTTCCTTGTAGGCTTTGAGGTCAGTCTGGTCATTCTGGTTCCTTGGGGACAGATGGCACTTGTGCCAAAGTCATCCCTGGGTGGAGGGAAATCACAGAGCTAAATTCCTATTTAACCTTCGAAAACACACACACAAAAAGGCAAGTACATCCTAAAAAATCATAATGGTGTATTTGTATAACAATTCCTGTGATTTGTGCTTCACTGAGAACTGGCACTGACCTGCAGAGGAGTCTGGTGATGCTGATCTCACTGCAGGGACAGTCCTGCACCTTCACCCCCTCTCGTGTCCTGATTCAGGGATTAAGGGCTGGTCTGGGGACCATGGGGTCATCAATATGTTCATAATGGCAAGAGGAATTCCTCTACAGAATTATATCTGTGACTGCATTTGAAGAAAAGTCCCAAAAAGTGACTAAGCCACGGTGATGCTGTTCATGATCAGGTGCACTTTTCCTTGTCACAGCACCAAAACTTGAACTCTGCCACAAAATAAAAGGGAATAAAGCTATTATAAAGGTGTGTTATTTGCTGTTCTTAGAAAAAATTGTGATGTCCTGCCAGCTCTGTGCTGCTCACCTGAGCTCTTGTTCTTGCTGGGTGACCAGAGTAGTTCTTACAGTTTTAGGTTATGCACCTTTTGGGAAACACTGTGGGAGAGTTGTCTTCAACCTCAGGGATAATTTCACACATCTTTTAAGTCTCCCTTCTTTAAATAACTGCCTTAATACCCTGTATATCTCTCCTATCCCTATAGAGATGAGGTACATTGATGGCCATTTATGCCTACTTTAAAATTACATTGTTTTTTGCATTGATTGTTGTTGTTGTCCTCGACAGTTCTACACCTTTCCAGAGGGGACTCAGTTTATGGAACAGAATCAACACTTACAATTTGATTTTCAGCATGGCAAGGGGCTGCTGAGAATGACTGAGTGGGAAATGGGTGCCTGTTCACCTCCCTCCAGGAAAACCATCTCGTTTCAACTCCATTGCCTGAGAAACTTCTCACCTTCCCCAGCCCCTAATGCTTCTTTCCAGGAGTATTTCAAAGGAGGAGGGAGACCAGATTTGACCCTCAGGGTATAGAAGAGGTGATGTTGCGCTGCCCTAACTCTCAATATTGGAAAAAGCCCTTGCTGACAGCTAGACATGAAGCATCCTGTCCCTATCACATCCATCCCCCATGGAACCACAAACATCTGCTGCCCCAACAGCCCCGTGACAGAGGTTTTAGAAATATCACTGACAGAGCGTGTTTGCGGATTTGTTTTTCAGTAATTGCAGCAGAAAATCCTCGGCTGTGTGTGATTTTCTCCTCCAGCTGTTTGTCTATGGGATCTCTGGAGTGGGAGAGCTTGGACCATGAGGAAGGAGAGGTTTGGAAGCAGCCTCAGGAAGGTACGAGTGGTGACAGAGGGATGTGTTCCATGTCTGGGTAGGCTGGGCGTCACTTTGTGGGGTGGAGTGCCAACAGCCAGAGCATCTCTGTCATCTCTGCAAACAAGACAAGATCATTTCATGAACTTCTGACTCAGCTGAACTTCATTTTAACTTCTGTAAAAAAATTTCAACCTGGATTAACCTCCACTACACTCGGATTTCATTGTGAACATTTTTTACAGCTGTTCAGAGTTTTCTGCATTTGCAAAGAACAATTAATCTGGGGAACAATAATTCCTGGCTTCAAAGCTTATATCCATATGGCTATCAAGGCAGTTTGTAATTCCATAATTGAAATCAGAGATGACTGCTGCAGCACCCTCAAAGGGGCTGGGGTTTTTTGAATGTTTTATTTGTTTTCCTACTACTTGCCCTTTCTCGTCAGCCCAAATATTTGCTGGTCTTACCTCAAAACTGGTGATGTGACCCCGCTGTGTGCTCTGTAGGGCACAATGCAAGGTGCTATGATTCAGATGCTGCCTTGTGGTCCTACCTACTGGAGATGCCCCTTTGAAATGAGAGGAAATTGCTGTTGGATAACATCACTCCCTCCATCACAGCTGGCGCTGGCTGGTGCAGATACGTGTTTACATTTTGATTGGAAAATGTAAACACTAATTAGGCATTAATGTTAATGGGGCCTGGGCCCCCAGCTCTGCTGCTGGCGCTGCCCTGGCTGCTGTCCATCTCACCCCACTCACTATCTGTGTTTCCTGGCAGAAAATAAGGATAATTATTTATTCCTTTCCAAAGAGGGAGGGAAGGGACACACCGGGGAGGGTCATGTAAGGACAAAATATTGTGTTACTGGGAATAAAACCAAATCCTATCAGCCTGAGAGAAGGGCAGGAGTGGTTGTTATGCCAGGTTCCACTGTGGATGTGATCACTCAATACCCTCTATATTTCCTGTTCTCACTTCCTGCATCCCAGCTCAGGCAGTTTGCTGGGAAAAGCCTCTCCAGTTTGCCATAACACAGGGATAGGATGGATCAGCAGTGAGTGCAGGGGATGTGAAGCAGCATCCAGTCCTGCCGTGGCGCAGAAAATCCACCTTTCGGTTTTAATTCTCTGTAAAAAAGACTTTCCTGCTCCTGTTCCCTCTTTGTGCACTGCTGTGAGATGAACTGGTCACCGAGGAGCCTCCACCACTGCCTGGTCCTGCCGTGGTTGTGGCCGTGGCTGTTCCAGGTCTTTGATGGCAGATTTTCCATTTTCCCTTTGCTCGGCCCCGGTGAGAGCCAACGGCGGCGCTTCTAATTAGGGAGGGTAATTTCTCCCAAAAGGGTCCTCTCCCTTTGTGAGCCCGTGGGTTTGCCAAGAGAATAAAAGTGCCCTGATTGTCCCCTCCTTTCAGCCCTTCCCCTGATGAGGAGTGTTGCTACACCTAATAAATTAAAGGACACAAAGTTAATGAATTTTTCATTTGAACTCACAGCTAGGTATGGATTAGTGAGGCTGACGTTGCTGAAGAGCTCAGAATTAGGAAGGGTCCTACAGGGACATTTTCCTCTTTGCTAAAATCTTTTCATTCACCTTTTCAAGCATTATCTTGCTGGGCAGAAAGAGTTCCTTTCACGCCGTATAGCCCGTGGGGTCTGCTTTTTTTTCCACATAAATGTGATCATTCATTTTGTTTGTCTAATGGATAAAAATAAAGGGCAGTGTGAGTGACATTCAGACAGCTTTTCTCCTCAAAGAGAAGGGATTCATGCGATCCTGAGCAGCACTCTGGAGCACACTGAGCATTCAGAGTCCCAATTCCTTTAAATTCCAGTTGACACCAGCGGAAGGTTGGTTTTCCTCCCACTTGAGCACGGCTGGGAGCTGCAGGCAGCTTGGCCTTGTAAATAAAACTACACTCAATTTACTTAAAAATTAATTGTAAGTTAATGTCAAAGGACCTGAACGATTCGGAATTATTTCCTGAATATGAATTTCAAAAGATTGCAGCTGCTTTTAGTGTGCAAAATGATTTCTGCTTCCTGGGGCCAAACCTGCACGTGCTCCATTCGGAGAGAAACATTAATTTGTTATCCCTGTATTCCCTGCCCAAATTAAACCTTCCCCTAAGAACTTCGGTTTGCCTTCAGTTTGCCTTTTGACACTTTGAAAGACTCATTAAAAGACTGAATCAGGTTTTTGGTTAAAACCAGAAGCTGAGTGCACAAGAGGCTGGGGAGGGTGGTGGGACTGGGATCACTTCCCTCATGGAGTCCTTACTCTGGAACACTCTGAAACCCCATCCCCAGTGAGCTCTGGCTTTCCCACCCCCTAAATACTGAATTAACTTAGACATCATTTCTAACTAGAACAGAACCAAATGGGATCTCTTGTGATGCTTCAATACAGGATGGGGAGGAGGGACAGAAATCACTGCAAAAATTAAAAGGAAAAAAAAAGGGAAAAAACCCCACAGTAAACCCCTGCAGACTCTTGCAGAAGCCCTGGTGTGTGACCTGTTAGATCCATGGGGAAAGGGGGAAGTTGGAGCTGCTGGGATGGCATGGACAGGATGAGGATGCTCCCTGCAGCCCCTGGTTGTAGGAACTTTTCCCAGCAGTCTCTTTCTGCCTCTGGGCTTTCACAGTGCAAGGTGGCAGTGGGGGGGTTCCCACTGGAAGAGTGTTGGCCCAAAGCCTCCTGTTGGGATCCTACTGTTCAAACTGGAAATGACGTTTTTAGTTAATTTCTGCCCTAAACCTTCTCGTTTTATTGCTGACTGTTTTTGCAATAACTGTATGTTGCACCTATAAATGCATTTCAGCAGATTATTTTATGCAATAAAGGTGCCAAGGCCTTTGGGAAGAACATGGTGCCCATTTCCAGCAGAAATTCCCCATGCAGGAGAGATTTCCCCACTTCATAAATAATTTGGGATCAAAGATCCTGGCACTGGGCTAGGCAAGGGTGAGTGTAAATCTGGCTTTAACTGAGATTCATGTTTCTATTAAAAAGTAATTGCAAAGAACAATTCCTGATTGTCTTAATAACTGATATTTATGTCCCTCAAGCAGCAGAACAGATCCATCATTTTATACACAGCTCTGAAAAAAGGATTAGCTCTGCTTGTATCCCTTTTTCCATTGCTGCTCCTTCCCCTGCGCCCCCTATTCCCTTGTCCTGGATGTCCCAGAGCCCATACAGATACTTAGAATCCCCTTTCCTAACCCAGAAACTGCTGTCACCTTCCAACTCAGGTAAGAAAGAGCTGGAAAATGATCCCAAGTAGGGAAAATTTCATTTCTGGTCTTGATAACAAGTTTCAAACCCCCCAGCACGAGTGGTGATGAACAATTCCCGTGCCTGTAGACCTGCCTGGGTTTGCACCATCTGCCAGTGGGAGTATTTGGAAAACTTTTGGGGGTGGAGGAAGGTTGTTCTGGAGGGAAATATTCCTCCAAGGATTGATTTTGTGCAGCTTTCACTGCCAACCACTCCAGAAGCTGCTGCCCTTGTGAGTGGTGTTCTAACTAAGGTCTCTCCTGCTCTAAAGGCAAAGGAGAAGTTCCCCAACAGCTGCCAAGGGGGGCCCTGGAAGGTGCAGAGCAAAAGAGGCAGAGATTAATCAAAATTCGTGGTGAAAACTAATTACAAATGATGTCTCAGGGATTCAGGTTTTTTGCTTATAGAATAGGTTTACCATTTCCTTCTGACTTTTTTTCCCCTAAAATGACAAGAAAGTTATTGCAGTCTGCTGATGGCTTCAGCACAGAGTGGGAGCGATATACCAATGATTGCTTCTCCTGTTAAAATATTTCCAAGTGCTGCTCTTCCCTCTTTTTCCAGGATGACTACTCTTGCTGAGCATCTCTGTAGGTTGTTTTCTGATTTTTTTTTTTTTCAAGTGAATGTAACTTCTTGGATCAGAGAGAATTTCAGTGTACACATTTGCTTTGTGGCACTTCGTAATCTGTCCAGGCTGATTTGCAACTCAAACACTAAAAAAAATGCATTCTTAAAAGTACTTTTTAATGGAACCAAAAGAGATTCTAGAGGAAATATTCAGAGACATCCAACACTTCTGCATCGTAAATGTGCTGTGTTTCTTCCTATTGCCTCCATTCATTCTTACACTCGCAAACAATTCGTCGTTGATAATTAATATTAATTCCATCTGCCTAATTGACAGAATTACCAGGGGGTGACGAGATCAGCTTCCCAGCATTAAATAATTTTTACCAATTTGTAGAGCTCAGCTTGCTGCTCTGCTGATTTCCCAGTTGCTCCATCTCCTGCCTCCCCAGGCAGGCACAGGGGGGATCAGGGAGGTTTGGAATGCGCAGCTCCGCAGCGGAGCAGGACGGTGCCTTCCTTGGGAGAACACCGAGCCCGTGCTTGATTATCCAGCCAAGAAATCCTCCTGCTGCTGCTGCAACACCAGGGATCTCCTCAATATATTGCTTGGGTACATCCCATGATGTTCAGCGCTGTTAAAAAACCCACAGTTTTTGTCTAATCAGGAGCTTTCCTGCTCAGCTCAACAGCACTGCTGTGCACCCCTCATCACCTTCATCCACAGCAGTGGGGACACACTGCATTAATATTTTCATGTTCAAACACAGCAAAAATTATGTGGGCAGCCTGAGTTCTTCTGTGCAACAGCTCAGAGACCCCCCTAAAAAATTTACAAAAAAAAAATTAAATTCTGTTCTAGAATGCAGACCAAATATTTAGCATGTGGCACAGAGCAGAAAAAAATCCTGCTTGAGGAATTCAGTTTAGGTTTTTTCAATCAATTTTGAATTTGTAAAGGCTCTTTTCTGTATTACAAGAATAGTTACTCCTAAAAGGACCCTTAGTGATGATTTTACTGCACAGGTGGTTCTGGAGTGCAAAGAGCTGTGTTCGCACCACAGATGTTGAGGAACTGCAGCACTCAGTAACAGCCCCAAAAATTTGCTGCCTGAACCCAGCACTGCCCTTACACACCAAAGCACACCCTGGCTTCAGCCCACACCCCAATTAATGGGTTTTCTCTTTTTTTAATGTTCTTTTTCATTTTTGCCTCCCTTAGGTTGTGCTGTGCCAAAGCAGCCCCAGCTGGGCACAGGTGAGGCTGGAACCCTCCCTGGACTGACCCTTTCTGGCTCTCCCATTCCCATCCCTCTCATTCCCCTTCCCTCCTCCCTTGTTCTGCAGAACAGGAGGAACTTCCCTTGCCCAGGAGAGAAATGGGAACCCTGCAGGTCTGGGATGTCACCCAAGGAGCTGCCCCAGGGACACCTGGTCTGATTTGGGAACTTTGGTGTATTACAGCCCAGGAGGTAAATGCTGGCCAAAGCCAAGAAACAGCATTGAATTCCTTTTTTAAAGGTTTAAAAGGTTGTGAAACCTGGTGGAACTTTTTTTTTCATTTTCTTTTCTTTCTTTCTTGAAGTTTTTTTTTTTCCATAAAGCACTTGGGATGTAAAGTTTGGGATAACTGATTTAACCATGCACCTTTTCTTACCTATCAGCCCAGTTCTTCCTGTTCTCTTCTCCTGTGTCCAGGTATCTCAGTCCCTGCTGGGTACCACATATTAGTTAACATTAAATCATGTATTTCTATTTGTGTGATACTAATCCTGGCTTGGAGCCTACCCTATGTTCTTAATACTTTGCAATTGATAACATTTCATGTACATATATTTATTTTTTAAAACAAATTAAAAAAGGGTGTTAATGATATAGCAAAAAAAAAAAATAAAATCAATGACATCATTTTATTTGATGTTTTGGCTTTACTTTTCATACACCTTTAATAACTGCCGTTTTAATGACCTGTTATTTTCATTACCAACTATCAGATCAGATGTGATTTTGAAAAAACAGTGTAATCTTCCAGAGTAATTTGTTTGGGGTAATAGTAGGAAATAATACACTTAATGATTTTGTATATTTTACTTTCACAGCTCTTCTTAAACAAGAGTTATCTCAAGCTCAGTCTTTGAGTGGCTCTCAGTAGCCCAGGGCTGCTGCTGCTTTGGGAGGTTTTGTCTCCAGACTGAGTTTCTTCACCCTTTAGAGCAGACAGAAAGTTTCTTTTCCTGCCAGGAAAATTCAGTGTAAATTTGTGGTGACAAGCAGAGGTTTTACAGGGGTGGGATGAGACTTTTGAGGCTGTCTGGGTGTTTGTACATTGTCCCTGTTCATGGGCACTCATTGATGTGCTACGGGCAGCTTAGGACACCCAGTGAAATTAAGATGTGATATATTTAGAATAGATAAAAACCAAAAATCTGTACAGAGTTTGCTTGGGCTGTGCAGCCCACTGTGAGATGTGAGAGCCAAGCAAGGAGCTCACAGTGGGCTGAGCAGCCCCTGGAACAGGAGTGGTGTCCCAGCAGCACAGCTCTGTGCTGGCAGCCTCCAAAAGGGTGCATTTTTTAGCATTTCAGCATAAAAACCTCTGAGGACTGATGATGGGCACGTCTAATCTCTGCTGGGCTCCCCAATTTCTGCAGCTGGTCGTTGTTGGAAGGTCTTGGTGGCCCTGTTTGGGTGACCTGCTGTGATGTCACTCAGGGCATGGTTCAGGCTTGTGATGTCACCTCTTTGGTTTTGGCTGTTTCCCAGCAGTGAGTGAATATTGTGCTGGTTTTGTGCCCTCATTGCAACAGTCCTGATATAACTGCTTCACAAAGGAAACAATTCAGCAGTGGGAATTCTGTCCATGGCAAGCTTGGAATTCCTCTGTTCAATCCTGCTTTTCACTAGAGTGGGCAAATCTCTGGAGGTGATGCTACACAAACCCAACACAGCACCTTAGAAACACAAAATCCTGCCCTGCTCAGCCCAAACTTCTCCCAGCTGCAGCAGAGAGAGGGTGCAGCTCACTCGCTCACTGCCCTCAGAGCAGCACCTCAAACCAGCCTCACGCTCTGCCATTTTCCCTTCCCATTCCAGTGTTTGTTATGGGAATGAGGTATCATAATTTTAATGCCTGCTAGGGCCTGCGGAAGACCATAAACATTTAACAGACCCATAAACACTGACTTCAACCTTTTCACTGTGCTGTAGCTGGAGTGGCCTCGCTGCCTGGTGTCCCCCAGGTCACCACTGTGGCCACGAGGGATCAAACAGCACCAATCCCAAAAAGGTCAGAGCAGCCCCGTTTATTATCCTCTCCCTTGGAATATATGAGGCATTGCAATTCCCACAGCATGTTTTCCCGGCTTAGGTTGGGGCAAGAGGAAGAAATGGCATGGAATGAATCCCTTGGGAAGACAGCTGTGGTGATGGGGGTTGAAACAGGCACCACTGAACTCATCCCTTTTACCACTCTTGTGCCCACAAGAATTAGCAACAACTCAGGATGAGAGGTGGATGTGTTTTCTGTAGGAAATAAGGAGAAAAATCCTCAAGTCCCTTCTGCTAAAAGAATTGTTTGGTATTCTTTCATTTGACGTGCTTTATATTGAACAAAAAAGTATTTTATAGTCAAAGATGAAGAATGTTACAGAGCAGGAAATGTTCACAGCGAGTTTGACACTTGGAGATCATCTAAACTGGTGTGCAGCACAGGAAATGGGCATAAAGTTGGACAGAGTTTAGTTTTTAACCTGGATTTAGGGCAGAGGTCCTGTAATAAGGCAGAGTTTAGTTTTTAACCTGGATTTAGGATGGAGGTCCTGTAACAAGGCAGAGTTTAGTTTTTAATGTGGATTTAGGATGGAGGTCCTGTAAGGGGTGCTCTCTCTCATTGGCCTGGGTTGGAATTGCTCCAGCACTGTTTCTGTCCAAGGAGTGGCATCCAGAGAGATTCCACAGGGCTTGTTCCCAGGAAGCAAAAGTCCTGCACAGAGGTTTGAGAATTAATTGAGGGTTAATTAGTCCTGCACAGATGGTTGAGAGCCAACAAGGACGTGAGATGTGCAGGTTGCTGTGCCCTGAATACCCAACTCTGTGGAGTCAGAGGCAGGAGAGCAGATCCCAGGGAGGGAAGCCCAGGACCTTTCCCAGCATCTGTTGTGCTCATCTGCATCCCATCCTGGAATGGCTGGGCAGGGGCCACGATTTTCCCAGGTCCAGCTGAGACAGCTCTAAGTGATGCTTTACCACAAAGGTTCTCCACCACAGAGAACTGTGAACTCAAAAAAAAAAGAAAAAAAATCAGAATTTGTCATTTTCTCGTGCACCATCCTGAAAAATCTTTGAACTTGGGCTTTGTACTTGAAATCTAATCCTGTTATAAATATCTTACTATGCAACTGCTTATTTTTCTGAGCAAACCACTGCCAGCCACATCACCATGTACTCATTTCTGCAGAGATCTTGTTACAAAGGCAGATTTTCTGAGGCTCTACTACAGCTTTTCTACACTATGAAGAACATACGAGAGTAAACCCCACACCATTACATTTTCCATTAAAAACTCCTCAGGGCTGAATAACTGGGAGTGAGCTGCACCCTCTCTCTGCTGCAGCTGGGAGAAGTTTGGGCTGAGCAGGGCAGGATTTTGTGTTTCTAAGGTGCTGTGTTGGGTTTGTGTAGCATCACCCCCAGAGATCTGCCCACTCTAGTGAAAAGCAGGATTGTACAGAAGGATTCAACCCTGGAAAAGCTTGCCATGGACAGAATTCCCACTGCTGAATTGTTTCCTTTGTGAAGAATTTATATCAAAGATAATAAAGTTTTAAATCAATAGTCTGAACGTATGCAGAGCTATAATCTTTGTAGATTTGGTAATCCCCCGTGACATTTACAGGACAGTTTCTGCAAACTCAGAATTCCAGAGCTGAATTAGCATTTCTGAGGTGTAGGAGATCCCCTGTGTCCGTGTGATGCGTGTTGAGCAGCAAAGAATCACAAACTCCCATCTGACAGTGTTTGCATTTAAGCATTAGCAACTCCATTTCAAGATTGAGGGGGGGGGGGTAAAAAAGAGACTGTGGCTGATTTTCCCTGTCAGGGAGTGTTTTCTGGCAGGATTTTCATTTTCTCCCTGTCTCCCCCAGCCGTGTGGAGCCTTGGGAAGCCCGGCACAAGGCCAGCTCTGCTTTGCCCCCATAACTCACAGAATTTGTGCCACGGAGTCGGACCCCCAGCACCTGCTGGGCGCCTTTCAAGCTGCTTTAACTGGATCACAAGTTCCCAACTGTAGATAGATGTAACAGAGACTAATCCCATAATCTGGACAGAAGTACAAGCCCTGGATGGGGAGCAGCTCGTGTTACCTCCAGTTGCCCTTCAGTGATGGCAGGGGAGCTCAGACACTCTCATCTCCCCCAGCCATTTTTTGGTGAGTAAGATCTGTGGGCTGATTTGATTTGATTTGATTTTTCCTTCCTGAAGTCTGAAGATGAATATGCAAAACAAAACTTCATGCTTCAGCCAAAAAGGAAAACAGCTTGGGTTCAGAAATGGCGTTTCTAGGCTGGGTAAATATTATTTGTACTCGAGGCGCAGAAGTCAAGGACTGGCATCATTTAAAAATAAAATAAAAGTGATGGAATAATGGAGCAGCATTTTGGGTGTCTAAATAGCACCAGGGGTGAGGAGAGCTGCTGCCCAGCTTTTCACAGTCCCTGTTTGAAATATCCCCATTTTCCAAGCTCCTTTAGCAGCCCCAGCTCCTCGGCGTGGTGCTCTGTGCCAGCAGAGCATCGATCCGGAGCCGCCGAGCCCGGAGCCGCCGGTCGATGGCTCCGCAAACCCAGAGCTCCCAGAAATGAGATTTACCACTGGCCTTTTAACTTCTTGTTGACAGGCTCTTGCCAGTGACAGCTCTTCCTCGCTCTCCTCTTTCTCTCCCTTTCCAAAATTTAATACTGTTTTACCACTCTAATTAAGGACGTGATTCTACAAATATTTGCAAGCCGCCGAGGCGCTCGCTGGGAATCGGGAGCCACGGATCCACCAACGGATGCCGTGTGCAAACCATCCCTACTCCCATCCCCACCACGAAAATGGGAGTTTTAAATCCTTTTACTTGTCCTGCTTTCCCATGTCTTTCAAACTCAGCCCAAAACCCACTTGGGCTGAGATTTCCCATACTGCTCATCAGCATAGAAGTCTGGATTTCTTTCCATGAGATTAAACCAGAAGTTCTTTACTTTGGCCCTTTCCATCTCTTTCAGTGTTAACAAAAATAGATGCTTATTGCTTTAATAAAGGTTTTGATTTGGAAATTATTTACCATTTAGACTTTGTACGCTCTAATTGCTTTTGATTCTTTGGAATATCTCTAATGCAAAGCAGCTGAAAGACTGAGGTTTAAAAATGGGCTCTTGCACATTTGAAGTAAATTTTATCCTGCAATCAGTCATAAAGATCTTAACTGCAGCTATCACATATCCTAAATATGTAATTGCTGTGGAGCCTTTCCAGTCTATTGGTTACAGGATGCTGGAAAAAGGGGAAAGCGAGTACAAATGTAGGCCCTGATGTCTGTGGCTATTTTGGGGGGATATTGAGAAGGATTGGTCACCTGCCTCAAATATTGCATATTAATTCTTTCTTCCTAGGATGGAACGTCGGAATTCAATTGTGCAAAGACTAATTAATAACTCCATTTGTATGGTGAGATCACTGATTACAGGGAAGCTGTTCTGGTGAGTAAACAATGAATTTTGTCTGGGTTTTGGGATCAGGGCATCCATCCCCTGCCCCACATGCTCCTGGGGGAAGGACTGAGGTTTTAAAGGTACCTCCATCCACATGTGGGTCTGCCCTAAAATCAGTGGTGGTTTTGGTACATGGATGCAGCCCAAGAAGACCAGGTTGCTCTCATCTGTTCTGCCTGTATCTAGGCAATCAATACCTAAAAACAGGGAAAGAAAAACTTGAAATACTTGATTTTGAGAGATTTTAAAAACATCTTGGCATAATGCAGTCTAGGTATGGATTGACTAGTCCACATTTTGAATGATCTAGAATGACCAGCCTAAAGTGAAATGGCACCTCTGCTTACTTCTAGTAATTCTTTGCTTTCAAGAGAACCCTCTCCCATGTCCTGGCCATCATTAAAGAGCACAGCTTACAAATATTTAAAACTTAACCCAAAGGAAGCCTCTGATTCGTTTTTTTTTTTGGTATACTATGAAAAGCATGGAAGATTCAGCCTCAAAAATGGCTAAAAACATTTAACACTCACCACTAAAAATCACAAAAACTGTGCAATTTATTGTTATTAGAGAAACACTTGCTTCCAGCCCTTTCTTTAAAGGACTGTGTGAGATATTTACATACTAAATTAATGTGAATGGCTGCTAAGTACACACCAAAATTCTTCCAGCTGGGAGACCCGGGTGTGCAAAGGCCAGGCCACTTGGGTTCTTGAGGAGAGCAGAGGGAGAAGCTCTCCCAAGCCCAGAGGCAGCTGAGATAGAGCTTGGGGGTGGGCAGCTTATATAAACCCTGGATGTGCTCGTTCTGTAGCTACTTTTTTATAACAAAGCCCAAATTTGGAGTCTCTCATGATTCTACCCCGTGCTTCTCTCCACCCCCTCCTGAGTTCTTTTTTTTTAAAAAAAAAAATCTCCCTAAATTCAGAAGGTAACTGTGAAGTTGAAGTCTCTCCCTGCCCTTGGTTTGGTGGGACTTTGGGATGCTGAGCTCCACCCTGATGGGCTCAGCACCCCGAGGCCTCCCCACGCTCACCATGGATGACGGGCAGCCAAGAAGACAACAGTGATCTGTACTTAACATTAGGTGGCACAAAAGAGTTTCCTTTTGCTCGCAGGAACACTGAAATCGATGGGCAATAACCAGCAGAGATTTTCTTTTCTTTAAACGAAATTCTCCTCTTTTTCTCCGGCTTTCCAGCAGCCTTTGAAGTGCTTCTGTTTATAAACTTACTTGATTTCGTCTTTCATTGCATCTCTTTTGTCTCAACCTAATTTGTTTTAAAACAAGACATAACCCGGCCCTCGCTGGGGTTGTATTTACAGAGCAGCCAAAGGGCTCTAAACCGGGCTAATTTCAGTGAAACGCCTTCTGTCCCTCCTCCAAACCAAGATTGCTTTTAGGAGCTTTGCCTCCCTGTGCCCTGCACGTTCCGAGCCTCCGTGAGGGCTGCTTTGAACCTGGAGCTTTTCCTCCGCATCCTCAGCTGGGGCTGTTTACAAACCACGGCTGTTTACTCCTGCTTTGGTCCCCCACGCCACGTTCATCCTGTTCCTGGAGCTGACTGAAAAAAAAAAAAACCAAAACCCGGGCTTTTGAGGGTTCTATTTCCTTCTGCTGCTGCTGTAATCCTTCTGGAGAGAGAGCTGGAGGTCGTGGTCCCGCTGCGGAGCCACCCCGGGCTCCGCTGCCCAGCGCAGGGGCGGCCGCAGGCCCGTTGCCCCCAAGGCCGCGGTGCTGCAGCTCACAGAGATTTACCAGGGAAATCAATCAGTTTTATGGCTCAGAAACAATGCATCGCCCACTGTTCACATCCCAAATCCCTCTCGCTCCCAGGTACAGGAGGGCTGGTGTGCTGGCAGTGCAGCGGGAAGGTGCCTGTCCACTGGCGTGCTGCTGCTGCTCACTGAAGACCACAGCTCGCTCCTCGGGTTTCCTAAAGGTAATATTTTTTTTTTTCCCCCCCTATACTGCCGGAAGAAGGGCTGGGTATTGTTTTCTCCGAGGTTCGGCTTCAGAAAGGGGGAGAAGAAAATTATAATAATAATAATAATAATAAAAATAAATAAAATAAAGGCCGTTTCGCTGGCGATCCCTTGAAGTTTTTGCCGCTTCCCTGCCTCCCTCAGCACGCCCCCGGCTGCCGGGGCTCCCCCGTTTCACGGCGGTAGATGTGATTAAGGGTTATTGTTCCTCCCGAACGCTGCCCTGCCCGCCGGGGGAGCGGCCCGGGGCGGGGACGGGGCTCGGTGCTGCGGTCCCTCGGCAGCCGGCCCGGGCACAGGGGGCACAACAAAAGGAATTTGCCCGGTGCCCCGCTCGCTGCATGCCCGGGACGCGCACCCATGTTGATACACACACACACAGAGAACGCACCGACACGCGGCTCCAGCCACGGACACACGCTGCCCTGCCCCGCCAAAGCCGCACCGACATTCTTCCACCCCAAAAAACGCTTTTTTTTGTTTTTTTTCCACCCCAAAGCCGCGGCAGGTGCCAGCGATCGGCCCCTCGAATCCCCCCCGGCCGTGCCCGGGGCTGGGGGGCCGGAGGAGCCCCCGCACCCCGGCTCGGCCAGCCCACAAACCACGCACCCGCAGGGTTTTTCCAGCTATTTTCTTTTTCTTTCGTAAAAATGTTTATTTAAACCTTTTTTTTTTTTTTAATTTTTTTTTTTTCCTTTTACAACAATAAAATATTGCGTCAATATAAACCCCTTGACTAAAACTGGTCGACAACCAAACGTTACAGCCACTCGTGTGTTTCGTTATTATTTTTATCCGACACTCATTTAGGCTTCTTTTTTTTTTTTTCTTTTTTTTGTTTCTTTCGGAAACGTTTTTTTTTTTTTTTTTTTTTTTTTTTTTTAAACATAATGCGGAATTTATTGAAAATAAATAATTGTTGGCAACTGCAATAGGCAATTTTGGATAAAATAGTTGAAAAAAGCAACCTTTAATGAAAATAGCGTTTATTATACATCAGTTACTAAATGAATAAACTAAATGATCTTTCTTTAAATTAATAACTTCCAAAAAACGTTTAATATACAAAACTGTACAGTTATAAAGTTGGCAGAAATAGGCAGGTCCTCAGTGTCGAGTTATTTTTTTTTTTTTTTTTTTTTTTGTTTATTTTTTTTTTTTTTTTGTTGTGGGTTTTTTTTTTTTTAAGCGCTTACTGAAAAATACTTGAAAAATATAAATGTCGAAAGGAAAAAATCTGGAGGAAAGGAGGAGGGAGAGGAAAGGAGGAGGGAGAGGAAAGGAGGAGGGGGATGCTGTGCGGGTGCAGCCCCGGGAATGGGGAGCTGGGATGGGGGGGGGAGCCCGGCCCTGCCCGGCGGCCCCGGGGGTGCGCACACACACGGACAGACAGACAGACAGACAGACAGAAACACACACACACGGACCCCTCGTGGCCACCGCACCCCCTCCCTTGGGGACAACACAGCCACGGGCTGGGAGGGACAAGGGGGAGAGGGGGCGGGTGCAGCTCAGCACTTCCCTGCGCCCGAAAAAAACCGGCTCCTGGCGTTTTAGTGACTTGGTTTGGGTGGTTGAGGGGCTGCTTGTTTTGTTGTGGGTTTTTTTTTTTCTCCCTGTTTTGTTTGGTCGGTGATGATTAGGATTTTTTTTTTTTTTTTTTCTTTTTCTTCCCCGTTCTCCCCCCCCTCCTCCCCTCGCCTCTCCCCTAGGAAAGCTTTTCCACAAATCCAGCATCTCCCTGCGACGCGGAAAGAAGCTCAGCGTGAACCAAATGCGGGCGTTTTCTGTCCCCTTCCCTCCCCTCCCTCCCTCCCCCGACACCTCATTCCTCTTCACTACCGAAACAAAATACAGAGAAACCGATTTCCGAAGCGAAAGCGCAGAAGGATAAAGGTGTTTTACTACAGACCTCTCAGTCTGGCGCTGATCAAAAAGCCCAACTCATCTTCGGAAAGAAAAAGACTGGCAAATGCCACGGGTTTGGTTGTGATGCTTAATTTCGGCTAAATCTCTTAGAAATAATTATTTTTTTATAATATATATATATATATAATTTTTTTTTTTTTCCTTGGGAGAAGAAGCGGGGGGAGGTCAGGCTTGTGACCCGACCGTTTTACGGTGTTGGGAAGTTCTTGAAAAGGAAGAAAAAAGCTGCAACAAATAAGCCCGTTCTTCAGATGGGTGGGAGCCCCAAACTCCTCGGGGGGGTGAGGAAGGGCCACGGCCGCCCTGCCCCGGCCCCGCTGGGTGACATTGCCGCTGCTTGGGGAAGGGAGGAACGTTTGGACTGCTCAATTCGATACAAATTAGGTCACAAATATTGTGTACAGTTTGTAGTAAAACACCTCAGACATTTAAAAACGCTATATAAGTCTTTAAAAATGCAAAACTAGTCTATTGTAAAACAGATTCACCTGAAATACAGCTGATATAACCAAGGCGCTGGAAGGTTATTCATAGGCACACATCTGTCTTTCCTTTTCTGTCGGGTTTTTCGTTCTTTTTTTTGTTTGTTTGTGTTTTTTTTTTTTAATTTTCTATTTTTCCGTGGGTTTTCCCTTTTTTTTTCTTTTTTTTTCCAGTTTTTTTTTTTTTTT
>CM031880.1:6880682-6927131 GCA_018697195.1 Certhia americana | reverse complement strand
CTTCTCTTCTCTTCTCTTCTCTTCTCTTCTCTTCTCTTCTCTTCTCTCATCACTAAGAAACATAATCACTGCTTTTTTTTTCCCCCGGAAAATAATTAAGTTTACTTATTGCAAAACCAAACATTTTCAACAATGAAATAATACACATTTGTTAAAAACAGCCCCAAATGCCATCTAGCACAGCAATGACCCAGCCCTGTAGGAAATCCAGCTTTAATACCTCTTTTCCAAGGGATCATGTGTGGAGTTTCATTATTTTCTAGTAAGATTCACAGGAGACTGTTTCTTTTAATATCCTGTTTTTCCTGCTGGTGAGATTGGCTTGAGCGGGTAAAATATAAAATATTGATAATTAGACCTCAGGTCCCTCACCTTTGGCAGCTGAGAGTTTCCATTCACTGCTCTTTTTGTTAAAAGTTGCCCGTTCCTTTCGACGAAGGGGCTTTATTTTAAATATTACCGATGTGAGGTGATGGAGTAAAAAAAAGATGAAGTCCCCTCCAAGTCCCCCAAAGTGCAGGGGCTTTATTTGTGTGATTTCTGCCTCAGCAGCCCTGCTCCCCTCCCCCAGCAGCGCACTACAAAGCGTGTTGTACAGGGACTCCATTAATCCTACATTTCCTAGATGGTATCTGAGGCACAGTGGGTTTCCACAGAAATTAATTTGTCCTGACAACAGGCCTAAAGATTGGAGTCCAGGGATCACTTGGCAAATTCCCTTTAAACTGAGCACAATAATAAACAGAAAGCTGATAACGACAGTTCTGAAAGACCACACAGAGGCCGGAGCCCGAGCCGAGGCGCTCGGCGCGGATCCGCGGATGCCTCCGATAACGGAGCCGGGAGCTTGAACGCCTGATAGGAAAATGAGCCCCCTGATTTATGCACACTTTAATATCCCAGCACTGGGCAGGGCTTGCTCCAGCTCCAACGGGCGTTTTTTTAACTCTTTTCTGGAAGGGAAGCAAAAGTTCGAGGCTGATCCGGTTCAGTCCATTCTTGTTTAATTTTCATTTTAACAGCTCCGGGGCCTTTTTTGGTGTCTTGTTTTAATACAGCCCCAATTTCCTCAGTGCATCTTCCACGTGTAAACATTAGCAAAAGTTGGACAATGGGTAGGATTATATTTCAAGGAATGAACCAAAAAAGTTCTCCATCTAAACCTATTTTCTTTGAGATGTGGCAGTTTAGGGTTCAGACATCTCCTCTGTGGTTATTCCCTCTTAAATATAGTAAAAGGCATTTTAGACAGAGTTATTGCCTGTTTGGTTGGTTTTATTTACCTTTGCCTTGGCTTATTTGAATGCTGTTGTTTTCCCAGAGTTAAGGTCTGGAAATATATACTGATACAGGAAATGATTAAACAAACATTCAGTGGATATTTTAGAACTTGTCAAGATAAGAGCGTTTCAAGCCCTGATATTCATTAACATAGAATTTAGAGTTTTGATGATAATTAGGATTTGTGGCATGTCAGGAAAGCTCTGCCAGTTGCATCTCTGAAAAAAGTAATCATAATATTAAGAGTTAGGACTGATAGGGTGATGTTGAGTAAGAGAGATGTTGTGTAACTTTTCACTGTTCAGGCACACGGTATATAACGATTTAAGCAATGAGTTAAAAAAGGAGGATGAGCTAAAAAGATGTGTGGAAAAATAGATTTTATTATTGAAAGGTACCTTGAAATTAAAGGCTAATTTTGTTTTCAATGTCCAAACCATGAAAACACAGCCTATGATGCAGAGGGGACTGTGTAACTATAAAAGGATGATCCAAAAGGTCTTTCCCAACCTCAGCCCCTCTGTGATCCTCCAAGGCAGCCGGTGCCCTTGGCAGGTGTGGCTGTGCACCTGAACAGCAGGAATCCTGTTTGATCATTTTTTAATGGGGCAGATATTTCTCTGGAGATGAAAACCTAGCATTTGAGCTATCCAAACTCAGTGATCCTCAAACACGATGCCTCCTCCACGAGCTTTCCCACCTATGGAAACACTGCTGGAGGTGAGCAGTGATGAGTTTCTGTGGATGGGTTGTGCCCAGGGGGGCAGGAGCAGTGGGTGCTCCATGCCCATCCTTCCATCCCTGCTCCCAGAGGGGTGGCAGGGTGCCAGTGGCTGCCTGGTTACGAGCTTGGAATGTCCCTGCCCCTGCCATTTGCCATGCAGAGGGTTTATAAATAAAAAAAAGTTCTGTCTCACGTGCTTTTCCAGCACAGCCAATGCCCAAAGTACCCCTGACTTTGATAAGGGCAACAGAGGATTCGTTAGGTAAGAGCTTAACGAGCTGAGAGGTGGGACTGCGTCATCCTGGCAGAGCGGGGTGTTTGCACCCCACCTCCCTGCTGAGAAATAAACCCTTTCACTTTCAGTATTGGCTTCAAATTAGTTTGTACACTACAAATTAATCAATTACCGCCACCGTGTTTTGGAGATGAAATTCAGGCCGAGCAGGGCAATTTGTATTTGTCACACTTAAGGGACTCTATTGTACCGAAAGGCAGAGGGTTTGAGAACAACTGGTTTAAAGCTGTCGAGCTCCTCTTTGCACAGCCTGCTGCAGGAGGAAATTGACTGGCTGTGCCTCTCAGTTCTGCAAAAGAACAAATCCAAAAACTCCCCTCCACTTTTTATATCAAAACCACTCTGTGCATTTCAGTGTACGAGCTATTAGTTTTTTTGAATTTGGATCAAATCAGGCATTTTTCCCCCAGCAAATAGTCCTCCAGTGTGCTTTATACATTTGATTCAAAGGCCTGTGTATTATTTGATGTTCTTAGGAGATAAACAATAAACTTTTGAATATGTTTTTTCCATTTGAATACAAGCCTAGGGATGCTTCACCCCGCATCCTAAAGCCTGATTTCCCCTGGGACTCATTATCATGCAGCTCACATGTTCAGTCACCTACACTGTTGAACTTACTATCAAATAACCTTCGAAATGTTACTAGTTATTACGTGTCAGAGGGCAGATTTATGATAAACTAACTTTGAAACAAAATAATGAATTCTCAGCGTTCTGTTTCCAGCAGCATTTCTGGTAATTTGGCCGGATTTAAATTTTAAAACAGTAAGTTGCCTTTTTCTCTTATTCTGTCATATAAAACAGCTCCCTCCCCTCATGAAATTTCTCCCTCCTCAAATATGGTTTATGAGGATTTGAGCAGTGCCTATAAAGAATAAAAATGAGAACATTTGTCTCGGAGCTACCAAACTGCCCACAGGAGTTCATTTGTGATTAAACTTTCAGAGCTTTCTAACTTGGTGAAAGTTAAATTAACTTAACCCTTAGCACAGTTCACCTGTGTCCAAAACACAGCTGGGCAGTAGATGTTTGCAGACAGAAATATTTTCTCCTTGAGCCTTTTACTGCCAGCATTTTACGGTTTTGAGTGGTGTTCTTTTATTAGGGTGACAAAAATCAGTAGTGTTATCTTCTCAGAGAGCTGGTTTGTGGCAGACCAAAAAGGTTTTCCAAGAGGATATGCTGAATTTCAGCCCCCAAAGTCCATATTTAGGGAACTAAATAATTGGCCAATTTTCATGAAGGCTGAGCATGACTTCAGGGGATCTGTGGGCACTTGTCCTCTTTCAAATGGCAGCTGGAGTGACCGTGACTTTTAATGAGATTATATCAGAAGGAGGAAATGCAGGTAGATAAATGCCATGCACCCATTTTGGAGGTGATTAGAGGAGCAAACATCTGCAGATGAAACTTAAAAGCGCTCATATGTCAAAAAACAAAGTCTGGCTAATTTTGGGAAGAATCAGCGCGGCTCTCCTTGGCATCAGCAGGGTTTTTGTGGTTGCGTTTCTGATGAGCACGGGGCAGGTTCATGTCTGCAGGATTTTCATCTCCTGCCAGACAAAGTCGAGGCTTTGAGATAGTGCTGATCTGTGAGACTGCACGGAAAGTGCCTGACCCGGGGTGGCTCTGTGAAGCTGGGGACAGAGCTTCCATCTTCAGGGCTCGCTCTCATCTCCTTTGCTCCCCTCGCCGTGATTATGGCTCTCCAAGGGCACCACGGGCAAAAGTTCCATAGCAGGCTGCCTATTAATATTTATGCAGCAATTCAGGAGGTAATGCATTGTTAAAATACAAGTTGGAAATGCACCAAATTTAATCACTTTTAATTCTAGAAATTATCTATTTCTACATCAGATAGAAGGCGAAGGGGGGGGGGCATCGTTGTGATATTTTATTTTTTTAACCAAGTTATTTTCCAGTTCTGACGTGGCTTGAATTAAAGGGCAGTAAATGATCTTGTGTAGATAAACTTTTTCTAAAGAGTGCAAGATATCTCTGAGAAATTTAATGTGGGGAGTTAAAAAACATTTAAAGTAAGCCCTCAGTGAGTCAGGACATGCAGGGATCAGCTGTGCCACGTCAGCCAGGCCCTGTCTTCAAGTGTTGGATCTGGTGTGCACAGAGGCCACTGGGATTTGCCCTTTGCTTCCATGCAATTCCTCCTGCCTGCATGGAGCAAGAATATTTTTATCACTGATATCACTTCATTTTTGCAGCTGTCTGCTGGCATCAGGTTAGTAATATAAACTCTGTCAGAGAGCAATCTCTGCCTTCCACAGGCTGCAGAATCCACAATTATTATTTAGAGTTAACCTCCTCAGAAAGTGGTCCTTACTGAAACTGTTCAAGCCCAGAAAGAATTGTTAGTTATTGTTATCTGAGGACCTCCTACAGCCCTCCCTTGGTCAAATAAGGCTCTTTTTGTTTTCAATAAGACTTTTTTTCTGAGACCAAGCGCCGAGCCTTCATGCAAGTAAGATAAATCCAGTGAAAGTAAAACATTAATTAAAATGTATTAAAAAAATAAAAAAAGAAAACGTTGGAGACGAGCGTGGTGCTCAAATAGAGCACTTTTTTTTTCAGGTCACTTGGCTTTCTGATGTCATTTCTGGCAGCTTCGTTAGCCTGGCTCCATCACGTTCTGCTCTGAACGATAACGTGATGGGAGATGATCAAAGTGAGAATGCAAAAGGCTCAGGACATTTAAAAAATGTTCTATTCTGGAAATTGTTCTAAAACTATAAACAGATTACATTAAAAATCTGTCTTACCCAACATGGTTGCTCATCATCCTTTTTTAGAAGGAGCTATTGAGAAGTTTGGGTAAACAGCCTTGAAGTCTTTATGATGGCAGGCTGGAAATTTCTCTGGAATTTTAGGCAACCCGAGCCTCTCTGAAATGGAATGTAACCCATTTCTGCTGCTAGGTGCCTTGTTTTAATCTTTATACTTAAAAGTGGCAAAGCATATGGGTCAGATCACCCACTCCTGCTAATGGACACAGCTCCCTTGGGCTTGGGTGTCCAATTATGCCAGCTAAAGATCTGTCTGTTGCTGGGCTTTATTTCCTTATTTTTCTTGTCTTCCTGATCTCTGACCCTATTTCAAACGAATGCCATCTATAATATGATAATAATATGAAATTCTGAGCTCTCTTTCTGACAATGTACCCCAAAGGATTGTCAGGATGCTCACCTTCATGGGAAGAGCAGCTGATGAGCAGTTTCAGCCTCAAAATCATCTTTTCCTGGCACAGGGAGAAAGTTTGGTACCTGTTCCTGGCCTTGTGGTGGGATATTAACCATTTCTGCATTTCCAAGGGGCAATTGCTTTGTGGGCTGGGTGGGGAAATGAACTCATTGGCAAGTCAACAAAATGACAGGAGGCCATTTTTCCTGATTTTAGCTGTGTTGTAGTGCTTGGGAAAGTGAGAAATTTGTGAGGTTTTTAAGAGCTCCATCCTCTGGTGCTCTCAATCAGTGTGAGGATGTGGCTGAAGCAAGAGGCAGAAATCCACAGGCACTGTGACACCTTGAGTGTGGAGTGGAGCTACACGGGAAGATTTCGATTTCCAGGCAGGATTTGACTTCCTCTTTTGATTTATGGGCTGAATATAAATGTGTATTTTAAGGAGTCATTAGAGTTTGTGGTTTGTGATAGGGGGGTTTGTGTAGGAAAGGGTGCCTGGGCTTCTTGTACAGCCTCACTCACTTTATAGTAGAAAAAATGGCAGAGAATTGTGTGTAAGGAGAAAACCCTTCGCTTCAGGCTCTTTACACCAAATAAGTGATGGGATGATCAGGAATGGCATGATCCATGGGGAAGTAGGGAAGGAAAACAGATAGGGAATAGCTGTGCTGTGCTTCCTTGTGAAACATCTACTCCAGGTGTATTTTTATCTGAATCAGTTTTGGTGGTGTTGGTAGGGAAGAGCTTGAGAAGCGTTGGGGCTTGTAGGTGCAAATATAGAAAGGCACAGCAGGAAGGAGCTTGGCCAGCTGGGATGTCCTTGATGTTGGGAAAGACACATCAGGACAATCTCTTGATATCCACAGTGAGAGTTTTTGGCACCTGCCAGGCTGCCCTGTCCCCATCCTACCTCAGACTGGAGCTCCTCTCCTTGGGTGGCAGCAGCACTTGCAGCTGGTGACCCTAGTTTGGTGCCCTTTGGCTCTGCCTTCACTCCAGCTCTTATCATTTGGGTAAATGCTGCTCTTGTTTACAATAATGGGAATCTGGAGCAGCCCCTCTGCCACTTCTCCAGTGCAAATATTGCACTCGGGGTAATTCCCATCCCCTGCTTCGTGCAGATGGAGCCTGGGAGGCGAGGGAGGCTCCTTCCCAACATCCCCACATCCTGCGAGCCCCAGGTGACTGTGCCAGCCACACAATTAATCTGTGAGGATGGAGGAGCTGCCCTTGACCTTTTTTCCCCCTCTCATCTGACAGCACTTCCCTTCCCAGCTCCAAACCCAGCCGTGGCTCAAGGATGTAGCCCCCAGTTCCTTCCCTGCACCTCGTGGCTGCAGATTCAGCCCGTGGAAAAGGCAGCCTGGCCATGACAAACTGTGCATTGGCTCCGTGATTTGTGTAAGCTCGAATTTTCCACTAATTCACTTATATATCCTAGATGGAAAACACAGCCCCGGGGCTGCTATAAAGCATGCTGCCGGAGCCACAAAGGGCCGTCCTGCCAGCTGGGAATCGCTGGAGCGAGCGGAGCGTCGGGGGCCGGGGCAGCACTCCAACCCAAGGGATGCACTTGTCAGAGGGGCTGTGGTGTGGGACCAGGTCCAGCTCTTCCCCGGGGTGGGTCCAGCCCTGGCTCAGCCCGGTCAGTGCAGGGACAGGCAGGAAGCAGAGCTCTGTCCTGGCTACCACGCCAGCTCTGGTCAGTGCCCACTGCCTAAAACCAGCCCCTGGTTTGGGCTGTTTGGTGGCAAACATCCTGGCTTGCTGTGCTTTGCTCTCCTGCAGCCTCCGTGCACTCCAGGGCTTTGTTTTGTGCCGTGGTGCAATTCCCCAGCATTAATTTTCTGTATAAGCCACCCATAGATAATTTGAGAGCGTTTTCTTTTAAGCACAGCAAGAGTGGCACATGGGCTGATTCCCCAAATGATTGCTTGTCTTGTGACAGAGAGCTGTTGACCTGCTCCTTTAATGTTACAAGTCTGCATCTAACTGCTCTCTTAATCCAACCTACTTCCTTCTTTTTAATGAAATTGTCCCTTTAGCCTTTTTCCTGGGCTGGCTTTTCAACACTAACATTAGAAACAGGCTGCTCAGTTCTTTCCTCTGCTAACATCTTGCCCAGAGCTAACTTGCAGCTTCACTCTGTCAGCTGTAAGATATAGATATACTGTTGTCTTAATTACTCATATTTCTCCTGCTGCTCATAATTCTGCTTGTTCCACCAAAGAGCCCTTCAGAGAGCTTTACCACTTCCCTCTCCCTTTCTTTGGGGGTTTAAAGGTTGTCAGATATATAAACGATCCTTGTTGCAGAGCTTTGGTGGTGACAGTGTCCTTTGTGGAGAAGATTTAGGGGGATGGGAGGACTAAATACGGATGCTTTTAGGCTCCATCTCTGAGGAAGGAGAGAACACACATCTACTACCTTGCATAACAGAGCACCAGGGAGGGTGTTTGGCAAATCCCTTCTCTAATGAACAGCGAGGCAGCTGTTTCTTCTGCAGCTTAAAGTGCAAATGCTGATTGTCAGGAGAAGGGTTTTCTTTATCCACCACTGATTATCCGTGGCTGTATCTGGCTGACTGCTATTCCTCTAAAAATGCTGTTGAAAAGGGACTGGGCACTTAAAAAAAAAATCACTGCTGTGCCATAGGGAAGCTGTAGTCCTTTGTGGTTTCAGCTCTCTCTTTTATGATTATATACTACTGTTTCTGTTATCTCTATTAATTAATCTGTCTGCCACAGCAAGTATTGCATGTTAAGTGATGTAGAGCAGGCTGACAATCTGACGTCCACAATTTTTTGGCACAGGCTGGGAGAAGTTTTGTCACCTCTGTGAGCTCTCTAGTGAGTTAAAGCTTTGGCCAAAGTCCTTCTCTTATGGCTACTTTGGGTCCACTCTCCATTTTAGCAGCCCTCAGCTCCAAGGTAGTTCAGTGGCAGAACAGATTTTAGTATTCAGCTGGTTGTCTCAGTTCAGCTGGCTGACAGGTTCAGGACGCAGTACTGTGAGTTTATTGTTAATTGAATAAATTAGGAGCCTGTCAAACTGCTGTGGTTGAGCCTGTTTTCCCTCCTAGAGCTTGTGCTGGTGGAGTGGCTGGAGGTGGGACTGTGCTTCCCATGAGTGGGGCTTAATCCCCTCACTCCAGGTTTTGTAGTGTTTTTTTTACATAATATTCTGTATTTCTATATAATTTTTTCAAATAATTTTCTGGTGAAAAGGCTGTGCAGGAAATATTTGAGCATCAGAGCGGTGAGAGGTGGTGACACCAAAGGTAACACCCAGGTTTCATCTGATCTAATAGCAGTAACAGGCAAACAAACAGCAGGCTGCAGTAAGTCATGATCAAACTCTTCCAGTAGCACAGATGTGACTAAAGAATCTGTTAGAGGAAGCAAATGGAAACAGATGAGAGAAACTGGTGAGAGAAATTAGAAATAAGGAGTAATTCAGTTCTGTGTAGAGAAATAGCACTGGGAAAATAGATCTTCGAGTCAGTGCTCTGCTCCTGAGGAGCTGAAAGGGATCAGAGGAGCTGTCTCAGGCAAGTGAAGTTCCAGGCAAGGTCACAGGAGTGAGGGCACGAGGGAAATCCTGGCAAACTGTCTCAATTCAGACCATTGCCTGTAGGAAACTGGGAGTCAGGGAGCAGCATGTGGATAACACACAGTGCAACCCCAGCCCCAGACTGCACTGGGGAGGATGGCCCTGTTAAAATCCAGGTTCCCTGAGGTTTGCAGAGAAAACAGAGCCACAGGCTGTGATGCTCAGCATGGGCATGGCTCTCTCCTTGTGCAGGGTGAGCTCTGCCTGGGGCCAGGCTGCCCCAGCATGGCCAGGGCAGGGCACCAGGGCTCCTCCAGAGCCACCACTCACTGAGCCTGGCACTGCTCTGAGGGCTGCTGGAGGCTGCACAGAGCACGTGGTGAGCTGGGATTTGGCTCCATTTACTCAAGGCTTCCTCTTGGAATCCCAGAGCTGTCACCTGGAGCAGCTCTGAGGGCACGGGGCTGGGTAAGTTGGTGGCCATGCAGCTGCTTTTGCACCCTGGCCACTCTGGCACTGGGATTCCAACTCTGACCACCCTGGCACTGGGATTCCAACTCTGGCCACTGAGCAATTCCCTGCCTGCTGCATCCCCTGCAGAGGTGCTGGGCAAAGGCACTGACCTGGTGTCTCAGCTCTCCAAATATAGGGATGTTTCCCCATGAACTCGTCTCTGCAAACCCAAGGGCTGTTAAAAGAAGAAGGTCTCGTGACTGTGTGGTACTTGGATGCCATGGCAATGTAATTAGCTGCAGAGCAATCTTACTAAAAATGTCCTTGGTGGAGGAGAGGACGGGGTGGGAGAGGATGGATGTTAAAGGGGAGGAAGTTTCCAGACCTGTGGCTTCACCACAGCTTGGCTGCTGAAGCCAAGTCCTTCAGCTCAAATGTGAATCCAGAGGTTCAGAGCATAATGTTTACTACAGTGTCCATGTGGGAGAGAAAGCAGCACAAACTCTTGGAGGTGTTAAGGGATTATATAACAGCTTCCCACCCCCAAGCCTTTCCAAGCCTTTGGAAAATTTTGTAAAGTATCTTAAGCTAAAAACCTTTTGGAGCTGCTGGATAAGTTGAAGCAAACTTCAGAAAAGTATTCCCATTACTTTTCACTTGTTCTCCTTTTTTCTCTTCAATGTTATCTATGGATCCAGGAACTCCCAGGCTGTTTAATCCAAAGGAGGCAGACACGGGGTTCTGCATGGAACTCAGAAAGCCTCGGTGCAGGAAAGCTGTGCTGCTGATTAGTTTATCTCTGTTACTCTGCCAAACCCTCAGAATTTGGCAACCTGGGTCTTTTTGTATCCATTAGGTCTTTTTTTTTCTCCCTCCCTCATGACCCCTGTGGCTGCATTTGCCAGAAGTTCCCCTTATTAGATATGAGGCTGTGTATCAGCATCCACAGGACAGATGCTCCCAAGCTGCTGAAGTATTGAAGAATTCCAGAAAACTGGAATTGTGTGAAGTATTTGGAGTTCAACTTTAGCCCTGGTGAGCTGGAAGTTACAGCAGAGAGTCATTGCACCAAGTTCTGTTCTCCTGTGTCCTCTAGAGAGGAAGAAATCAGTTTCTATTGTTTATGGTTAATCCTACTGCACATTTATATAAGCAATTATAGATTTTATTTTTTGGGTTAAATGGAGACTAACCACAGCAATAAAAGTAAGGGTTTCATAGGGATATTTTTAAAAACTTAAGTGAGACAGTGCAGTGATCCAGTGGAGGGTGAGCTAGGATTTGTTGGCATTTTGGTGGATTTCTGTATTCAGATATTGTTCTTCTTTATTTGAATTTTCCTGCATGTTAGGACAAGGCACAGGCAGTCGTGTTTTCCACCCTGATCAATGAAAGAGAGCTCAAGGAGTTGAGCTGAGATTGGCTTTCCCTGCAAGAAAAATTTCTCTCTGTCACCCGAATCAGAATTTTAAAGCATGAAAACTCTTCATCAAGACAGCAGCATTTTAACTCCCAACGTTAAAAAAAACATCAGGTTTTGCAACCTGATCTCTGCAGAGCTAAAAAAAAAATAAAAATCCCCCTTTACTGAAGTTGTTGAGAGTTTGCTCTGGGTTGTAAAAGTCTGTAAGGTCACCTTGATTGCTGCACATCAGTGTGGTCCCAACAGGATGCTCTCGAGGAGACAACCTTTGTTGTGATTTAATCCAAATCTGTTTAATCACATATAATCCACATATATGCTCGCCCTGGATCCAGTTTCAGAGCTGTACTGAAGGGAGGGAAATCTTGTGTTGTCACAAGTCCTGCTGACATCAGTGGGGTTTCTTATTGATGCAGGGCTTAGCGTTGGCACATGCAATTACAGTAAAATTTGGGGTTTAATATTTGAAATTTACTGTATTTTTTGGAAGCTGTTGTTTGGAGGTGAGTGAGTAAATGAACTCTGGGCCACGTGCAGCAAAATCTCAGACTGAAAAGTTGTGCCAGACGCCAGGGAAAATCATACAATAATCTGAAATAATTTGTGGTGTGATTAAAAAAAAACTGTAAAGGTTTGATTTATATTTTTGTCTTAGAAATTTCACTTGCTACGAATGAAAAAAGGTTCTGTGCTTCCCTCAAGGCATTCTGAGTTGGGTCAGAAATGTTTCAACAACAAAAGCCATAGGATTTGTCAGCATAAATAACACCCAGGTGTTGTTGCAGTGTTACTGGTTAGGATTTTCACCTCCAAGTTCCCAAAATCTGCTCAGCCCTTGTTACTGGGATGTGCACACCGCTCTGTGGCCTTGGAGCCCTGCATCCCAAAATTTGCATCCCAAATCCTGCATCCCCAAACCCTGTATCCCCAAACCCTGCATCCCAAACCCTGCATCCCAAAATCTGCATCCCAAAATCGGCATCCCCAAACCCTGCATCCCAAACCCTGCATCCCAAAATCTGCATCCCTGAATCTGCATCCCCAAACCCTGCATTCAAACCCTGCATCCCCAAACCTTCATCAAAAAACCCTGCATCCCCAATCCCTGCATCCCCAATCCCTGCATCCCCAATCCNCCTCCCCATGCCTGCATCCCCAATCCCTGCATCCCCAATCCCTGCATCCCCAATCCCTGCATCCCAATCCCTGCATCCCTAATCCCTGCATCCCAAACCCTGCATCCCCAAAACCTGTTCAGAGCCAGGGTTGCTGTAAGCATCTGAGCAGTGCCAGTGAACAGAGCCCACACAACTGAGCAAAGTAATCCCTAAAAAAATGATGGAAAGGGCAAAAAGAAAACACCACACTTTCCAAACCACTGAGACCCCAGCCAGGCTTCAAGGTAAATACTGGAGTAAATAAAGGGTGCCTGATCTGAGAGGTTGAACCATACCCATAACCACAGTTTGTTGCTCATCCAGTGAAATAATAAATAAAAAATACAAGGTGAACTTTTTTCAGTTTGCAAACTGTGTCGCCTCTGGTGCATTTCTGACGTGACTATTTTTTTTTTCTCTGTGGCCATTTTGCAATTTTCTCTGGGTTTGTTTTGATTGTAAATAGGCACACACATTAGCTAAAGCCAGATAATTTTCTCCTGGCCAGCTTTGCCAGTAAATCACTGAGCTATGTAATTGGGTTTGTATAAAATTATGCACTGCAAACTTGGGAATAAGTAAAACAGAAACAAAAAGTTGATTTTTGTAAATTGTACCCTTTTTTTACGTTCAAAATTTCTATTTGACTCCATTTTTCTATTCCCTATCATGATCATTCTTTAAATGAAAATCCAGGTCCAGGATAAATTCAAGAAGAACTGGTAATAATTTCTGGTTTGGCTTGTAGGTGGAGTTGAATACAATGGTTAACTACAAGCAATATGTTCTGAAGATGATGGTGTTCAGACAAATACCCAATTTGATTCTGATAAATTGGATGCAAGACTTTGACCAGCATGAGAAGAACAGGTGAGAACCCTTGAGACTGATGCAGAAATAATCAGTATTTTGATGGTCAGGAAAAATATTGCTCCAGCAGCACAATAGATCTTCTATTAGAAACTCAAAATACTAATTACAATCTGCCTAAAGACTTATTATAAATGAAGTGGAGATAGAAACATGTTTATATTATGGGGAGGCTTATTTGCAGATAAGCAGGAAACCAGTCACACATCTTCACAAACATAATTTTAGCTGTTTTAATTAGCAGGTTTGCTTTGATTTAATTTAATTCAGCGATTCCTTCTATCTTTACTGACACATGTGCAAATAAAATGGGCTGACCTGACTCCTGACACGCCGTTTCCTTTTTCATTTCTGGATTTGTTGTTGTTGATTCCGGCAGTGTTTACAGTGGAATGATGGGGTCAGCCCTTCCTCCCAGCACGGCCACAGATGGAGGGTGGGGATGACAACTCTGCATCTGAGGGGGCTTTTTTTTCCCCCAGCACCGCTGATTCCCGAGGTGCTGGATGTCAAAGGCCACCAGGAGTCCCAATAACCTCCAGTTTCCAATTCTATTTAGGGTCGGAATGACAAAAAATATATATTTTTTTTTCTTCTTTTTTTTTTCTTTTTTGGTTTTTTTTTTGTGTACTTGTGGTAAAAGAGAAGCGACCTTTTATTTGCTGTAGAGCCAGACCCTGGAAAGAAGCCCCCACGTGTGCATCAGCTTTTGGGTGGAAAAACAAGCTTTAAAGCTGTCAGAATTCATGTATTTAATGTTGGGAGATTTGGTGGGTTTATTTAACAGCGAAAGTTGTTATTGACAGAATAAGAGCACGTAGTCCAGGATAAAATCACAACATTAATGCACTGACAAAACCCCAAACTGTGTTGACTTTGTTGAGCTTTTTGTTGGTCTGAGGGCTTGGAAAGTATTTTTTCTTCTTTATGTCAGGAAAAATGGTTTTTAATACACCAGGTGTTGTTCTCCCCTCCCTCTGCAGAGTCTCACAGCTCTGTGATAGGTAATTAAAACAATCACTGAAATGTTTCAAAGCTACTGCAGCCTTTACTTGACTTTTAAAATTCCTATTTGAAGAAGAATGTTAAAATTAATTTGTATCTGGCTCAGCAAAGTGCTCTTTACTTGAGCAATGGACTTTACAACATTGCCAACAAAAAGAATGGAATTAATATTATATTTGCCTTTATCTAGGGTTATTCTGTTAACTGTTTTATACTGAAAATTAATTTCAATACTGTACAGATGCCTACAAGTCTTGAATGCAGCTGTTTTAACATTCAGCCACAGCTCTCCTAGTTCATAATTATGGTAAAAATAAGAATTCAAAAGGAATAAACTTGCCAGGACAATTAAATGATTCTGCCCCCAGATAATGGAAGGACGAACTTTATATTCTTGGACTGTAAAATCCATAAGAGGGAAAAGTGTTATTAAAGAGGTATTGTGTGGGTTTTTTGAAAAGAATGGTAATTCTACAAGTTTGTCTTTCTGCTGAGGAAAAATGCTTTGGAGACATTGGAAAACACTCCTCTGTTTTCCTTCCCCATCTCTCTTTTTCGTATTTCAGTTCCCTGCTTCTGCAGAGCTTTGGGAGCCTTGTAATTCCTTTATGAAATTCTTGGTCAATGGGACAGGATTTTATTATTAAAATAAGCTTTCTTGTAATGTATTCTTTTTGATCCTTAAAAAACCCTTAATCTTTACAAATGTGTGTTTTATGTCCCTGTAAAGGGGATCCTTCTCCCCTCCTTTCCTGACTTTTCCTTTCCTTTTTGGCATTGGCACTTTCCTGGCATGGCAGGAGTGGTGGCTACTGCTGCAAGCAGAAAAGACAAGTTGAGGAATTTTTGGGATGAATGGAATTGGTTCAGGCTCCAAAATGACTGATTAAAAAAAGGAAAAAGCCAGGTAGGATGGGGGGTTTTGCATCTCCCTCACTGGTGTGTGGGGAATCCTTGCCTGGCATGGAAGTCAATATGTGAATAAAGCAAATGTTTTTACATGTTTACTTATGGAAATCTGGGAGATACCAGGGAACACGGTGCACACCAAAAATATCAATGCTGACAAATTCAAACAAGGACTTTTCCCAATTAAATTTCAGATACACGACTATTTGTGCAAACATTTCCCATTTGTAAAAGACAGCATAGCCTCATCCTCTGCTTTTGCTCCTTTGTGGACATTTTTAACTCCTTCATGAATGTTTCTAAATCCTTTTCCCCTAACCACACACAGGTACGGCAAACAAATTTACAAATGTGGATGAAAATATGACTTAAATCCTCATCTACATCATTGCATCAACACAACTCAATCTGACAGTGTGTTTTTGCCAGGTGGAACAAAGAGCAATAAATTAGTTCTGAACATTTATGATCTTGCATTATAAAGACTCCAACAGACTGTGTTCAAAATCAATTGTCAGAGTGATGGGGATTAATAACTCTGGTTCTGTAACCTTTTCCATATCTGCAGCCTGGCTAAGGGCACGTTTCAAGATCTGCTGCCATATTTCATTACTGCAACCTCTGTTTGAAAGACCTTTTTGATGCTTAAAAAAGAAACAGATTAGTTTTTAGTAGGGCTGGATGAATAACTCAGAATTAATAATTCACTCAGTGAATTTTGCCTCTTATTCTGTAGGAAGAATAAGGAAAAAATAGTTGTCAAAATTTTTCTAGTGACTCATTGGGGTTTTTTTGTTAATCAAAAGTAGAAATCAGAATTCAGGCTGTGTTACGTATTTGTGATTGATCAGTCAGGTGGCATTGGTTTAATTCCCCAATTAGTTGAGGAACAAATACTGGAATAAATTTCATGATTAAATATTTGAGGAGACAGCATTTAAAAATCCCTTTCCACCTGCACACAGGTGAAAACCCACTAACATCAGGTTTGGAAACAACTCTTGAAAGTAAAAGTCTGAGTGCACGGAAATTGTTGGAAAGGGAACATAAATAAAGCAGGAATGTGGCCAAGCCAAGTTTATTACAGGACACAAATAAGCTTGAGGCTTCCACAAAGTTTCCCTTCTTAGCTCCAGCACCTGGTTTGGGAGAAGAGTAATAAATATTGGGATAAATATGGGAGCAAGGTAAATGAGAGGTTTATTGAATTTCCCTGCTTTCCCAGCCACTGTGCTGTGTTTTATGGGAGGGAAATGTTTGATGTAAGTGAAACCAAGTGAAGAATTGGCATCTTTGGGCTCTCTCTGCCTCCCAGCTGCAATGTTTGCATCCCACCCGTGCCCTGCTAAGAGGCATCCGCGTCTTCTCCTGCATTTTCGTGCACTTTGCTTTGCTTTCTCCCTAAATAGAGATAAAACAGTTAAATATTTCCCAACAAAATCCACACATGTGATCTCCAGGGCCGTGCATACCATCAAACTGTCATTTCCTTCGATTAACCTCCGCCTGACCTCCAGCCCCCAGGCTCTTTCCGATCCCCTCGTTCCTCCACTTGAGCCTGCTGCTCTCTCAGGTGAGTGCCTCTGTCACTCAGAGTTCCTGGAGAAGCCAGTGGAGATGTTGGGATGGCAAACTGGGCAGGATTTGCCCAGGATTACACAACCCAGAGCTGGATGTGCCCAGGAGTGCAAAGGAAACGCAGCTCGGATAAGAGCAGGTGAAGAAACTTGAATTTTAAGAGTGTCTATTAAGTGTTTTATGAATATTGTGAAATATTTAAGATCATAAAAGGTTCATGACTGAGATCTACAGGGCTTTTCTGTTGTAACTCCTTCATGTCCCTGGGAAGGGTCAGTTTGTGGAGAATAAAATCAAGATCAGGAGAGGATCAGAGTTAATGAATCACCTCCTTACAACAACTGAGTTTGGAAATTGTCAGGATCATCTGTTTTACCATTTTGAAATCCAATCTCAATTTTTATCTACAGCTAGCAAGAAAGTGAAAATTAGGAGGGCCAGAAGAAACAAAACATCTCAAAATGATTCAAACCTACCAAAAATTCAGTTACTCCAAACTGAATTTTTTTTTGCCTGCTGTTTTGCAAGAAATGCTGAGGTTTGTGTCAGCTTGGGACAATTTTGTTTCTTTTTTTTTTTTTTTTTTGTCCTGAAATTCCTCTAGAGAGAACAATATGGAACTGAGATGATATGAAACCAGTCAGATCACACTTTGGGCTGACAGCAGAGAATAGCAAAGCCTTCATTGAATCCATAACTTCTGCTTATGGAATAAAACATATTTTGGGATGATAACAAAGGCCATGTGTGGTGAAGAATCTCTTCATCCCAAGGTAAGCTGATACAGTGCCACAAGATGAAACTGAGCACTTTGGTTTTAGGCTTAATTTGACTGTTAAATCTCATATTTTTTACTGAGAGATTAAAAATGTGCCATTAGAAGCCTCAGCATTACATCAGTTCCTATGGATGAGGATGGTTTATCCCTTAAATCAGTCTGGGATGTAGTAAATAGGTCAGAAAATTCCTCAACATTTCATTGCCAGGCATAATTCACAGATTCTACAGGATTTTTGTAGATAGAGAATCCTGGAAATGTTTAGTTAGAAAAGATCTTTAAGACCATCAAATAATATTTTTTTTTCTGAATCCCACTTTGTCCCTTTTTTTCACTATCCCAATAACACTTAAAGAACAGAGTAAGCAGCACTCCATGATTTCTACTCGAGCCTTGAGATCATGAAACCTGTTGGAAAAGAGTTTTAAAGCAAGAAAAGGTTGCAACGTAAGATTCCTGTGCAAACACTGGATCCATTCCTTCTGCCAAGAGTTTATAATCTATTTTTGAAGTTTTTATTCATGCTGGCTTTTTCTTTTCCCCCCATTCCAATGGGAATGTCACATTTATAAATCAGGTGGAAGCAGATATTGCAGATGTACAGGGGGGATGTTGGTGAGAACTTCCAGCACGATGTGGTTCTTGGACCAGTAGCACCAAATTCCTGCACTGGTAGGGACTGGTGTGACTGGTTCAACCCTGTTTTAATTAATAACTTAAAAAAAATAATTCTATAATTCCCTAAGGATTGTAACAGAATCCCACTTTTGGAGTAAATGTGACCCGTTATTGTCCCTGTTAAGGTTTTTGAAAATGATTCTCCAGAAAAAAAAACCCCAATATTTTCTGTGCAATCCTCCCCCAAACCAATCTGCAGTGACGGGGCTGTACTCACCTGCTGGAGTGGAGAATTTAAATGGAAGAACAAAAAGAAACTGAAATTGCCTTAGGGATTGAGGTCAGGTGAAGGTTAATCAAAGGAAATGACAGTAAAATGGCATTCAGGGCTCTGGGTACATTTTTAATCATTCTTCTCTCTGTCGCTCATAAAAGACACAAAAGATGTCCAACTTTTTGCCATTGTATTTAGTTAAGGATGACTTTTATTTTTGTCTTGATTGTTTTAAAATAGCCTTTCTTTTTGATTTCTCTCGTAGATTTAGCTCCTGCAAACTTGCATTGCAGTGCCTTAAAGATGTGTGTGGGAAATTGGGAATGTGTGTGTGGGGGGAAGAAGGATGTTAAGAAAAGGGAGTAATTTTCCCCAGAATATCTCTCATTTTAACTTCTCTTTCTCAAGTGATAGATTTTGAAGGATTTCTAGAAGTCATGAGTTTAGGGAATAAATACTCAGAAAAGCTAAATATTCACATTATTACACAAGTGTCAAGCTAAGTGAAGTTCATGATTGCAACTACTGGAAACGAGGATAGTTTCTTTCACACCCTGCTATCTACAAGTTATTCTTCTGGCTTTAAATCTAAGTAATTTTTATATTTTTGGTAAAAAAATATTAGAATAATCTCCACAATTGCTATGAAATTGTGAAGTCATGTCTGAATTTGCAGGCTGTTGGTTATATTCTGATTTTGTTTAAGTGAAAAGGCCCCGTTTGGGAACTTTTCTTTCCCAAGTTTGGAGTTGTCGCTTTATGCCCGTCACCTCAGATAACTTTGGCATAAGTACAACAGGAACAGGAGCAACTTTATGTAACTTATAACTGCCCAAGGGGACTTTTAAAATATGTGAGCAATGCATTTTTATTTTTTTTCAACTCTGTATAGACTCCCTTCCCCCTGTGACACAAAGGGTCCTAAACGGGGTGGCTTAAACCCAAACAGCTTTTAACTGAGGTAACCTGGTGCAGCAAATGTGTTCTCCCTGCTCTTTTCATCAGTGCTGTGCACTGAGTCCCTTGAAAGCTGCAGCTGGAGCTGAGCTTAGGCAGGACCTTGAGCCAGGTTTAGGCAAGACCTTAAGCCTTTGGAGAGGTTTAAAAACACATCCCTGCAGCCACATGCAAAGAGTGCCCCCACTGTGAGTAGCAGGAAAATGAGATTTTATGTGTATGAGATGCTCCACACTTTGGGGGAGAAAAAAAAATAACATAGTCTGGAAGTGATTTCCCTGTGTGTCCTTGTGCTGGTGTGGCTGGGATTGCCACTGGGAATGTGGCACTTTCCTGCCAGATCCCACTTAGCAAGAGCTGCCACATGGATACCAGATGGGCTCTTTGCCAGGGAGGAGGAGGAGGAGGAGGAAGAGGACGAGGAGGGAAAGCCCTGCCCACCCTGCAAACACTGCTGAGAAAAAGCCTGTCAGGGAATTAGCGTAAAAATCAGGAAAAATGGGAAATCTGTGTCAGAAGTCTTTGAGCAAGGGTTGAGTTGAGCTGAGCTCACTTCCAGGGATGGGAGAGGAACTCGGTGGGCAAAGCTGGGCTCTGGTGCTGGGGGTGCAGAAGGTCCCAGCAACAAGTGCCTGGCTTTGCAGGTACGGAGAGATGAGGATTTCCATGTTCACAGGGTCTGACTGGCATTTTCTGAGGCTGTAACAAGGCCAGTGTCAGGTTTATGGAGGGCATTTTTCAATGTAGCCTCAGCCCAGCAGCCAGTTCTGCCCCTGTAACTCCCTGTCTGGTAAAACCTCTGTCCTGCTAACAGAAATCCAAATGATTTTCAGTGTGTCTTTGGCAAAACAGGAATATCTGCTTAAGGAAGAGAACCAAATGTGAGAGAGATCATTTAAAATGAAAATTGAGTACCTGAGTTGAAGGCAGCATTAACTGCTGAAAACTGCAAAACTCTGGGAATGAAGTAGTGTGATTTTTCCACCTGGTCTAGTGGAAGATGCCCCTGCCCATGGCAGGAGAGTTGAAACTGGAGGAGCTTTAATGTCCCTTCCAAACCAAACTGTCCTATGATTTTTTTTTTTTTTAAACAAACAACATGATCTCAGAATTTTGCTGAAATAAATACTTATCATGGCCAGATCATATCTCTATTTTTAAAACAACCAATAAAAATATTCAGTCTATTATACCCCTGCATGCCCAGATTATCCAAGTATGGTACAGGTCAAGTTGGTTTGAGAATTTTTATTGCAACTGCTGGGATCATCAGTCCCTCTCCTGCCCATGGAGCCCATCCTGCATCAGGGCTGCTTGTGAGGACAAGCAGTTATGATCTGAATGTAGCTGGATTAATGGGTTTGGGTGTTTTTCGTGTTGCAAAGTGACTGTGGCACAAAATAGGAGTATTTTGATTTTCCCCATGAGTGGAAAATGGGGTTTGTGGCAGAAAGGGGGGGTCTTGTGTTCAGTTTCTGCTGAAGTTGAGGTGAGAGCAGTGAAGCAGCTGAGCTGAGAGGAAGCTCTGCCCAGTGTCGGAGTTTTTCAGGCTGATTTTAACACCATGTACTGAATTACCAGCCTGAGGTGGGGGATCAGGGTGAGGAACCTCACTGGAGCATCAAAGGAATATGATAAAATATGGTGGAGGAGCAGCAACAACTGATGGTTTTACATTTCCTTTCATTCCCTGTTTTTGGAGAGAAACCTTCCATGTGAGTATTCTCAGGTGATGCCTTGGCTTCTTGCTTGTCTCAGTTTGATCCCTGAGCCTTTTGATAAAAATAATGTGGTTTTGTGCCTTATTAGGAGCATGGTTGAGTCCAAACCCTGACAGGGCTGTGCTGGGTGTGAAGGATCAGGGAAGGTCAGGGATGTGCTGAGTACAGAGGCTCTGGTGGCTGCTGGCAAGCAGAGGGTTTGTCTCTGGTGCTCTCAGCTTTCCACCTTCATTTTCCACCATTCCACCATCAGGATGCAGGGGAAAATTCACGCTGTCTAATTTTAGATGTCCAATTTAGGCTGCTCCTGGCTGTAACAAAGCACAGGTTCTGCTCGCTGCAAGTCTCTTCAGTCGCAGAGGCAGACTGGCATTTGAGCCCAGCTCTGGGTGAGCAGAAAGCACAGTGGGACCAGCTCCACATCTCAGACAGGGCTGTTCCCCTGCCAGAGCTGTCACCAGGCCACTGGGCTCTTGCTGAGCACCCAAATCAGATCCCTTGTGGGGGCAGAACCAGTCATTGCACGGCAATTTCATTGCTGAGGCAGCTCATTTTATTGTGAAGGTTTCTGTGATAAACCCTCAATGTAAGCAAGGCTTGAACAAAAAAGGAGTCAAAGCCCTTGAAAACATTTCTAAGTGAGAAAGTACCACAAGGAGCCTGGGGTGAAGCCCAGTTTTCACAGTCAGGTGGGAATAATCTCCATGAAATCCTGCTGGATCATCCCTTCTCCTGGTGATTTGTCCCATTGGCTCTTGCAGCTCTGGAATCAGTGAGAAGCAGAATGCAGCCACCTCTATTTTCACATTGGGGGGGTAGACCCCTCCCTGAGGTTATTTGTTGTATCAACTGAAGTTAATTTAGTGCTTAAAATAGAGACAAACCAGTTCAGAGGGATTTTAAGCTGAAAATGCCCTGGGAGCAGTCACTCCCTGCACTCTCTGCTGCAGGAGGTTGGGATTCTAGAACCATCTGGACACTGATGCCTTAAGGTTTAGCTATTATAGTTTTTAGACTCTGGGCTGTTTTGATGAGTAGTTTTAAGTTTCATATTCAGTGCTACTAAGACCACTTCACAGAGTAGACAGACAAAACAATTCCTTCTCTAGTTTGATACCAAGGACAACTTTCAGGCCCCAGAACAAAACCAACAGTAAAGTGAGAAGGAAAAAAAAGGAGGATGGAGCTTCATGACCTGAAACTATCATTGGACAATTGATTCTGATATGCTAATGGACCAGGATTTATAAAAGTGTGAGACCTCCTGATTTGGTATCCATTTGTGACCATTTTGGGTTCAACCTGAGTGTAGCCTGACTGGACTCTTGTGCTGCCCAGGTGTGCCCATTGAGGGTTTCTGATAAATCCCTGCTTTATCCTTTTGCTCTGTCTAGTCTCTGTTCCAAGTCAGTCTCAAAAAGGCACCAACACAACCCTGTGCCATGTGCTCCAGGAAGACCTTGCCTGAGCAGGGAGGTTGGCACCAGTGATGCCTCCAGCCTCACCCATTATTCTGTGATGGTCTGGAGAAGGGCATTAACAACCAGGACATTTCTCTGTGGGGTTGATTTGGAAACAGGAGCTGCCTGGAAGGAGTTCTTTGCAATCAGGGAGGTTGTCCCTGCTGAAATCACCAGAAATTTGGGAGGGTTGTGGCTGCCTGGGCAGCCCTGAGAGGCTTTGGACCATTTGCTGAGGACACCTGTGGTTATGGGTTTAGAGGATGTATCACTATTTTACTCTGGCATCATTCAAAGTCTTAATTCTGTGCATCAGTGTCTTTCAGATGAAGAAAGTGAAATCCTTTCTTGCCCCTGGTGTCTGAGTAAATTGATATCAAATTCTCTAATGAAAAGACAACTGTTGTCAGCAGAGGCAAGCAACAAGAAAATCTGGGACAGGAGGTAACTTCATGATGGATTCTACATCCTCAGGGACTTTCTAAGCTCTGAGGATTAATTTTCTATTATATGCACGTGTGGGGCTTCCCTTAAATACACTTCCACTAACAACTTAATACTTTTTTCAATTACAGTATCATAAAATGCTACAACTTTTTTTGACATTCTGCCACTTGGAGGCCAAAGCTTTCATCACTGTGACCGTTGTTACCACTTTTTACTTTTCTTAAATGAAACATCTTTTTGCTGCCCCACTGAAGCCATTGCTTTGTGGAGAAACATGAAAAAACAGGGGAAAAAACCCCTTGGAAAGTGAACTTCTGCAGGGGTTTGCACTCCATGAGCTTGATCTGAATGTCCTGATGGACTTGCAAATCCTTCACAAGTGCATCTTCTCAATATTTTATCTCAGCTGCCTCAGTTTACTTTATTATCTTTATTTATTTAGTTTTCTTTATATATTCTTTATTTTATTCTCTGTTTACAGTACAGTAACTCTAAGAAATCTTTCTTACAAAAAAAGAGCATTTTTACTTGTTCACGTGCTTAACTGTGTGAGATAAAGCCAAAGCACCAGAGATCCAGAATTTCTTGCAGTGCACCAGAATATCTTAGAGCATCTTAAAATGAATTGCTCAGGGTATGAGGCAATGGTTTATGAAGAGGAAGGATTTGGATAACTACAGGTTACAGTCTATTTTAGGAGAGTGGTCAGTAGCTTGAATAGCTCTCCACCTGGAAGTGTAGGGAATTGGAGAAGGAAAAATAGTGTCTGAAAATGATCTGAGTGCTAAGGAGAGGCTCCAGCATTGGTGGGACTGTGTTCCCCATTGGAACAGTGATGGATCAGTGCTGTGGGGTCACTTCTGGTAGAACAAGGCTTGAGAGGACTTCTTCACCTGGGAACTCACAGAACTCTTTTGATTTTGTTGGCATCGAGGGGAAAGGATGCCCTGATTTCACAGGACATCTTAGAACTCTGTAATTTTAGAAATACTACCCCAGATGCCCCCAAGTAAATCAGTAATTTTTTATGTTTTTATGATTTTATGTTACTAAGACAGGACAAGATGAATTGAGAAGTTGGAGGTGATTGTAGAAGGAGCTTGGGCAGATATGGAGATTCCCATGGGAGAGCAGAGGCTCCTTGTGCAGGCAGGAGCTCTGTCTGGCCCCAGCCAGGATGAAATTGTGGAATGGTTTGGGTTTGAAAGACCTTAAAGTTCATCCAGTGCCATCCCCTGCCATGGGCAGGGACACCTTCCACTGTCCCAGGGTGTTCCAAGCCCTGTCCATCCTGGCTTGGGACACTTCCAGGGATGGGAAGCCCACAACCCAAAGGCTGGGTCAATGGAAGTGTTGGAAAACAAGGCTGCCCAGATGCTTTCCCACATTTTCTATCTCCTTCAGTGAGGAAAAGAGGGAAAAGCCTTCCTGACACAATGTTCACAAGGGACACGTCATCGAGTGTCAGTGCAGGGAACATGAACTGATCCCAGTTAATCTTCCCTGCTTCCTTCCACACCTCCATTTTATAAACTGAAATTGGCAGGGAATTATGGCCACAAAACCTGATTTCTGCCTCAGTTGTGCTCCTCGGCACAGAACTACCTGACAATTAATATTTGTGTATACTTTTGAAATCTGTGACCTTTGGGGAGTTGACAGAGCTATAATATTGGTCTTTGTGTGCTCGCCTGGCTTTTAAAGTCCCTGCCTGGTGGATGTAAGTTCAGTGGATACAGATCTGAAACTTGATTTCCTCAGTATAGCTGCATTAGCATTCAGCTGTGGGTATGTAAGATAATAGTATTAAAAGCAACCTTCCATCCTGTTGTCATGGATGCAGCACAGCCCAATCCTGGGAGCACTACACCACCAGTCTTTGTACAATCTCATTTTTATCTACAAATTTTGATTTAATTATACCAGAAATTCTGCAGCCGTCTATAATATATGATTTTATTTTCCATTTCAAGCATAAAAATGTAAGAATTGAGCAGCTCGAGCTCTTTGTCCAGCGCTCTTTTTTTTTTTTTTTTTTTTTTTTGCATTCCAAGTATCTGTCAGTATTAGTTATGAGACTGTGTGAAATAAGTAGCCATGAAAGATGCCTGCTTTTATGACAGAATGAGTGGTTTCATGAATTTTAAAGGAGCACATTTGTATTTTCTGTTCTTGAACTACATGGGCTACTCGCAAATATGACAGAAGATAATTGTTTGAGAAATTATGATGCCTTTCAAGATTTTGCGGGATATTACTATTTTCATAATCTTTCATTTATCAGCTTCTGCGGCTCGATTTATTTATGGGTGTAATTTGGAAATTAAAGCACTCCCACTCTGGCAGCAAAGGTACACGTTTGCTCCGTGTGCCTTGTGCTCCCTCCCCTTGGCAAAAATAACCAATGTGCTGATTTTTGTGTCAGACACAGGAGGGAGGTGTCAGGGCTGGGGGCAGCCAGGTGTGATCCCAGCCCACGTGAGCCACGAGGGAAGAGTCCAGAGCCTTGGGATGAGCGGGGATTTCAATCTCCAGCAGCACCCATGGCACCAGGCAGAGCGTGTGCTCAGTTTGTTAGGATTTAAATGAAGGCATTGTTAGCAGGGATTTTGTGCGAGCGAGTAAAGGCTTCAAGCCTTTAATTGACTCGGAAAATCTTTTTAGTTGTGATTAGGGGGACAGATACTCAGCTGGTGAGGGCTGATGGTGCTCCATTGAATCAATTTTCATACCCTGTCTGGAGTCAATGGAGCAGGGCTCGTTTATAACCCTGTACCTGGCCTGTTATTATAAAAAAAACACAACATTCCAAGCCTGATATCTGAGTGGCACAGTAGCCTTTTATCAGGGAGCTGCTTGGCTCAATTTTTAAAAATTCATCAAAATCAGGGGTAAAAATCCTTGGGCTAATAAATCCAGTGGCATGAGCTATTTCCATTTGGTTGGGAATTTAAGTGTGGAAACCTATGGCTGTATCTTATTTGCTTGAAAGCTCGGTGATAGATCTGCCATACTTTCATATTTAGCATAAGGTTGTCTTCTTAAAGACTAAAATGAAGCATCTTTATATCTATATGAAGCATCTCTATATCTGTACAAAGCATCTCCATATGAACCATCTTTTAAAGACTAAATGAAGCATCTCTATAGTCTTTTCTGGTTTAGCCTTGAGGTATTTTTATTTTTTTCCCTTGGTAATGCTATCTCACTTTCCATCCCGAGATAACTGCATAGAAGGATTTTATTTCTTGGTTAAAAAAAAAAAAAAAAGAAAAAAAAATCTGGATATCTTTCTGTAATAAACTTGTCCCTAACATCTGAATATTATCACTGAAAATCCCCTCTCGAAATTCTGTGCACGCCCATAATTAAACTGCTCTGAAAGGTGCAGTCAGGAGAACCAGGCACCAACATTATGGAGTGAAAATTAAAGAGGCAAAACATCAGAGTGTCTACTGTATGTGCCTGCTGTTAGACACTCAAGCATGGAGAACAGGATACACCTCTATGGATGGATGGCTTTCCTTATTAAAAAAACACAGTAGGACTCACAGTAGGGGAACACACTAAAACAAGGCTTTGTAGTAATTTCCTTGAAAGAAATTTCCCAAGATAGCAACTTAAAAAAGCTTTTAATCTCACGACTGGCTCCACAGTGAGTTTTACTGGAGCTGGGATAAAAAAGGCTGTTAGATTGCAGCCGATCTGGTAGAGTTGGTCTGAAGTCTCTTCCCTCCCAAGAAAAGGATTAGACTTTTCCTTGCACCAGAACAAGGGTGGAATAGATTGATGCGATTCTGGCATATTTAAGAACCTTAAATACATATCTCTCAGGTCTGAAATGATGTGGGAAAACAGAAATCTCCTTTCCCAGCTGGAACACTTGACCAACCACGCTGCTGTGCGACACCGAGCCCATGCGTTAGATCAAGGTTCCTTCTTCATGTCTAAATTTGAAACCACTCGTGATTTTGAGCTGATATTTTATTTTGGGTCTCTGAGCAGTGTCCTTTCCCACTTGGGAGGAACATAAAGTGTTTCTCATAAATTCCTGAAGAAGAATCCAACAGGAGTGTGTCCTGCAGCAGCTTCCTGTGCTGCACTGGGTCAGTAACTCCCTCACTGGGGTTTGCCTGGCCTGTTGTCTATTCTACATGACTATTAAACACCAAAGTAAAAGAAAAAAGACCAACAAAATGTGGCTAAATCCCCATGCAAGCCTGCTGGAAGGCTGGCCCGTGTGTTATAGTCACCTGATAACTCTGAAACTGCTGTGGCTGCAGCTTTGGGCTGCTCTTGGTGGCAGTGCGCGTGTCCAGAGCCAGGCTCTGAAATCCTGTGGCTTTTCCTCAACCTTCTCCTTCCCCATTTTGGTGCTGTGGCTGTGGGAAGGTGGTCCCAGGGCTTTGATAGAAGGGGCTGGAGGCTGGAGGTGCAGCAGGAGCTGCCCACACTCCCCTCCAGGCAGCACTGGAGTGCCCAGCACCGTGTGTGAGCATCAGCGGAGGAGAGGGAACATCTTGTACCTATCTTGTGTCAGTGAGCTGAGAACAGGCAAGGAACATGTCTGATAATGTGTTTCACATTGAAATAATTAAAGAGAATTGTTGCTGGAGGGAAATGTGCCTTTAAAAATTAACCCTGACATCTCTCCGACAATTTGGCGTATTACAAGAGATCCTTTTTTCCCTCTTTTTTTTTTTTCTTCTTTTTTTTTTTTTACTTCTTTAGTTTTACTAAACTTGATATGCATTTTTCAGCACTTTGGAAAATGCAGAGCCTTTGAAAACTTCCCTGTATAGAATAGTCTATACTTACAAGAGCAGCCCATCTATTTTCTACTGAACTACTCGTAGGACTGATGTTTAAAGGAACGGGGCTGGAGTAAATGACACGTTCTGCAATGCCCTGGAGCCTCTGCTAGTTATTATTGTTTGAATCTCTGTCTTGATTGCATATATTGCAGTCTTCTATCACACAGAGAGCCAGTTTTGAAATCTGAATGTTGTTCCTCAAATAACCATCGAGCAGTTCGCTTTATTATTTCTTATGCTGAAAAAAAAAAAAATCCTTGGAAATTGAAAGTAGTCATTTCCATAAAGCACTCAAAGTTTTAAAATGTTCTTTTTGAAGGAGCTGGAGTATTTGAAAACAAATGTTAATGTCTATAAATGCAGTAGTACTTATTTTTTTTTAAATTCGAGCTGTGACAACACCAATTACATTCATATTCTTTGTCATCTGTAGGAAGTTAAATCTACAATCAGGTATCAGTGATTGGGATGTTTGGCTTCACTATGTCATGGCTAGAAAAGTTATTTACTGGTTGAAGAATTGCACAACTTTTTACTGGGGTGAATTTCTGCATTTTCTGTTCTCCGATCATAATTTTTTAGTCCAGGGATAGGAAATGTTTGGTTTCTCTCCGTTTGTTTATTTACTAATTTGAAGCTGCATTTCCAGCCTGGAAAAGGGCACAGAAGCTGGCAGGGCTGGTGAAGAAGCCCAGGCTGCTTTTCCTTTCTGAGCTGCCTTGGATTGTGTGAGTTTTCCAGGCTCTTTCCCTGTGCTGGTCACCAGCAGGAACCTGAGGGGTTATTCCAGACCTGATGGCTGGAATTCTGCAATTCCCTGGCCTGAGGAATGGCTGAGGTGCTGCTGAGGCATTCCTGGATTTCAATACTGCAACTAAGAAAACAGGCATGCAAATTGTCTTTCAGATACTGCAAAGGCTTTTTGTTTTCATTTTTTTTTTCTTTCTTTCTTTTTTTCTTCTTTTGAATAATGTGTGACCTGATGGGAGGCAAACGCGGAGCAATGTACAGGAGCAGGAACACACTTTGAATTTATGTCTGCAGTTCCCAGGGCAGATTCCTGGGTGACATTCTCTGCCCTGGAGCACCTCAGTCTGGGCTTTGCCCTGACAGAATAACCTTGCACGAGCCAAACCCTTCTACATTCCTTAATCAAGGAGAAGAGATTCAGCCTCATATTTCCTCTTCCCTTGAACTTTTGACAGTTTGGTGATCTTGGGCACAATCCTCCAAGATGCTGAATATCCCCATGGGCATTTAACCAGGACAGCTGATGGTTTGTGATGCTTCCTATGACTGGGTGCTTCCTTAGTTAAATTTAAAACACAAAAATACTCTAAAAACATTTCTTAAAAACATATTTCTTGGCTTGGGAAGGATTTTTGCCCTTTTTATAAAATCAGCAGCTGAAAAAGTATCTGTTAGCTGCTGGGATTTGTGCTATAAACCTGGCTGTACATAATATTGCTGGGACGTTTTTGGCTATTAAAGGCTCATTAAAAAAATTAAAGTCCCCACAATTTACAATATTTTCCATTGAAATAGCATGTTAACACATTTCTTTAATCAGTGTGTAACTGTCAGGGGAAAGAACAATTCATCTAGTATATGCATACATTAGGAAAAAAAAATTATCAGATTTAATTTTATTTGTTTTATATTCAGGGCTTTTTGGAAGGAATTCCTGCAGGGAAATGGTTAATCTATTTTTAACTAAAGCTTACTTTTGTAATCTATCCAGTGCTTAGAGTTCTGTCATTGATCTATGATTTATGTGATTTAAACCACCTCTTGGCTGTAACATTGGTTTCTATCCAAGATGCTGAGCTGAATACTAATTACGAGATCAAATTTATGCTGTTGGGCTAAGCAGCTGAAGGAGCTTTCCATGCAGGACTCCCTTAAACCACGCCACCGTTGAGCATTAGTGGAATATTTGGTGAGGGGGATGGGGAAAAAAGCTGGAAAAGGGGGGAAAAATACAGCAGAAAAGCTGAAGTGTCCTTTGAAAGCTTTATTTTTAGTTCTCTTGAATGAGTGCACAGTGCTGGATGCAGAAATTCAGTGCGTGAATATGCACATGGGGCTGTTTTTCCAGCAGAATCTCACTAATTCCCCCTAACGACTGGGAAACCCACTGAGAAAAGCCAAATGGCACCAGCGAGCAAACAAATAAATATGATTGAGGAGGTTTTATTCCAAGATGTATTTTATGCCTTTATTTTGACAAGTATCACGTTGTCAGAATGATTTATGGTATTTCAGAGCATACCACTAAATGCACTGTAGGATGGGTCCTTACAGGAGGAAAGTCTGGGTAACAATAGCTTTGCTTTACCTCTCCTTAAAGCATTTTTGCTGAGAAATCAGCCAAGAGCACCAATTTTATAGAAAACATAGGTTTCCTTCAGTAAGAATGAGTAACAATTCCATTCTTCTGCATCACCTTTGCTGAAGAGGTTGGGATGGCAGCAATTTTCTTTGGGGGAAAAGGGCTCAAAACCTATTTCAACAGCTCAGAATCCAGACCCCAGTCTGAAAAAAAAGAAATTTCCTACTGGAATTTTATTGATTACGATGATTTTTGAGAGGTAACGTGTTCCAATGCACCATTTGACTTTCATCTCTGTTGGTGTAATGTTGAGGTGTTTTGTTTTTGTGATGCTGAAATATTTTAGTTTGTTCAGCCTTATTGTTTTTTTTTGTTGTTGTTTATTTGTTTATTTATAGTGTAGTTTTCCTGTTCCTGAATGCTTTGCTCATATCTTGTTCCAATTGGGCAACTGGAATGTTTTCCTCCTCCCACCGCACCTCATTAAAATGGAACACTTCCGTAAAATGCTTTCCTGAATTCAACTTTGCTGGAGTCATTTTGGGAACCTTTTCAGAGATCTTTTAGGGAAATTTCTACCTTCTGCTCCAGGGAAAACAGTAGGATTTCTCACAGAATTCCAGGTTGTGACCTTTCCTCCTGCCTTTTTGACTGGGGTGTGTCACGTTCTGCCCTCGGGGTTTGGGAAAGGCGGTCTTGGCCAACGGATCAACACATAGGGGATGTCCTCAGACACAGGGCAGGGGAAGGGTTTGGATCCTCTGCTGTTTTCCCAGTGATATCCGTGTTGCCACCAGTGTGGATCCTTGTCTGGAGCCCTGTTTGGGGGCTGTGTGTCCCCTCCCCTGGCACAGGTTCCTGGAGCCAGCAGGTCTTCCCGCTCCGGCCGCGGGAGGCCCTTTAGTGGGGAAGTAGTTTCCTTTTATCCTTATTCTTGCTCATTTTAAAAACAAAACCCAAAGCAAATAAAAACCCAGAAACAGAAATAAAGCAAACAGAAAACCTTGAAGAAATTTCTTCTAAGGGTAATTTTAGACTAATGACCTCTGGTTGGGTATCTATTGCTCATGATCTTCCTCATTTGTTATTACTCCCATTTCTAATGTGGAGAAACTCATATTTCAGTTAGATCCTTTTTCCTTTTCAAAATTATATTATTTATAGTCCACTTGATGTCATACTTGCTTCTAATGTGCATTGTTATAAACAATTTTCAAGGTGGAAATAATCCACATTGTGCATTTGGGGAAAAGCTTTTGAATTTCCACATGCACATGTGATGCTGAAGTGGGATGTGCTTGGGGACAGTTTTATTAAGAGGTGCCACAGTTCATGATCTCATTTATGTATTTTGTTGTCCTGTAATGCCATCCTTACCTGCCCTCTCCATACCTACAGCAGATTCATCCCTAAATGTTGCCAGTCTTAAGCAGAATGAATTTCCTCACAGGCTTCAGTCTGCAAAAGGGACATTATTGAAAACCCTGGATGAGTCCAGGGACACTGGAGGACCCTCACATTGTGGCTGTGATCACAGTCAGGTCACTTTGGCAGCTGACTGGAGCCACTGGATGTGAGAGATTCCCTCACTGCTTCTGCAGGAAAATAATTTGCACCCTCGGTGATGCTGTTGATCTCGAATGATCTGAGGTAAAACAACAGAAGTGAGGATGGGTCTGGAGTTAATTGCTGTCATGGTCTGAGGGACTTCAAAGGGATAATTTTACCAGAAGCCTCATTAAATGGGTTGGCTATTTTCCTGTGCTGAACAGGTGGCTGGAGTGCTCCAAAGGGACTTGTTTGAAGATGGGAAGCTCCTCTGGGACTCTCCATGCCCATGGAGCTTCCAGGGCAGGGAGGAGCTCCAGAGACTCCCAAGGTGGGCCAAGGGCTGGACATGTGTCAGGGGAGGTTTGTGGGGGCCACCCCAGTGGGGTCCCCATCCTGAGCAGGAGCTGTTTCTTTGGAGCCTTGGCTTGTGGGACTGGTGCTGTGGAAGCCATGTGGGACCTTGTGGCCTTGGGATGGTGGCTGTGCCCATGGCCAGGACTCTGGACACCATGGCAGCCTTCCACCCCTGCAGCAGGACTTGCCCTGATCTACCCCTGCCTCTTACACAGCTTTTACAGAGCACAAACTCACTGAGGAGCAGAGAAATCCCCTATAAAACAGAATAAAGAAACATCCTAGAGGAAAGATATACAGTATTCTGAATGTGTATACATATATACACACACATATACACACACGCACTAAATATTTGTTCCGTTTTCCTTTTCTTTCTCTGCAGCAGAACTGATAAATTAATAATTATGGGTTTGGCAGTGAACTGAGGGGATTTCAACTGAAAGTACAGAAACTAAAATTGTAGTGGTGTATCACATCCCTGTGCTTCCACCTTGGTATCTAGAATGTGATTTATGCCTGATAGATAAGCAGATATTTTGTACATTGTCATATATATGTATCAATAATAACACAAGAAAATTAATTTCCTCAGTCATAGAACCTTAATAGAATGGTTTGGGGTGAAAGGGACCTCAAAGATCCTCTTGTTCCATTCCCTGCCATGGCAGCAACACCTTCCACTGTCCCAGGTTGCTCCAAGCCCTCTCCAGCCTGGCCTTGGGCACTCCAGGGACGGGGCAGCCACAGCTGCTCTGGGCAAGGTAATCATGCCAGGGGAAACCCAAATTTTCTCTGCTTCCATAGTGATCCTCCCTAATCCCACAGATGCAAAATTGATGAATAAAAGAGCTCAACTCACGCTGCTGAACATTCAAGATGAGGAAAACCCACAAATCAGTTCTTTGCCATTGGGAATCCATTTTTCAGCAGCTTCCCAAAAACAGCTTCTCCTTAAGTTTAAATCCTAGCAAACAAACAGCAGAGAAATCCAAACCACATCAGGCATTTGGGATACCCTTCTTAAGGGAGTAGGAGCCCTGGAAGAGCTTTAAAGCACTGCTGGGTTTTCACGGAAAATGATTACAAGTTCAGAGATAATTTATAAAAGAGCGTAGGAGCTCTGTAGTTTCTGCAAACCAGTGGAAATTAATAAAACCCAAGGCTGGCTATTAGATAAACCCGAGCAGACAAAGTGTGTGTAACTACCCGTAGAGGGGCTGACATGATGAATGATGATGGATCCAAACCCATCTGAAGTTCTTTAGGAGTAATAGCAGCATAAAGTCATTTCTATGGGGTACCTAAACGTGCCTGAAACAACAGTGTATTGAAGGCTGCATATTAAGCTAAGAATGACAAGTATTTATGATTGGAAGGTGTCTGGGCTGGGATTATCAGTTTTTGCAAACCTTTTCTTGCTTCTTTAATCTTTGATTTAAAGACCCATCCAGAGATTAAAAAAAAAAAAAAAAAAGGGTTGATTTCTGGAATTGTCCAGCAGAGATGGTAAATACCCTCTCACCTCAGTGCCTGGTACTGCACAAGTGTTTTCCTTCCAGAGGAATGAATGATTTCCTTGGGGAACAGCTGGGGAGAGGCACCTGAGAAGCAGGAAAGAGGGTGGGGAAACAGCTCAGCTCAGCTAAATTAAGCTCTGCTCAACTCATCTCCTTTCTAGGACTGGGAAGGAAAAATCCTCCTGTGTGGTGCCAGTTGTGTCGTGTGAGTTTTATATCAATGCAATTGTAAATGTTGTTGAGTTTGCTGTTGGGGGGGGGGGGGGGGTGTCATTTAAATTATTTTGGGTTTTTTTAATTTTTGATCACAGCACTTGTGGTTAAATGTGGCAGCTGAAGAAAAATAATGGGTGCAAGTACAGAGAAAGAAGAGAACTGTGTGTAATCCTCAGGGGCATACAGCGGACTTTTAGAAGTAAAATCCCCCTTCTGCAGAACTGCTGCCTTCCAGTTGTCTTTGTGCCTCTGGAGTGGTGTTATCCTGTTCAAATGAGAACGAGATTTGATGACAGGTTTTTCTGAGAGTATGACAAACACAACCTGGGACTGTCCCAGGTTCAGGAGGAGAGAAACTTATGTGCCATGCACAGATTATTTCCAAAACCTGAGGTTCTCCAGCTTCCCCTAACCTTTGCTAGCACACTGCAGCAATGTGTTCTTTGAGCATGTTGATTCTCTTAGGTCTGTAAGAGCCTTTGAGACAGAGCAAATTTTTTCAGTGTTGACTGTGGAGATTTGTGACTTCAGATGTGAATGTCCCTTTCTCAACCCTGCTGCCAGTGACCCACTGCACAGCAAGTGTCTCACATTATAAAGTGCTTATTCACAGAGGGCTCTGACCAAAGCTATCTGGAGGGTGGGAGATGCTTTCCTGGCAATGGGATGTGAACATCGTGGGGCAGATCTTCAGCCGGGATAAAAATCCTGCTCGGTCTCTGTGGCTCAAAGGACGTCTGTTAATTCATGTGGAAAATTCGTGACCCCACAGAGATCACAAAGTTCAGTGTTCTTGAGCAAGTGCCACACTTTGCAGTCAAGATCAACATGTCTTTCTCCCTCAAATTCCCTTGAATTTTAATTTTTCTAAAAGTCCTTTAAATTGTTTTATACTGAAACTATGGTACTACCCAAGAAAACTTTGAGGAATGCTCTGTGTGTTCTCCCTTTCTCTTTTACTAAGTTATTGAATTTCCACACTGGTAGGAATGTGCAGCCCTGAAAGCTCACCTGGCTCCTCTGCTCATGGGCTGTGCTCATCCTGTGCAGGTGCTGAGCTCTGGTGTGGCCAGCATCACCAAAGCAGCCATCCAGGACTTTATTTGGTTATCCTTGAAAGAGCCACAGTCTTTGATTAACAATTTAGTTACATCAAGTATTTGAGGAAAGTCTCTTAACTCGAGGATTTTGGGGGGGTAGACTGGGAGCTGGTTTGTCTGCCAGGGGCGTGCTCTGGGCGCTTTTCTCTTGTGTTTTGGTGGTGAATTGAGAGGTGGGATTGCCTTGTGCTGGAGCAAATCCCCTTAGCAGAGGATTTTCAGACTCCTTGGCATCGGTGCAGTGCAGCCAAGCAGCCCTCAGGCAGTGCAGCTTTCCTCCTCTCCTTTGGAGAGCAGCAAGGCACTTGGAAAAATGAATCATCTCCTGGCACAAAATCTTTCCTCCCTTGCTGCAGGAGCTTTTGTCTTATTGGGGCATCAGAGTGCTAATGTTGTGCCTGTTCACCTCTCAAGGCACAGGTAACTTGACTTGAAATCAAACCAACAAACCCATGAGGGTGAGGTGCTGTTGAGGTGATGCCTTCTGCAGGCTGACCTGGAGCAGAGCCCAGCCAGAGCAAAGGGATAAAGCAGGGATTTATTAAAAGGCCTCACTGGGCACACCTGGGCAGCACAAGAGCCCGGCTGGGACACACCCAAGGTGAACCCAAAATGGGCACAAAATGGACACCTGATCATGAGGTCTCACACTTTTATAAATCCTGGTTCATCAGCACATTGGAGTTAATTGTCCAATTATAGCTTCAGGTTATGAAGCTCCATCCTCCTCAGTTTTTTTTCTCACTTCACCATTGGTTTTGTTCTGGGGCCTGAAAGTTGTCCTTGGTCCCAAGATGGAGAAGGAATTGTTTTGTCTCCCTACTCTGTGAAGAGAACTTAATAGCACTGAATATGAAACCCAGAACTGCCCACTTAAAACAGCTCAGATTCTAAAATATATAAAAGCTAAAATTTAAGGCATCAGAGGGGAGCTGTGACCTGGGAACAGGAGGGACCATCAGCATCACTTCACACACTGGGTTACGTAGGGGAGATGTGTAGGAAACTTTTGCTATTGCGCCAAAAATGCCAGTTTTCAGCCAGGCAACAAGCCCTCTGTCCATCATTCAGATGTGTCAGAGGATCTTTATCTTCCTTTTAAATCCCTGGTCCGTGCTGGAGCTGGTGACAGGCATGGAGTGCAGTCCCATGACACTTCCTCCTCATTAACACTTGAGTTGCTTCCCCCTTAGTCCATCCACCAGGACACAAGTACAGCTGTGTTTCACAGCCCTGCCATGTTAATGGAGTCTGTTCTACATATTTCTTTATTTTTAATAAGTTACACAAATGCACACAAACATCTCAGAGACCTTCCCTCCTTCCCATCAGCTTCTCATCATGGCTTCTACTGGAAGTCAGGCAAAGTTATCTTTACTACTGTGAGTTTTATCAAATTGAAATACAAACAATTAAAAAGAAGTGGTTTCAGGCAGCAAGGTGGCCCTTGAGTGCCTCAGTAAAGTGTTGCATTTATGCACTGAACTTTTAATTTTTTTTTTTTTTAACAGTATTCTCTTGCATTTGTTGCTTTATGTGAGCCCATGGAGCAGATAAAATGAATCACTGGGAGGAAATGTGCTGTTGGTGTACAAAATGCTGTCAAGTGGACAGAGGTTTAGTTTCTCTGCCCATCCTTTCCAATCTTTTTGGTCAATAATGACTTCCCTTATTACACAAAGCAACTGCAGACCTAGGAAATGGCAGAAAAGCTTAAGTTTGAAGGTCTGAGTACTCAGTGTGGGAGAAAATCTTGCTCTTGAGAAGATCTGTCACCTTTGCTTTGACTTACAAAGGGTTTGTCTACAGAGATCTGTGTTAGGCAGGTGCTGAGAGCATGGCTCTGCCCTGAGCACCTTTATAGGTAATTCCAAGTTTATAGACAAAAAGATTTGTGAGTGGTTGATCATAAACCATCTAAAGAAAAGAGCCTGCTCTCTGCTCTTCCCAGATTCTGGCTGGGGTGAGACCCAGGCTCTGGTGTGCTCCTCACTGGGGCAGTGGTGCTGGGGTCCTGGGGGTGACAGGGGACCCCTGTGCCAGCTGTGCTGCCTCTGCCTCCACACAGATCCTTGCTCTGGACTGGGTCAAGAACCTGAAAGCCAAGGCCTGTTCCTAGCAGCAAACCCATCAAATATAAACCTTTTACTTATTTGAGAGCCACTGTGTCATTAACAGATGGACTTAATGGTCAAGGCCTTTCCCAGCATAATTGTTTCTGTGACTAGCAGGGCTCCAAGAGGCAACAGCTTTAGCTGTAGGCATGTAATCCCCCTGCTCCCAAAGGTGACCCCAGAGCAGGTGATCCCCATGGCAATGCTCTCCAGGCCTTTCTCCTTTTCCCAGCAAGAAGCTTTTTCTCCAAGCTGATGTCAACCCTGCTGTCTCTGCCAGTTCATTTTGTGTCATGCATTTCCTAGTTTGTGCTATTTTGACCTTCTCCAGCAGAAGGTGTGGTAGTCCTTCAGTGAAGGGCTGTGGAAGTGCCCTCAGGTCCTTCTCCCTCAACCAGTGAGTGTCCTGCATAAAATGCTTCCTTTCCTGCTGTCTAAAATTCAGGATTGCTTTGCTCTGTGCTGCCACATCCCCTGGCCAGCCAGCAGGCTCTTCTGGAGACTCAGGCTTCCTGGATTCCATTAACATTTTGTTAATGAAATAGTCCTTTGTCAAAGAGTCTTGAAAACTTAAAAGGGTATTTAAGCTTCTTCCGTGAGTCAATACCATGTAATGTCAACATTACCACGAAGGGATAATTCAGAGATGTCACACAAAGCTTGTGTTATGCCATTTGCAGTCTGGCAAAACAGCTCAGCATTTATGTTGTTTAATCCATCTTCAGAAATCTTTTGTTCTGAAAAAGTTTGAGATCAATCTTGTCAGTATTTACTGACACAAAGCTGATGTAAGTCACTGTGCTCCCATTGACTTCATCTGAGTTGTAACGATTTACCCCAGGCTCGAATTAAGCCCAAATTAGGCATATGAAAAACTCAATACCAAACTTTTAAGGAAGATGGAGTTGAATGGCCCAGATCTTGGAAAGGAGAATGTGGATGGAAGTAGACTGGGGGAAACAGTTTGCAATAATCTGGGACAGTACAGACACTGTTTGAAGAGACTTAAGGAAAAACAACCTTATCTAAAGCTTTGCATTGATGAAATAATGTGCTTCCCTGGATAGAAGGAAAGAGGAAATACAGAACTGGAGTTCAGATCTCAGTGCTGGCAGTGAGATTGGGGGCATAGGGACTGAATTCCACAATGCACATGTTGCAGTGTCTTGGGCTTGTCGCTGCTGCAGCAATTCTTGTCAAGGTACATGAAACCTTTTTTTCATTTCTCCTCCATTTCTTTTTTTAGAAATTCTGAAATCATACCATAGCAAGAAGCTGTTTCATCCTCCTGGACACGGCAGTGATGTTGTTTGTTTTACCTTTGTACTTTTTAATCCTTTTCCATTAAAGCTCTCTGTAATTGATGTATTTGAATGTAGTGAGCAGTGGCCTCAGCTTGCTTTGAAGAAAATAGGCTGCCTTACTTCATCCTTGGCTGAATCCAAAATGCCTTCCCGTGATTATTTCTTGGCTGTGTTAAATCTATTTCCGTTTCAGACTCCACAGATAGAGGGGGTCAACTCTGCAATATCTGAAGTGATAGGAAGTTCTTTAAAAATTATTCACATATTTTGGTGGCAAAGGTTTAGTGTTTCATTCACATGCAGGATTTTTGTTTCCAGCCAGGCATTGTGAAGCCAGCATCCCAGACCTGTGGAGGAGCTCAGCAGAAGGAGAACAAGTGGGGGAAAATATTCCCAATGTCGAGTTGCTGCTGGTGGCTCAGGTATGCTGAGGTAATTTTCAGGTTCTTTGGGGGCGAGGGAGACTTTCTGGCTCCATTGCACACAGCAGGAAGAAAAATAGTGTGAGGCTCTTCATTTGTACATTTTTTTTTGCTGTTTTACAGCCTGGGAAGCATTTGGGGCATAAAGCAATTGCTCTTTCAGCAGAGCCATGGAGGTCTTGCAGCCTCCTTACTCCAGGTGGGGTCAGTGCAAGAGCAGTGGGAGTGAGGATAAAATATGGACAAAAGGAAACACAGTGAAAAGCAGGGTAGGGAACCCTCTGAAAGCAAGTTTGAGCACAGAGTGTGTTCCTTATGGTGAGAAAGGGCCTCAAAATGCTTGACTCTTCTTGAGAGATGCCTTGTCCAAACTGGGCTGTTCCTGCAGCTCAAGAATAATTTGGCAATTAAATCAAATTTTAGCCTTATCTCACAGATCCCAGTATACATGATCAAGTGTTTTAAAGGAATAATGCATTTGCTAAGTGGAAAAATGTGAAAAAACCCCACAAGTGTTACATAAGAAGCAGAATCAGGTGTAAAGTTTATGATCCATCTTGGCCTGCTGTTCTAACCTAAACGTGGAGGGAGCACAGTGAACCTGAAACACCACAGTCAGCACTGCAGCAAAATGAAGCATGGCAAGGGAGGGGATGTTTAAATTGAGGTTAAAAGAAAAACAAACCCAGGGACTTCGAATAAAAAAGAAAAACTTGATATGGGGAGGAATGCAAGTGTACCTGTGAAGTGCCATTCAGGCACAGACTATCCCAAAGGCTTTACAGCTTTTAATAAAAAATACAGTGTGATTGAGAGGAGGCTGAGAAAGCTGTGCAGGATGATGTGCATTTTAATATAGTATTAAAAAAAAAGGCAAGAAAAGCTCTTTGAAACAACAAAAACTGAGGAACTGTTACAGGAGGGAGAAACTGTGCAGAGGTAGGATTTGTGGCTGTGGTGTGGATGTTGGAAGAGGAGAGATGTGACCACATCAGGTGTGTGATGGCAGTGGGAGCAGGGACAGAGACCCTGCTAACTCAGACAGTGGGGTTAAATCCCAGAGATGGCACTGCCCTCTCCCAGTAGCAAATAGGAGATTCCCTTGGAGATGCAGGGCTGCTACATCTCATAAAATCAGGTGTTACAGTGGTTTAATCTAAATTGCTTTTAAAAATACCAAGTGCCTGACACAAAGACTCTACCAATAATCCATAAAACCATTATGTTTCTCTTTCTCTTAATCCTTTTTTGATTTTTCATACCCTTATCAATGCTATTAAGCATCTCTACCTGAACCTGCATCTCCCCTTTTCTCGGCTCTCCACGTATAAATTTGGGCAACAATGTTTTCTTCTGTGCTTTTCTATATTTCCTGTGAAAATGATAAATTCTGGGGCAAACAGCTCTGAATTACTTTGTGTTTAGACAGTCCCCATCCAAGTAGAGCCCTTACGTTATCCAGGGGCTTCCAGCTCTGATCATGGTAACTTCTGAACCAAGTGAAATATTTTCACTCTATTTCATTAAATTGGAAGAAATCAGTGTTTTTGCTACTCCATGCTGTATTGAAGAAGTGTTTATTGTAGTTTCCTTGTTTCAGGCAGTTTGAACAGAGGCCTGTTGTGGACCAGCTCGTTGGAAACTTTTGCGCTCAAGCTACAGCTGGAGCTAATCCATGAGTAAGTTTTCTGGAGGCCATTGTGCCTCCCAGAGTTTGAAGGTTTTCTCTGAAGGAGACACAGCTCTGTGTGTGAGGGAGAGAGAAGGAGCATCGCCTCGAGGGTTTCAGTTATCACACTGGCTAAATATCCCTTATTTTTAGTCAGGGTCTTCTGAATATGAGATCCCACTACAGGTAGGTGAAGTGACCTCTTTGGGTTTGAATCTGCCCCTCTCTGGCAGATGCAAAGCTGCAGCTTTGAACAGGAGCCCCCTCCTGCTCTGTGCAAAGCTCTTTGAATTGCCCCTGATAGGCTTCTAAGGCTCCCCGGTTGCGTGCGAGGCACTTTGAAGATGAATGCCCAGAATGAGGGAAACATGAAACAAAACTTACTCCCTTATGTCAGAGTGAGCAGCAGATTCCTCAAAGACCTGCAGCACAATGGTGCTCTTTGGTGGGTGAGAGGAAATAGGCTGTGGTTCACCAGCTTGTCAGAGAAGAGCAAAATTGCAGAGCAGGGCTGTGCTTTGGGTGGTAGAGCAGCAAAAGGAAGGTTTTGGGGGGCTCCACAATATTCCAATCTGGCAAAACTTGTTTTAAATTGGTTCTGTTGGGTATCACCTGATGAAGGGAAATTTATCATTGTTAATTTTTCTTCCTCCAGAAGTTTGCTGTGTGTTTGTGGTGGCAGATGTGCCACGTCTTCTTGAGGAGGAGTATTTTTCTTTGTCTCCGTGAAAATCTTCACCCCAGCTCCTTAAACTCTCTTTGCCCACTATAATTTTTGGTATATTTTGGTGGTGACCACGCATAGTCCTGGGAGCTGAAGGGCCCTTGGGGGAGCAGTACAGCTGGAGGAAGTTTTTTGTTATTTGTCTTATTCTGAATATTTCTGTGACAATTGATATTAAAATATCCATTAGTGTCTTTTTTAAACTTGATGGATCAGTTCTTCCAGCCCCAGTGTGTGATCCAAAAGTTTTCATTAGCACCAGATGGATGAACCCATTTCTTTGAGGGGTTAATGGGCTTGTAATGCAAAAAATTGAACTGATATCTCAGGAGAGAATGGGTGTGGGAAGAGAAGGGAAGTGAACAGGAAAACAGATTAAAAAGCACTAAGAGAGATTTGTTAACAGTGGTTGGAGATATTCTTCTCACCTGTCCTGGGTGACTGTTCAAATGCAGATGTGTGAACTCCTCTAAAGCAAATGAGGAAAAGCAGAACCCTTTGGGCCATAATTCTTTTCCATATGTGATAGATCCCTCTTCCTTCCAATCAATTAATTGCATCCTAAAAACATCTATTTCTCACCATTGACTTTAAAGGGATTTTAGATGAGTGGCTCAGATATAGCTGTCTACACAGTAAGTGATTAAAGTTGGGTTAGATGAGCTGGCAGACTACACGGGGTTTTTTTTCTTCCTTCATGCCAACCCTAAATCAAAAGGCATCTCATCAGAGTATTATAAAATACAGCCTTCAGAGAGAGAGTCTTCTACTTCCATATTCTGGCATCTGAAGGGAGGAGGGAGACTCCCATCAATTTAGAGAGAGGTAAAGATTTCATCTCCCTCTAGAAATCATGGCCATAATGGGAATTTCAGACATTTATGAGATTTGCTTAGCCAAGGCAGAACTGAGCATGTGGATGTTTCTGTTTTGTGGTGTTGCAGCAAAAGCAGAAGAAGAGTCTGATTTTAGGGGTTATTCTCATCTTTCTCCCCCACCTCTTTGATTAAATTAATGACCCAACTTGTGCCTGGGGAGGGACAGACACAGCCTATGTGATCTCACAAAATAAAACCCCTTAGGAGCCCTCTCCCTGTGACTGCAAAATGGGGGTAAACTGGGAAAATAGTGCTGATTGCAGGTGTTCATTAATGGGGAAACTCCCAAAGAAGCATTTACCAATTCACCAGAGAGAAATTCTCACAAAAAAACCCCAAACCTTTCAGTCTGTGCCTGGTTTATGTTTGAATTTTAAAACCAGGTAAGGTTGGAGGAGGGATGAGCAAGTTTGGTGCCAATTGGTGAATATTTCCTTTGGATTTCAAAAGTTGGCAAGCCTTGAATATACTATAAATACCTTTTACATAAATATCCATATATTTTAAGGCAATGTGAATTCCAAGGACAAGAGAAAGCAGAGCAAGAATTGACTGAGTTTTAAATCAGAAAGGGACATGCGTTTGTTTCCTCTAAATGTTAATTCCTCGACATAATGGGTAAAGTATCAAATTATTATTTAAACCCACAAATAAAGTGCAGGTCCCTTTTCCCATCTCTAAGTAATGTTCTCCTGCCAAAGGATAGGCATGGCTGTATTTTTTCCTAATGGAATCTGCATAGCTTTGCCCTGATAGTCCACTGCTGAATATTGATGGTGCAATAATTGGCTCTTTATTGGTATATTGTGTTTTCTTGGAGATTTCTCGACTTCCTGCAGTAAATCCTTTTTGAGTTTTGTTCCTTTTATGGTTGTGTGTTTACAAAAGTTGATAATTCTGGTGGAACTGCAGGACTGTGAATAAGACTCAGGATTTTGATTTGTTAGATGTCATGTATTGGTAGCTGGTATCTCTCCTTTTATCTTTTTTAGTAGAAATGTTTCAGTTGTTGCTGTCTTTATTTAGCAGGAGAGCTCAATCTCTCTCCTCTATCTGTTTTCTCCTATTTGTCCCTGGCTTGAAGGGTTGGTGGCACTCAGTGGTGGATAAATGCAAGGAAATCTAATAATGCCTTTCTAATATACCCATTTATCTGCTATCATATTTTATTTTAACTCTTCATGCAACTGTGCAATCATTGCTCCATTGCTGTAATTGGATTTCAAAGTATATTTGTGCCATTTAATTACATCTATAGCTTCTCTATAAGTGCATTCAGAGTAATTAGTAATCTTCTACTTTTTAGTGGAATTATATTTTATATGAACTGTGCTCATTTTTCTCTTCAAATTCTTCAACACATTTGCACCAGTTTTGCTTTACACTCGAATTTCTGGCATAAATAATCATTAAGGGTTTTTTTTCCCTCCCTACTGTGAATGTGAACAGAGTCTAATCCAGCTTTCACTGGAGTCAATGGTAATCTTTTCCTTTCCCTCAGTGAAAACTGGATCAAGTTAATAGATTGCAAATTGCATTCAAGGCAAAGTCACATCTTATCATTGAAATAGTTGTATAGCAGCTCCTGGGGTATTGATGGAAGGTGCAAAATTGATTGTTTCCATTTTTTCTTATGAGGTATTTTATAGATTCTCTTATCCAACTTTATTAATTTTTTAGCTCATAAGTTATGGCATTGCAATAACATTTAAAAGATTTTTTTAACCTGATTTTCATGACAAATTAAAGACTTTTCCACTTGAAGATTTTTGTGAGTGGGTCTAGAACTTTGCTTTCCAGACCCCAAGTTTATCATCTCCATTAGGATGCTTGAGAATGGGCATTTTTAAGTTTTAAAAATATTTTTTCTAAATTTTTGATTGCAAACCAAATATTTGACAAATTTTTATGCCAGTTCTCTGTGTCACTTCAGAGCTGTGTCAGTTCATGGACAGAATTAGTCCTCTTGCTGCTGAATATGAAAACCTACAAGCACTTCCCTCTAAAAGTGTAATTCCAGCAAATTGCATTCCCAAGTAGGCAGAAATTTATGATGTTCCCTTTTTCCAACATGTCAATTTTGCCACTGTGGGGTGGTAACTATATGTACTAAGTAAGATCTTTATTTTTTTTTTAAAGAAAATATTGCAATTGACTTGTTAAGGAGTTATTTTTCTCTTCTGCACTGCTCCCACTCTGTTGATTAGAGGTTTGTTGCTTTGGTAATGTGCTTCTCCTCCAGGCTGTTAATGATTACAGACACCTCTCTAACCTGTAATTTTGGGGGAAGGTTATTGACAAGGTGAGATGACAACAATTGTAATTGTTTCCATGGCTTAGAAATGTCCTTCATCTTTGCTGGCCACGTGTCAGGACTCAGGATTTAGAGTGAAAGTGGAGCTGATGCCCAAGATTAGAGACACTTTCTTGTGCTATTTATTCCCAAATTGTGCCAGTTCGTAAGGTTAGAAAGAACACTGTGAAAAATGTAAATTGTTACTGAATTCTTAATGAACCACTGATGCAAATGGTGCCTATTCCTTTTAGGCACCTAAAAGGATATCCTGCTCCAGCAGAAGGTAGGTTGAGGATGGAGCCCCTTGGATCCCCAAGGAGAGATGCTCATCCTGGTGTGATTTTAGAGCCTCAGGAACCTTTGTGAGCTGGAGCATCTTCAGGTTGAAAAGGCAGGATAAAAATCATTTGTTCATCTGGCCTTTTGATCGAAAAGAGAGAGATTGAGCCAATTTTATTGGAGATTTTGTTTCCAGCACAGGGAAATTGTTTATGAGCCTTAAATGGAAAAAAAAACAAAAAAAAACCTTAACTATGGTAATACTTACAGTTATAACTATAATAGTTATAACTATGTGATAGTTATATAGTTACTATATAACAGTAATAGTAATTACTCTTCCTGTTAAAAAAATAGTAATTTCATTACTAATCATTTGAATAGAGCAACATGAGCACCTGAAATTCAAACCTTAAATCCTGCAGGTACTTGCATGTCGTGAGAGGTGCCTCACCACTAATGGGAGCCACTTTCCCACATCATAGGGACACTCCTCATCAGAGGCTGGATTTTCCCAGTGGATGCCTTTGAGCACTCTGCACTGAAATTTTGTCAAAGAATGACTGGTGTTTTGCCACTTTAAAACCATGGAAACATCACAATGTTCTTTTAGAAATGACTCCAGGAATTAATTGCAAATGACTTATTAATGAAACAAATATTCAGCTGTCACTGGAACCAAACTCCACGATACGCTTAATGATTATTTTTTGAGAAAACACTTTTGTGTTTGTTTGATCTGCCTCGTGTTAACAGCGGTAGGAAAAGAGGGAAGCATTTGGTGTCGGAGTGGAAACTTGAAACTGGTAAAAAGGAGAGGGAAAACATCAGCCAGTGACTGGGAAATAGGTGAGAGCCCAAAAAAGGAGCAGATCCCTAACGATTACGTTGGAGAGCTGCTCCCCAGGCAGGCCTGGTTGGATAATAAGGGTTAAATCTGGGGACAAACAGGGGAATCTGGAAGGGAAGGGTTTCACAATAACATTAATTTCACCACATTCCGTGTCTGGAAAAGGAGCAGGAAAGAATTCGCCTCGTATGGGGTGGGTAAATGTTTGCAAACTGCAGAGAGACTCTCAAATGAATGTGAAATATCAGCTGTAGCTCTGCAAATGACAATAAAAATAAATGCTGCTAATTAGGGGATGTGCATTCCTCGTGGCTCTGGCATTGGCCTGGGATGCACCACCAAGCTTCCCTGCCCAGAACTGTGTGCTGGACCCACAAACCTTCCCAGGTACCCATGGGCCACCCAAGGCAGATTTTTCCACAGACAGCTGGCTGAAGCCGTGCATTTTTCCAAGAGTTCTCCTTTGCAAGGGCCAGGCATAAATAGGTAATAAAGCTTTTCCACGGCTGCTGTTTACAAGAGCAGGAACACGGGGCAGGACACAAGTGAGGCGGGCCTGCCTGCCTTGGGAACACATCTCAGGTGTCCTTCTGCTGGTGCTGCTAAATTATTTACCACTCAGCAAGCGTGTGCCTGCGTGAGATATTGAAAGGAGGGAATCTGAGGTGAAACCCCATCCGTTTACCCAGAGCTGACACTGGAATATTCATTATCACATTAAATCCAACCACAGTGAAAATGAAGGTTTCCGTTGATTATGTGCTTGCATAAAAGGCTTCTTTGGTGGCAGGCCCGTGTGCCAGAGAGCTGAATATAAAATCAAGTAAGTGGAAACCATTTTTTTTTATGGCAAATTTGCCTTCTTGGAAGTTATGAGACTTGGCAGGTTTAAATTATGCTTTAAACCTGCGGTGGATTATGTGATTTTTCTAACTGGCCGCAAGCAATACGAGATGAGCACACCCCACCCCAATCTCAGCCACAGGCCTGAGCCGGGATTTCCAATGCAAATAAAAAAGAAATGCAGTTTTTATATGCAGGGACTGGTGCATATTTTTCTCAGGGCAGCGTTGGTTTGGCAGGGTTGCTGAGGATGTCTCCTCTTCCCAAGTGCTGGGTCTGCAGTCACCTGCCTTTCCCTGTCTCTCTTCTTCCTGAGTTTGTGCTGGAGCAGAGCAAGAGCACAGCTCAGACAGGGGATTGAAAGAGCCTATTGGATTTGGGATTGTGGAAAAGTACAGGAAAATTTATAGGATTGGTCAAAAAAAGGCATGATACTTTTCATCCATCCATCCATCCATCCATCCATCCATCCATCCATCCATCCAT
>CM031880.1:6764674-6880672 GCA_018697195.1 Certhia americana | reverse complement strand
TCCATCCATCCATCCATCCATCCATCCATCCATCCATCCATCCATCCCAGTTCTTGCTCCTTCCCTGTCTTCCTCCTCCACCAGGGATCCTGCTGATTTAAAATCTCAATTAAATCTTCTCAGGGAGGCAGAAGAAAACAGAAATGCTGAGATGAAGCAGCACCACGTGATGAAAGGCCACCTCTGGAGCAGGTTGTCCCACTGGGAAGCAGGAGGGCTGGAGACTCTGGGTCACTTAGGGCTGTAAATGAACTCCCAGGAAAACTGGCACAGCTTGGGCTGGTTTGGTGGTTGTGGGCATGTACAGGGATGTGAGAACAAAACCTATTTCTGTTGGTGCTGAGAACGAGGATTCGCCCACAATTAGTAATTTATTATTTATTATTATGTGACTGATTGCATCAGCACAAGTAATTTAAAAATAGATTTTAAAAAAAAATCAGTGTTCTCCATCCTGTAATACTTGCAAAAGACTTTCTAATTTGGCTAACAACAGGTAAGAAACAAGATGATCAGAAACCAGATTTGCCTGGTGAAAGATGGAGATAGATAAATCTTGGTTTGGAGCAGGATTGAAGTGAAACCATCATCTTCCAAGAAATCATGGAAGCTTTTTTTCTGGGAGTGCTGGAGATACTTTATGACACATCCTTCTCTTTCTGCCTCCTGTTTTCATCTGTAATTGGAAATGTATTTTGTGAGAGAGAATAAAACAAACATCCAGTAGATACAAAAGAACTGAGAACCTTCAGCTTTGGCTAATCCCTGTAGACAGCCCAGAGAGAAACAAAATGATCTGTAGCTATAATTGAGAGGGGGAAAAAAAGAAACAGTCTATGTTTAATAAACATTTAAAGGAAGAATTACATGTGCCACAAATTCCCTTTTATATTGCACTTAAAATCTCCTTACCTGCCCTTTAGTTTTCATGGTTTTCCTTATCTTCAGTGTCACTTAATCATATTTCAACAGGATTTGCTTCCTCGCTGCCCATCTGCTCTTCCTTTCTAGTGCAGCATTAATGCCACACCACCACCCCAGTAGCTCCCTTCTATGCCACTTTGATGTCAGACACCTGGGGATTCAGGATTTTTTCATTCAGGTTCAGACAGAAAAGAAAAATACCTGGTTTGGGGGAGTGACAGATCCTGATTTCAAATGGAAATGTCCAGAGCAGGGCGGGGGATGAAGGGGAGGCGAATAAAACTTTGACTCCTGAGGATTTGGAATGTTGGCATCCAGTGGTGATCTGTCCTGCTGCTGGCCATGGGGAGCTTCTCCTGGCCCTGGGGAGATGCAGGCACTGCTCTGCTTCGAGTCTGTGCTAAGAAAGGATCATCCTCTGAGGTTATTAACAAAATTAATTAATGAGTGCAGAGGGCAAGGCTGGGTTCACCCCTGGACACCCACCTGGCTTGTGTGGGCTGCCCAGCTGGCCCTGTGTTTGCTGAGTTAGAGGCATCATTTGGAGTCTTCATGGGGTTTATTAATCCTGAAAGCATTGGATTAATAATCTTTGTATTTATACCTGTCTAATTTGCAGAGTTAAGGAAGACTGTGTGTATTTTGTCTCGCCAGTTTAGGAGGAAATGGGGTAGGAAAATCCCCTGGGAAGAGGAGAATGTTTTTCCTTAGTCTCTCCCAAAAATTCTGCATTAACAAACTTTTAAAAAAAAGAAATAATTCTATAAATCCTTTCTAATTGATCACATAGTTGTGAATTAGTCCTTAGGTCACTGATGGGAACAGGTCTGTAGTACAGCTGGGGCTATTCTCTTTTATTTCACTACCTTTGCTGGACATTAAGCTCTTACGATAATTCACAAAAAAACTCTTTTTAAAAGCTATCTGATACCTGCAGTGATCAATACTTGAACCTCTATTTTTGAAATATTTTTAAATTAAATATAAAATTGCTTCTTTTCCTTATAAGAAATTGACCCAAAGTGCAGTTAATCCAAATTTTGAGACAATGGTGCCAGCAAAAGTCACTCTTGATATTTCGAAATAACATTTGCTTCAGATCTCAGGAGACAGAGCAGGGCTTGGTTGGCTGCAGGATTCCAGAAATTCCTCTGTATCTGAGTGGGGATCAGGCACAAATGATGCTCATTCATGCTCGGTGCTGCAAAGACAAAATCCATCAGAAATTGGGTGTGCTGCAGCAGTGCCAGAGACTCTGCCCTTCCCCTCCTGGAGCACAACTCGGGACTTGCTCCTTGCTCACTCTGGGGCTGCCTGAGCTGGTTTCAGTGGGAACAAACCAAAATGAGGTGGGGCCACCCGAGTCCAGTCAAGGAAGGGTGCCCAGGAGGTGACAGGGGACAGAGGGACACCTGGGACAGACCTTAAAGGACAAGCTTAGAAAGAAATGGTGTCTTGGAGGAAGATGAAAGTGCTTTTCTTCAGGACACTGGTGTGACAGTGAGAGGGAAGAAGGCAGAAACAGGTGAGGAAGCTGAAGCAGGGGCTGCAGCTGAGGCTGAAACCTTGAACAATGAGAGGAAGGGGTTTGTTCCACTTTGATTTGGTCAATGAATATGTGGTGGAGACAAACAAGCACAGATTGATTATCTGGGGGAAGAGTTTTAAGAGGAAACATGGGGCAGATGTCTGAGGCAGAGGAGAAACCAGCACAAGGTTGGTCATGGGACTGACACAAATGAAAGGGTTAGAAAAGGAGAGCAGTGGAAACAGGAACCAGCAAGAAAATGGAAAATTAGAACCACTCTGAGCCACATGGAAAGCATTGTTTATTGCTTTTATTATTATTAATTATTGTTATTATAATTATTGCTATTACTACATTATCTAAAGGCTGACTTGAATCTTACAAACAGCTTCTGTCAGAAAAGGAGCAAACAAGTTTTAAATGTTGACTTTTAATTCTACCCTGTTTATTAAGGACCTTTGGTTCTGTTTTGCTAATATCTTGTAAGTAAACAGAGTGAGAAAATTCTGTGGGATAGAGATGATAAAGATGATAAACCACTGAAATTTGGTTCCACGCTGGGCACATAAGGGAGAAAAGGATGCCAATTAATGCATTTCTAAAAGAGAAACACTACTAGCAGTAATAATAATGGTTCTCTATTATTTATGGTTGATTTTAGAAGAGAGAGAGAGTTCATGTTTATCCCAGAGCAGTCGACATGAGTGCTGAAGGAAGAGAAAAAACCCTTTAACCAAGCAGAAATTTCAGTCGTGAGCTGTTAAAGGAAGTTGAGCTGAATATTGAGGAAAATTCAAAAAGATAAAAACGACTTCAATTTGGTAGTTCTTCACTGGTTCTGCAGTTTGGCAGCTGTCAACATCTCAAAATATCATCTCACCCAAACTGTTGAAAGAAAGAAACCCTTTGATTTTTCCCTTGAGACTCCCAAGCTGAAAATGGACTCTTTGTAGTCTCAGCCTCATTTCAGACAGTTTTTTTTTTAAAAAACATTCTTGCTGGCAGAAACAACTAATTCATAAATAGACTCTCTGTTAATTAAATAAGTTTTATCGTTTTAACTTGCCTTTTAAAATGAAAAAGAAAGTAAATCTCTAACATTTCCTGCTTTATTATGAATCTTAAGGGACTAAGCATCACATTTCTTGCATCATTAATAATGCAAATTAGTTTTTGTTTGCATCTCCTATAAGTTTATAGTTAGAAGTAAATATTTAATGCACAGATCTGGGAAATCAAATCATGGCTAGTGGAAATTCTCCCTTTGAGTTATTGAAAGGTAAAGTAAGAAAGATGGGAGGCACTGTGGTTTCTGTTTATTTAACCTTTCTTGGTCTTGCTTTCCTTTCAGTAGAACTCTTTGTGACTTGTCATTAAACACTTCTCTATTTCTGCAGTATCTGTTTTTATTATCTTTACAGTAGCCACAGAATTCAGTTTTTAATACCATTTAAAGGAGAGGTTAAACACATCCATAGCCAACTTAGGGCTATAAGGATTGTAGTTTTGGTCCTGATTATTGGCAGGAAAACCAGGTGATTATTTCTAATAATATCTAAAAGCTTGTTGACTTTGTAGCAGTTTTTCTTCATTTGCTTGATGAAGCAATGGCCAAATCAGATTAAACTTTGCCCAGAGCCTCTACATCGTGCACAGAAATGCCTTGGGAGGGTAAAATACTCTGAGCTGTTTATTTGTTAGCACAGGGCAGACTGAATTTAGTGTATATATCCCATACTGGGCTTTCCCCTCTTTTTTTTTACACAGAATTCTTGCAAATACTGTACTACCCTCTATATGAGATGTCTGTAGAAATGAGATTATTGCAGACAAATTACAGCTGTTTCCCCACCACATCTGGACTTCTTGCAGTGACTCTTCTTGTGTGTGTGGTGGATAACAAAAAATAATAAGTATCCTGTTATTTTGGGCGTGAAATCTGATAGTGAAAAACACACCAGGGAGAATTCTTCGGTGATAAAAATTTAAATAGACCCATTTATCAATATGACAGAGATTTGACCTGAAAGTTAAAGTGTTTGGAAGTTAAGTGGGGTTGTGTAAAGAAAGTTGAGGCTGCGCTACAGATAGACCGTGGGGTTTGTAAGTTATTAAATCAAAATAAAAGGTATTGACAAAACAATAAATTGCTTGGATCACCCCATCTAATAGGTTCTGGGAGCACTAAATACATTCTCCATGCTAAAAATGTGTGAAGTCTTTTCCTTTCTCATACTTTTGTTCTTCTCCTTAAAAACATTTGCACCGTGGTTGGTTTTATAACAGACTTGGCACAAATTTGGGCCTGAGGATGCTTTGCCAGGGAACTGGCTCAGAGCAGTGGTGGAAGGCAAGAGCAGGGGCATTGCTCTGCTACCAACAGGATTATTGGGCTTTGCAGGTGGGGTACAGATCACTCTCTGGGGGATTAAAATAATAATATCGAACCTAATATCTGTACTGAGAGAGGTATTTTACTAATATCTTCCTGAGAGAGAGCACTGCAGTGCTCTTTGCTCTCCTCAGCACCATTTCCATGCTGGGAATCCGTGGGATTCAGAGGGGGAGCAGCATCTGGCAGTCCCCTCCAGCAGGGGTATTTTGGGATGCTTTAATGCCACCTCCTCTTGTCACCCCCTAAACCTTTCATGGTGACCATCATCTTCCTGGGAGAGGGGCTGAGTTTGCTCATGGAGGACAAGGAAAATACCTGTAGGACAAACTGGGATGGAAAGGCTGGGAGTGGGTTTGAGGCAGCTCTTCACTCCCAGAGACATCAGCTGGGCTCTGCTTTTCCCCAACTCCACAGGGCTGGGGGTGAGTACCCCCTACCTCCAGCTTCCCTGCTGAGGAGGGAATGAGGCTGGCTCTGTTTGCCTTGAAAATGACACAGATTTGAGACTATTTCCCCTCCTGCAGATTCCTCCGTTGAGAGGAGCATGGAAGCCATTACTATTTATAGTGCACAGTGCGTGTGCCCAGCGGGGCATCCCCGAGCAAACATCCTACCAGTTTGGAGGTGGGATGCTTTCCAGCTCCGTGGCCCCGAGATGCCCTGTCCCTTCTCCCAGGGAGGTGAGAAATCACACAGGGGCACCACATCTCCCCTCATCTCTGCCTTTCTCTCTCTTCTTTTGAGATGAGATGCTCACCCCCTGCCGCCGAGCGTGAGGCTCAGAGGCAAAGCAAGTTTTTCAGCACAAATAATGCAAGTTTTAAGGGAGGGGAAGGGCCCCCCAAAAAAATGAAGGTATAAGGGGGAAGCAGAGCATCTGGAAAATCTGGTTTGGGGATGGGCAGCTTTTGTGGGAAATGAAGATGGAAACTTGGTTTAACTAGAAAGGTTTGGGAGTTTCAAGGGGATGAGGACCAGGAGTGCGAGCTGGGATGTGTCACTGCTGCTCCCTGCCTGACAACCTGGGTGTTCCTGTATGGGTTTGGGATATCAGAACCTCTTCATCTAAGCTTAATCTTGATATGGAAAAGATAGCTGACAATGGCAATAAAAATAACAGTAAGCTGTTGGAAAGGCCCAGCTCAAATCGTGCTCTGTCAACAGCTTTGCAATCTGTATAAATATGAGAGGAAAGACAAACAGCTGTGATTTCTCTTTAAGAATGTGAGTATCCATTGTCATAGATTTAAATTAGGATGTTTTACTTGTACTGTATGTAAATTCCTCCTTGGCAAATAACCCATGTCCACTAATGTATGTGTATTTTGGGTCTGTATGGTTGGGTCTCTGTGAAATACAATGAAATTTGATAGCACACAGAAAAACTTGCATGGAATGTCAAATTTTTTGTGTGTGCTTCTCACATATCCATAAATGAGTTTACACATTTCTAATTACTCATTCAAAAAGAGACTTTACAGCACTCTTAAAAGAGAGCCAATTTTTTCCCTACTGTGTTCTGTTTTTACAGCTTGTGGAAAGCTTATTTAACGAAAGTTTAAGTAATCAGCGAAAGTCATTTCTGAGCAAAGACTGACAGATATGAAGCCTCTTTTCACACTTCATAAGAGGTGGAGAGGGTAGCCATAAAATTTACAGCTGAATGGTACTCTGTTCAGCTTAAGTTATAGAATTATTAGTGTTCCAGGCATGTGAGAGGTTTTAGGGAGATGAAGTATTTAAAGTGATTCTCTATGTTTTGTGCAGCTGAGCTCTGAGTGCAATACTAATAACAACCCACCCCTCCAAAGGCAGCGACCTGCACGTCCCGTGGGGCTGATGTTGTGCTAAAAATATGTGTTTGCAGCTAACAGAGCTTCATGATATATTAATAAAACCCCAGCAACGTGCTCCTTTTGCAGAGACTCACCTCTGGCTATGAAAGTATGAATTCCCAGGATATGGAAATGAGCACACAGGGTGTGTGGGTGAGGAAGGAGTGGGGAGGGAGGTGGCACTGTCAGCATCTCTGTCCCAGCCCCTGCAGCACAGGGACAAGGCTTTGCTGGGGGAGAGACCTGGATACAGAGTGGTGGACAATCAGTGACTTCTGCAGGTCATGACCAATTGTGTTTAAAAAGGTGGAATAAAAGAGGAAGAGCTGGGTTGTGTTATGAGACTGAGAAATGGGAAATCTGTGTTCTAGCTGATAAAAATGAGCATGGCTTTTAGAGGTATTTGTAGGCATTTGAGTGTGAGTTGTTCTAAATATCATCAGGTGGTCACATGTAATCATGGGTATTACATACAAATATTTATCATTGAATCAGAGAATGGTTTGGGGTGGAAGGGACCCCTAAATCCCATCCAGTCCAACCCCCCTGTCATGAGCAGAAACATCTTCAGCTAGACCAGGTTGCTTAGAGCCCTGTCCAAGATATCTTTGAATGTTTCCAGGGACGGGGCACCTTCCACCTCTCTGAGCATCCTGTGCCAGTGTCCCACCACCTTGGTAAAAAAATTCTTTCTTATGACATTAAGCAAAGAAAATCAATTACTGAAGGACTTCAATATTATGCTTGGTTTTCCATCCTTTCAACCTGTTGTTTTTTTGTTGGTTATTCCATTATGCTTTAGCTGTACCTGCTTACCAAGGAATAAACAACTGAAAATTTTTTGTAATTCTTTAAAACAAATCGTGTGAGGTGGAATCAAGTGTCACTGCAGCCACTTTGAGGTTGGCCAAGAATTGTTTTGGGGAGGAATCTCCTATCCTCACTGCTCAGCCCTGGAGAACAGAGACACAAGGAGATGACCCAGTGTACAGCTGCCATCAGTACATGGTTTAAATACACATAGTGTAAGGTTTATATTTTTTTAATTTGCTTTTATGTGAGCCAAATACAAGCAGCCTCGTAAAGCTCACTCTTGCACCAGATTAAAGTGGTGTCTTGGTAGCATTTATTGGTGGTTCATAAATCATGGTGGCACTTTGTTACTGTCCACAAGCTGGTTTTGCTGTTAAAGGTTTCAATCATGAAGATGTACTGTATTATTCCAGGCACAATTGTAATCCTACAGAAATTTTGCTGAGGTGGTTTGGGAGGCCTGAAATTTGTGGAAAACCTGTGTGTATGGAGTGATGTTGGAAAGCTGAGACATGGGGGGACCTTTAGTTGCTGTGTTAAGAAGAATTTTAACTAAATACATGGAACATTGTCCTATGTCTTTATGCAATTCAGGAAAATCACTCATCATGCCAGTGTGTAAATTCCCAGGGTTTCCCTCTGACATCTACTTCAACTCAATTTAAGGTTTTCTGGGTGCTGATCATTTTGATTTCAGGTAAAAATCTCAGTTCCAGGGGCAGTGCTGGGATTTTTCAGGTCCTACAGGTTCCCAGTTTGGGTTGTTGATACCAACATTTCCCTACCCTGTTCCCTTGACTCCAAAGTGTATTCGGGAGACATTTGGTGCTCCTGCATTCAAACAGTTAATTTTCACTATGTTCTGTTAAAGAAAAGGAAAACTGTCACCCTGTCATTTTAGAGTCTGACACTAAGCTTGTCAAAAGAGACAGCTGTTAAACTGAATTACTGTTGACACGCAGAGAAACGGCCCTTGCCAGATGTAAAGGACATCTGCGGCAATGAAGTGGTACAGGGTGGCTTTTAAAATGTGGTCATACTGGTATTTGAATAGAGCTCTATGGCATTAAAATGTGGCCTTGACTCAGACAGTTTAAGGCAGCGAAGCAGAGCCAATGCCAAGCACAAAGAAGTGCTGATCTGTTGCTGTATCCATAACTTAGGCATGAATATGAAAACAGTGCAGTGTCAAAGCTATTAAGCTCTTATCGTGTATCCAGGAGGATGTGGGTTTAAAACACAGTAGGAAATATTTTGTGTTTCTGGCTCCTTGGCTGTGCGAGTAGGTGAAGTGGAAATTCATAAGGTGGATTATGCAGGGAATGAATGGAAATAAGTCGTCTTGTCTTCAGCTAACAACTGCTCAGACAAGAATTGCAAAGGGTTTTAGGCTTAGGAAAGGAGGCTGGATGTGCCTCACCAGCATTCCTGATAATGCTCCCGGGATGTGGAGCACGTGGTGGGTGCTGGGGAGGTTCCCCTCTGGAGAGGGGAACAAACAAAAATGAAAATCATTGAACAGAGAGACCTATAAAATTCTGCCTGTGTGTCTTAATGTGCTTTTCCTGAAAAAAAAAATCAGGGTACCAAATTAGTATGGTAAAAAAAAAAATAGTTATTATGAATATTTTACAATTTAGCAATTGAACCAACAGTAGGGAATTCTGCACATTATATAAGAGTACAAGTCTTTGATTTGCATGTCTTTAGTGTAGGAATAAAGCTGTTTGGGAAAAAAAAAGTATCAGTTAAGCAATTTTGCTAAATGTATGAAAAATGAAATGTTATGAGATGAAGCATGTATTCATTATGAAATGAAATTGATGTTTGAAGCTAAAAAAAATGTTCAGGCCAAACATCATTTTGAATATGTTAGCAGATCATATCTTGATTTAGTTGTGTGTTTAGTGATAGCAGAAACCAGAGTTTCCATCTGGAGGGAAGAAGGCAAATGGTGTTTCCAAATGACACAGGTTAACCTGCTCCTTTCTGCAGGAAAACAGCACCACCAGCAACAACAGTGTGCTCTAGACAGGAAAAATGATGGAAGAGGTGGGACTGAGAGGGGTCTTCTTCTTCTAAAGAGGAAATGTTGCTTTCCAGGCACCTGTATGTGGAAATGCTGCTGTCAGCTGAGCTGGACTCGTTCCTCTGCAGGGTGGTTGGAAGAGCAGGGTTTGTTTAGGTCTTGGGGTGATTTGGGCTGGTGCCCTGCATTGCTTTGAGGGCTTCCCTTCTCCATGGAGAGAATCCCATTCCTGTGGAAAACATCCCAATCCTATAGAGAACATCCCATTCCTGTGGAGAAATCCCATTCCTGTGGAAAACATCCCATTCCTAGGGAGAACACCCCATTCCTGTGGAAAACATCCCTTTCCTGTGGAGAACATCCTATTCCCGTGGAGAACATCCCATTCCCGTGGAGAACATCCCATTCCTGTGGAGAAATTCCATTCCTGTGGAAAACATCCCATTCCCATAGAGAACATCCCACTTCTGTGGGGAACATCCCATTCCTAGGGAGAATATCCCATTCCCATAGAGAACATCCCATTCCTGTGGGCAACATTCCATTCCTAGGGAGAACACCCCATTCCTGTGGAGAAATCCCATTCCTGTGGAAAACATCCCTTTCCCACAGAGGACATCCCATTCCCAGGGAGAACACCCCATTCCCATAGAGAACAACCCATTCCTGTGGAAAACATCGCATTCCCATAGAGAACATCCCATTCCCAGGGAGAACATTCAGCACCCCGTGCCATTGCCCACCAGCTCAGTGCCAAGAGGTGTGAGATCCATGCTTGTGATCCAGCTGGGAGTCTCCAGATGGCTGCAGACACGAGTTCAGTGTGTGATTTATGGAGGGGCTCTGGGCAGGGCTGCTGCCAAAGCTGACCTGAGGCCACCAGCACGTGTGGCCAGCGGTGCTCCCACCACTCCCTATGGCTGTGGTTGGCTGGGTCACAGCAGGAGAGGGTGTAACAAGTCCAAATATCCATGATTGAACACGGCCCATCCTGAAATCTCATTCATCAGCAGCTGGCAGAGCTCTGCCATGTACTTAGGAGGGTCAGGGTTTAGGTTTAACCTCTGTGGCACAGGCAGCAGGCACAGAGTGTTTGAGCATCCCCCAGGAGTCAGGGCATCCTGCTTTGTCCCTGCTGGTAAACACTGCTGGGAGAGGGGCAGTCAGGATGAACATGGTCCCCTGGGATCAGACAACCTGGGCATGTTTTGGGGTTCAGGATGTTGGGAGAGCTGGTTCCTCAAGAATAGCTTTGATGAATACATTTTTAATGTGTTTTGGTCTTTGGAATGCAAGGGAGCAGGTGGCTTCCCAGCAGGACCATCCCTGGGAGCCACTGGAGCTTCCAGCCTGGTGGAGTAAGGGCAAGACAGATTTAGGAGGAAATTCCTTTACAAAACACTGGCCCTGGTGAGGTGGTGGATGCCCCATGCCTGGAAACATTCAAGGTCAGGTTGCACAGGGCTGTGCTAGGGCAGGGATAATCCTCACCCTGCCTAATGCAGGAGTTACTTGGGTAAAACCCTCCTGGTCATCTCCAGAAGGAGGTTTATTTCTGCAATAAAAAGGGCAGAAATCTCCAACCCCCTTTTCACTGCTCAATGCTGCAGGTTTTAGCCAAAGCAGACTCACCTATTTCCACAGGTTGAACTTTGCTGTAATGATTAACTTCTTACAAACAAGCACAAAGTGGAACATTTAAATAAACAGGAACAAGCTTATTGTTAGCTGGCAGGTTTTTATTTGATAGCTCTTGTAATGTCATCATTAGTTTATTAAAGCTTACCATGAAAAATCTCTTTCTCCTAATCTAAGCTCTTTCATACAGCTTCCCACTTTGATTGACACCAAAATAAAATAACTAACCTATAAATTATAATGTACGGTTTAAATGATGGATAAATGCATTATTTGTTAGGCATTGCAAGGATCAACATATGCAATTTCTAGAAAATGAAAAATATTTTATGAAGATAATAATAGGGCAGAATTCAGCTCATTTTGTGAACATTCTTACTGCATACTGGTATTAGGTGATCCTTAAGGTCCCCTCCAACCCAAACTATTGCATGATTCTATGTTATTTTAAGTAATCAAACAGATCTGGGAAAAAAGCTTGATGCTAACAGCCATTTCAACATCAGCATCATCAGTCTCAGGTCAAAAATCTAAATCACAGAATCATAAAAGGGTTTGGGTTAAAAGGGACCTCAAAGATCACTTCACTCCAACCCTCCTGCTGTGGACAGGGACCTTCCACCAGATCAGGTTGTTCCAAACCCCATCCAAATGGGGTTTGAGCACTTCCAGGGATGGGGCAGCCACAATTTCTCTGGGCAGCTTATGCCAGGGCCCCCCCAACTCTGCATTCTTCTTAGAGACACCCCCAAATTTGTGAGTTCCCAGCAAGTAAATTTTTGTCATTGAAGTAACCCCAAAACCCACATCTGTAAATAAATTCCTACTCACATGTCTGCTGGTGTTGGGAAGGCCCCTTTCTTTCCCATCTTTTTTGTGCCAAGGGATGAAACCCCCAGAGCTCCCTGTGTCCCCTGGGAGAGGCTCCGTGCCTGGACAGGGTGAGCAGGGCTGGGTTGGTCCAGCTGGAGATTTGTCCCCAAGCTGGATTGTCCCCTGCAGTGTTTCAGACACGGAAACTAAGTCATTTACCAGCAGAAAATAATACACAATGGCTCCTTATAATCCGCTGTTTGTTGGGAAAACAGGGATCTCTAGGGAGGGAAGGACTCCTTGCTACTTTTTACACACCCTATTTTAATTTGAGGTTTTTAATTCAGCTTTTATGTAGCCTGATAACTGTTCCTTATTGAAAGAAGAACCTTTGATAAATGGAATTTGCTCTGTCAGGGCTCTGTCTTGCTCAGTGAGGCCACCTCAGAGTGCTGGTGCTTGGTGAGTACCATTAATGGGTTTAAATTTGACTCTGCAAGTCCCAACATGGAAAATGTGGCTCTTGTCCCCAGAGTTTTGCAGCTTTAAATGAGTTAATAGCACATCTCAGGCTAGATCTGAGTGCATATTATAAATGACTAATTTACTTCTCGAATTTAACATTTCCCCTGCTTAGATTGTGATTTCTATGAATAATTTCCTGTATAAAGGTATTTTTTCCTCCTCTTTCTTCACTGTGTGAATTGAAGAAATATTTGGAAACTGAGGTGATTGTTACCTCTCTGTGCTTGGGAGTTTGCAGAGTGTTTCTGGTCAACACCTAAAATTCAGTTTCCAAGGCTGGAGGCAGGAAAAGGCAAGTTTTGTAAAGAAAAGATGAGACCAATGGAAAGAAATTTCCTCCCAGCACACTGGGAACCCTTCTCAACAATAAAAGCCACCAAAGGAACCACCACGTGTGTGGATGTTGTAGCTCCATGCTCAGTCCAAATACGAGCCAACATTTCCTCTGGATTTATGGAGTTTAACTCTGCAGGGAGTTTGGGACCTTCACAAACTATTACCCATAATTTAGTGGTGCCAAATCTTTTGTGATCCAGGCTTGTTCATGGTGGGAATGGGCTCAAAGTAAGGTTATGAGGAATTATATTCTTTCTTTATTTCTCCTGTGTGGAATTCTCAAAAGCTAGTTGCTGATTGGGTTGGTAAATCAGACCCTGCATAAATATATTGATAAATACCAATATTTATATATCTTCTGCTAAAAAGAATCAGAGATGTCCCAAGGAGGAAAATTACTCCTTTTCCATCTTTGTTTGCATTGAAGAGGCTTCTTGTTTCAATGACTTTTTCCTTAGAATATGTTTTTCCTTACATATCCTTAGTCCTGTCCCATGTTCGTGTGTTAAGATCAATGTCACAGGTACAACCAGTTCTTCCAAAGGTCACCTTTTCCTGTTTTGACCTTAAATGTTAATGGTCTCCTTATGCTTTATTTTCTTTTCAGAAATTCTGTTTATTACTCGAAATAGACATGCAGCGAATAGTTTTCTCTAAATTAAGTGGAAACTCCATTTTTTGCACATACTTTCTCATGTAATTAGCTATCAGCTATTAGCTATTAACTATTGGTAAAGGGAATCTGATTTTCAGCAGAGGAACAGTTTTCTTTATTTTTGCTTTACCTATAGGGATTTTCCATATTTTATAAAAGCTGTAGGTGCAGATAAAGATAAGGAAAAAGGAGGGTAGGTACTGGTGTGCTCACTGAGTAGTTGATTTAGAGAAATAGGGGTCCCCTGGGCCTGACTTGCAACCAAATGACCAAAACACTTTGCCTTTTATTTATTTATCCAGCTACTTAACGCTTCTTACTGTTTCTCTTAAATGAATTAATTCACCCTACGAAACACTCCTTGCAATAATCAATGACTCATTACACTGAAAGCCCGCAGGAAATACTAATTAAATGAAAAATGTGCAAGAGGAATGTGCAACTTTTGTATTTCTAACGACCCAGATATTCAGTGCTTTCTTTTTTTGCCGAGTTCTCATAAGTTACAGGAGAGTTTTTGCCTTCAGCCACAGGGAGCTGAGGTGGCTTGGAGGGTGGTGATATTTCCCAGACATACCAAATCCAGTTCATTTATCATCAATATCCACAGGAAATAATAATCTGTTTATACATCACATTTCTCTGAGCTCTGCGAGGTTCTAGTTATGAATTCCTTCCAGCTGCTTTTCTCATTCCCACAGCAGAATTGCTTGGGAATGGTTATCCCTTATCCATCACTTACTCCAACAATTAATGACTGATAGCCACTGGTAATTCCAACTCTCCAACAAGCTTTGATAAAGATTTTGTGTTGGTTTTGTGCTCTGAAATGTCTCCTCACCTATAAAGGCCTTGAACTCTAAGCTGGGTAGTTGACACAACCACCTTTTTGGGATCTTTGAGTAGGAAGAGCTTAATAATGTGGAAGATAAAGGGTTTATAAGGATATAATGCTGAAAATGAGAGTGGGTTCAAACCTCCTGCTTCCTGGAAAGAGCTGTGTCCCACTCCCTTTGGTGAGGGGATGTCTGAAGCAATCCAAGTTTCTTTTATCCTGGTCAATGATTTTTGGAGAAAGTACGTTAAACCAAGCCATGGAATAAAGCAATCAGAACAAGGTAAAGAAAACCCCTCAAAACCACCACCAGCACCAAAAAAAACCCCAATAAAGACCAAAAGAAGCAGTGGTCAAGCTCCTTTCCTTCAGATTCTTTGCACTGCTGGCTTTGTAGGATGCCAGCTTTCTGTTCTGGTTTGTTCCTCCCCAAATCACCCCTCAGATTTGTTCCTCCCTCTAAGTTTGTTTACATTTTTTGCAGATTTGTGTTTTTTTTGACTGTCAGTCCGTACCTGCATTCAGGTGCATTCAGGTGCTGCTGCTTCCATTTATTTTAGCAGGTGACCCAATGCCAGCCTGGGACACTCCCCACCCTGGAAAAGGTCAAGCCACCAACCCCAGAAATAATTATCTTGCTTTGTAAGTAACATGGAGAAAGAGGGAGAATAAGAGAGAAATTAATTCCCTACTCAGTTTTAAGGCAAGAATTTAAGTCAATTTAGCTCCCTTTGCTAATTAATACTCCCAAAGAGCTGTAAAATGTAACAACAGAGAGGATGAGCTATTTAAAGTGGAGGTGACCAAGAGAAATCTGGATGAATACAACACTGCCTTGACTTTTGGTTTTCAGGCAATAAATTGCATTAAAAATGGTGGCAATGCATTGAAGATTTTGGTAAAAATTTTGTTCTCAGCTGTGAGGACTTGTGTTTCTGTAGGGATAACCTGTGCTGCAGGACAGGGAAGGCAGCACTGGAAGGGCCAATTAGAAAGAAAAGAAGATTTCAGTCCCAAATGGATAAAACTTGAGGTAGAAATGCCTGTTTTAGCCTCTAACTCTGGATTTTTAGAGGGGAAAAAAATGATAGTAGTAGTGCACTGAATTTATTTAGTCTGTAAATCAAAAGCTGGACATTTTCCTTGCTCCTTTGTAATTTTATTGAAGGAAAATTATAGAAGTTTTTTTCAGTGCTTCAGGGGATTAATACAGGTTACATTCCTGGCTTTCAGTCTAGTTTCTCCCTCACCAGCCTTTGGAATTCAGTGGGACTGATAGATTACAGCATTTCAGGAATTAGGCCCTAAATTTTGATGTCTACAAAACATAAAAGAGCTTGAATTGTGTATATTTTGCCCTCAACCTGCAATGTATTCCTTAAAGACAATAGAAAAAAAAATCCTGTAAAATTGTCTCTTTATTTGGAGGTACTTTAATATCAGAGGAGATTTGCTTCCAGCTAGGAAAACATTTGTTACAGAGCTAAAAATGTTTGATATGCTGCTGTATTAGATAAAGTTTGTTAGTGCACAGTGGCACAGTGCTGATAATTGAAGAACTCGCAGGATTTTCGGCAGTAAAAGATCCCCAGTGAGTGCTAAGCTCAGTGGGAAAATGTGATGTATAAATCTGCAGTGAGAGCAGAGGAACAGGAGGGGAGCAGCTCTGCACTCAACCCTGGGAACCCCAAACCACCACCGAAGGATGTTAAAGAAAAATAAAAGGGAAGAGATGATCTCTTGGGGCATAAAAGCTGTTTTCAAAGGATTTTCTTGTTAAATATAATGTTGGACAAGAGCCCACGGAAATTCTCAACTCACAGGAGACTCCTGCTGTCGCTTGGCATGATCTGGTCTAGTGGAGGAATCAGCCTCTAGCCCTGCCTGGTCCTGGAATTTCTAATTCTATCATGAGAAATGGACACTGAGGATATTGAGAGAGATGGGGAAAGTCCAGGCAAGACAAGCATGGCCAAAGTTGATGGATAAATTGGTTTTGCATGATAAGGAACTGGTTTTTGGGATGAGGAACATCAGCTTGTGAAGAACTGATGTCTATGATGAAGGTTTGTTATACCCTGAGTTAGCCATCCCTGGGGTGGTTTTGGAAAGAATGGTGAAGGTGAGCCTAGAAAGAGTCAGAGAGGGAAGAGCAAAGCCACCAGAGGAATGTGACAACAAACTCCAGAGAGCAAAGGCAGTGCCACGGAGGGGGAGGCCACTCTGGCACCTGTTGTGACAGCTGTGACTAAGCATACAATGACCAGATCAGGGTGAATAATGAGACAATCTGCTCATTTAAGAGTGGATATACAAACCCAGCAGGGACATGAAACTGTTTTGCTTTGTTTTACTGATAATGTGTTATTGGAGTCATGTCTCTGGCTGTGTCCTAGAGTAGGTTCAAAACAATTACTTACATAACACAGGATATATTTAAGTCAGGGAAAAGCAGGGAGGGAGAAATGTGTGTATCTCAATTTCTGGTTAAGAAGGAAAATGAAATTATGTTTTTCCAAATAGATTTATTGATTCCTGTTTTTCCAGCACAGGGATCTCTGTCTCAGGGTCTGGATCCCCCTTGCAAAACTTGAACTGGAAAGCAATCAATGAACAGGACTTAGCCCTGTATCCACGCCTTCCCAGCTGCTGGTTCCTACTCTAATAACCACTAATTATTCTAATAGAAAACTCCTCAAAAATAACTCAATTGAGGCATTCTCCAAAAGTTGGAGCCCATCTCTGGATGCATCCAGCATGGTCCATGGTGTCCAGGCAATATTTGGTGCAGTGCTTTTCTCTTGTAGTGCTCTGTTTTAGGAGTGGTCAGGTGTCTTCTGGATCAACCCTGGCATTGATTTTGAGGTGGAAAATGCACTGCTTTCACAAAATTTCATCCACAGGTGAAAGACAACTGTGTTTGTTGCTCACAGAGCAGAGTAATGTGCAGGACAACAACAGGGAAAACACAAAAGAAAAATTGAACTCCCAAAGCCAAGAAATAGCAGAATCCAGGACAAATACCCATGCTGCAAACCTGATTCACAAGTAATGGCATTCCATGAAAGAGTGACCACCCCTGCTTTAATTTCAAATGAAAACCATATTGAGAAACTTGGAATACAAAAAGAAGATTTGTGTAATGTAAATACCTGGTGGGTGCAGCCAACCAGCACAAAATATCTTTGGAGGGAGCTGGAGCTCAGTCCCTGCTGGAGTTCCCTCTGCCTACAGATCGTAGTGTACAGGGAGTAATTACAGCAGGATTTGTCAACTAATTTGGTGGCGGGATGAATTCTTTATCTATTAATCAATGTAGGGAAGCATGAAGCACCTATAAACCATTCATCTCACTTTAGCTTCTTGTTTACCTTTAATTAGAATTGTTCTGATTTGACTGGGAAAAATGGAGATACTTGGAATAGAGAGGTGTCAGCTGGAGCAGCTTGGACAACACTTCCTGATGTGGGATCCTCAGGGAAATGGATCAACTAGTTTGGATTTTTATTTCGAAAATGAACATCCATATATTGCTCACGGGGCAAAACAAATAAATCAGAGGTAAATAAAGGGATGGTTACAGTGCCAGCACCTCACCAATGAGAAGGGATATTGTAGCACCGTGAATTAATTCATATTTCATTTACACCTGCTGTGAGTCACCCCTTTTTTCTCACTTTTCCCATTCCTTTCTTGTTATATTTATGTACAAGAAGGAAAATTTATTAGGAAAATTTCGTTTTTTCACCTATTTCTTTATCTACAGTTGAAACAGAGTGAGGCCAATGTTCTAATTATTATTATTTTAGTTGAGTTTTTTCCCTTTAAAAATTGGTTGCCTTTTCTTCCTAGAATTTCCATGAGAATTATTGGTAACACCTATACAGAGTAATGGGATGTTTCATAACTGATGTGTTGTATGTGATGCAGATAAATGCAACTGCAAGCATAGGAAGTCCCAGTGGGTCAATCACATTTCATTTCATTTTAGCTTGACTTCAAATCAATGGTATTTAATTTTTTTTTTATAAGAGAATTCTTTAAAATGCTTTTATAAAATGAAAAGTCTTGGTTAAGCCTTGGAGTCCTAGATGCAAGTGTGGAAAACTGCAGCTTCACTAAAAACCATGCAGTAAATGTGCCATTCCTTGGTGCATGCTTATTATGGGTAAATATTGTTCTCTGGGTAGTGCCTAGAAATTGTAATTAATTTCAAATACGCCCTCTTTTTGTCCACGTATGCAGATTTCAAATCTGTGCCTCCGACGGTTTTGACACCGTGCAATGAAGCATCCGAGCTCTCAGATGTCTGGCTCTTCTGAGTTGTGAAATGAGAAAACAAACAAACCCAACCATTCCAGCCCTGTCAATCTACTTCTCAGTGGACAGATGCCCTGGTGCCAGAAAAGCTTCATCCCATGATCCCACACCTCTTGGCAGTGCCAAAAAAAAAAAAAAAAAAAGCCAGAGATCTACTGGACGCAAAAGCACGACGGTTCCTCGCCTCAAAAAAATGGTGTTTATGGCCACACTGGAGCTCCTGGGTGAGGCTGAGTGGGGAAATGTGTGCAGCTTCTTGTTCTTGCACTCCTGGTCTCCCAGATAATCCATCTGATCAGTTCCTGGAGCAAGGTGTCTTTGGACAGTGATGGATTAATGGGTGAGGGTCCAGATTTGTGCACTGAGGTTTCTGGAATGAGCCAGGTATGGCGGTAGGCTTTGTGGATTGCACTGTTAATTAATTAAATGGTATTGTTAATTATGGCTTTAAATATTTTATTGGGTGCTTATCTGGTGGGAATTGGCTAAGCTTTCTAAGGAAATTGGAGGGTTTGGGTGTTAACACAGACATCTCTCTGAGCTGTCTATGGCCATGTCCCCTTGAAGGCCACCACTGCACCTCCCAGCCCAGGTGTCCTGTTGGGCACAGGATTTTTTGACAGGGGATGAGGCTTCAGTCTGGTCTGTCCAAGCAGTCCAAGGGACATCTTGGTGGGCACAGTTCCAACAAAGCCCAGTCTAGTGCTGCCAACCCCCCTGAGACTCATAAAACCTCCCTGGAGGTCTTTCAAGGTGGGTTTAAAACCCTGCAGGTCCCACTGAATTTGTTGTACTCAAACTGGCTCTGGCTGAGCCAATGACCTGCTTTGCTACAGACGAGGTTTTCTCTTTGGCTAACGATTTGTTTTCAGTGTCACACGTGGCATCCCAAGAAGCTGCAGCATTCAGGCCTTTTTAATGAATTCCTCTCCCTTGCATATTAGTGGGAATATTTCCACTGCAGCAAACACCATAAACAGTTTCCACACTGGGGTGTGTTATACTGCCACCAGAATTGGTTCTTCGGATGGTTCATTTCTTTTATGCTGAGAATTCAGGACCAATTCAGCTCGGTTTTATGCATCATTAGAGATTTACAATTACTTTGCTATAGTTTCTTTCTGGAAGCCTATCTCTCATGGTTAATGCTGTGGGAGTCCTGTTGTGTAGAGGCTGCTATGAGCCACCTTATAGCAATAAAGCATTTGAGAAGGATTTGGAATTATGAGTGGCTAAATTCTCCATGCAGTGCCTGTAATGCTGTTATCCCTTGCTGAGCTTGGGTTGAAACCCTTCTTTTGCTTCCCCCCAAATTAGAAAAAAAAAAAGTGCTGTTTCTTTGAGAGGTTTTGAATCATTTATATGTAATTTTTTTTGTTGAATGGCTGCAGTCGGAAATGAGAAATTGTGCAAATTTCCATTTGGATTTCATGATCCTTAAAATACATTTAGGTTGTATTAGTATATAATGAAATAAGGCCTCCTCATTTTTATTTTTTTATCTCACTTCTAGAAAGTCAAATCATTATTTGGGACTTTATTTTAGCTTTCATATTTTATGTGTGTTGCTAAAGCCAGTAAATTTCACAAGCTTTGCCCTTGCACAATAAGCAGTGGATCTGCACGTGTTATAATCCACATAACTCACATTTTACATAAATACACTATTGCACTGAAACAAACATGATATGCACTGAATAATATGGGCCTGATCTAAAGGCCATTAAAATCAATGAAAAGATTTCAAATTAACTTTTATAGCCTTTAGATCAGGCTCTAAATGGGCAAATTACAGTTATGGAGTTTCCCATTTACATACCTGTGTGCTGCATTTAATGTATTTTATGGAATTGAAATTACTTGGTCCTCTTTTTCATGCTTTTTTAGGCTAAGAATTTGCCAAGGGCATCAACAGCAGTTTTCCCAGGCTCCAGCACGAGGATTATGTAGTCAATCCACAAATGACTCAAATCTTTGAAGAAAAGGACATGGTTATCAGAGAGGCTTTGACGACAGCAAGGACGGAGTGCTATCTGCCTTTTTCCATCAGAGATCCCCATTCCCTCTCATTAACATATTCAGGACATCAGCACAGCCATCGGCCCCAGGGAATTGCTTCCAACTTTTAAGGGAATATGCACAAGACCTCGCCCCTGCGTTGTTTCAGACAGATCAAACCAGATTTGCCTCGTGTAAGGTGAGAAGAAAGGCTGGGGCACAGCAGCATTAGGGGAGGGATTCAAAAGGTTGCAGGGAATTTTCAAATCCATTGTTACATCTGGTAATCTTTCTTCCTTTACAGGGTTCTTCGGTCCCACTGAGGATGTGATGTGAAAGCTGCTGCTGTAAGTGTGTAAAGGAGATGCCTCTACCTGCTCTCTCCCAGTGCCCCGTAATGAAAAATGCTTTTGGAGCAACACTGGAAATAAGCCATCAAAATATCTGATTAAACCTCTTAGGAAACTCTCACTAATCACCTTCTCTGCTCTTGATGGAATGTATTTATGCATTATAAATATACTTACTGTGTGTGTGTGCTCCATAAATCACACCCAGCACTTGTATGTGATGTATAAGCACATTCTATAGAACACACACAAATACAGATGCCAAGCTCCCACAGAGTTCATCACTGGAAAATGTTTGAAGGATCTGATCCTTAATATTTAATGAGCAAGATGCTATTTCCTTCCTCAGCTTTTATCTCTGGTTTGGCATAGTCATTAAATTTGTTGTTTCCTTGCAAGATTATATAATTTATGACCTAATTTTAGACTTTTGTGTAACCGCCTCGAAACACTCGCGGCGAATCCCGATTCCTTCACACGGAGTGTTCCAGAGTTAGACACCAGCTCCAACACGACTTCTGTGAGCTGCCCGTCAGCAAGGAGTTACAGGCATGAAAGGAAAACAACCCAACAATATTCAGGCAGCATTAAAAGATTAGTTTATGGGGGGTTTTGCCCTGCAAAAAATAGGGTTTAGCAGTATTTCCAAAGCCATTTGCGGTGCTGGCAGGAGTCCCCAGGTAAGCCAGGCAGCACCCAGCAATTCCTATTACTGAAAATATTTTCATGCAGCTGCTTTTGACTTTCAGACTGCTCTGGGACAGCAGCCTGCAGTGCAGGGAGAGGTGCCTGGAGGTGGGGAAGGATGACACTCAGTGCTTGAAAGCCACTGCCAGCCCCTCACCCGCTGGAATTTCCTCCCAGCACCAGCCAGGCTGCTGGGCTGATTTTCTGCTGCACAAAGTGTTGCTGGATAACTCCAAAATTAATCTAAAGCTGCAGCCACATTTTTTTGTGTTTTCTATGTGTCCAGAGTCATTCAGAGATGTTGTAAATAGTGCCATGAGCTTCAAGTATTCTTTCAATTTAAACCATATTGTTGGGACCGGTCTTTCATCAAATTTAATATACAGGCTGTTGCACTAATGCCCTCTGAGAGCATTTTATCCTGCTGTTCCATAGTGGCTTGTGGTTGAGGAAGGATTTGATGTTTCCTTTGAGCCTGAAGTGTTGTTTGGAGCAGTTTTCCTCTTTTTCCTGAATATCCAAGAGGGATGGCAGAGTTGGGGTGCTGCATCCTCAGGTCAGCAGCAGGAACACAAGGGACATGCCTCTAACACAATAACTTCATGTACAGGATGAGAGGGGTGCCTACATGAAGGAAAAAGCATCCTCATGAAAAGGGGACATTAATTCTTGGGTTAAATAAAATTGGAGAGTTTGTCTCCTTGGCTTTAATGGAGCAGTTCCAGGAAAGCCGCAGAGAACAAAGTGTTTTCAGTATCACATAATTCAAGAGTAAAATCATAATTTCAATTACCATTGCAGGCACTTCTGGCCTTGGGAAACCTATGCTAATATTTATTATTATATGATTGACCTCTGATTTCTTCATCATTTACATTAGCAACCCTGATATTCTTAGTAACATCCTTTTAAGTCATAGAAGCAGGTGTCAACAGTGCACGATGAAGTCACATCCTGCAGATTTTTTATTTACTTAGTCCATTTTTTCCTGGTTAAATAACATTGTGAGATGCAGAATCTCACCTCCACGGGGTCTCTAGGGGTGCATACAATCATGGAATGCTTTCTCCATAATCTCACAAAATGAGTCAATCCTATCAGAGGTACAAACAGTTTTACAAAGTCAGTATTTTGCTCTCATCACTGCCTGACATCATCTTCTACACAGCACAAACAAATATTTACTTGCCTCTTTGACATGAATTGCCACAATGCCTTTGGAACAAAAACCAGAAAGTGCGAATTAAAATGGAATAACCTGACTTAATGAACTTAGCCTCTTTTCTATGTGCTGGATTTAGATGTCAGATGATTTCTTATAATGTTTGGGATGGGCATTGACACCTCCAATCCCTGTTCTTCAGTGAGGTGCCTACACAAAGATCGCAGAGTTGCCCAGAATATCCAAAGCTGGAAGCTGATCCTCTTCTCCATCATCTAAATATTTTTTTTTTTTTTTGCAGAAGTGAGCGTTTCTCTGGATGAATTAAGACACTGCATTAATTTTCCAGGTGCAGGTGAGGTACCAAGAGCAGCCTGGGGCTTCTTACTGCCTTCAGCAGAGTTGATAAAATTGTATTTATCCACAAAGAGACCGAATTTTTTTTTTCAGATTGTTCTGGGGATGAGTCAAAAAGTTTAAAATCTCTGTCTCCCATATCTACTGCTCAACTTCCTGCCTTGGTGCAGCTCCTGCTGCTGTTCACTTCCAGCGAGCACAGCCAGGGGCTTTTCAGCATCTCCTCGGGAAATGTTCCCCATCTGTGGAGCTGGGGAAAGTGCTACCCACCCGGAGAGGGCTGTCCTTGATCATCCTTGTCCCTCATCCATCATTTTTTTTACTGAAATTAGTTCCTTCTGAACTTACATTGCCTTACAGGGTTTACCTGGCTCAGCAGGTGACAAGATTTGGGCTGTCTCAGATAGATTTTGCATCGTTAGGGACAAATTTTTAAGCTTCGTGAGCCTCATCCAGTTGTCAGGCAGGTGGGTCCTCTTCCCCTCTCCTAAAAACGCCCTCTGATCTCTGGATGTCAGGGAGGGAGAAGGGTCAGAGCAGCCCCAGACCGCGTTCCTGAAAGCTGCCAGTGTGCAGTAGGCATCAGCAATTTCTGTAATGACACAAGGCACAGCCACAGCACCGCACACCTGCAGGGAAGCTCCTCAGGCGAAATTCCCCTCGGCTCCAATCAGGTTTTTTCCGGAGCAGGGACCGCTGGCTGCGCTCAGGGCGATCCGCCTGCTCCTGGCTGAAGAGGCACTTCTAATCGACTGCGAAGAGACTTATTAGCAATGTAAAAAGGAATTGGAAGCAAGGGAAGTATCCTTCCTGGCAGAAATGCGCTCTGTAAAATCAGTTTTGCTGACAGGAGTAATCGGGTTAAACTCCTCGAGACTGTGGGTGCTATTTGTTGCCCCTTATCTTACCCGAGTAAAGGGTACCAAACACTTTGAACTTTGTAAATAATTGTTTCCGAAGTGTTGGATTGTTTCTTTCTCTCGATAAATTCTTTAGAGAAAAGCTGGTTTCTAATCCTTTCTCTGTCAATGCTTTTACAGCCTCTTCCCACTCTAGATTTATTTTCTTTCCCCTCTTTAGATTTTAATATTTCTTAGATATTATAAAAATCTCTTTTAAGGGGGAGTGCAGAGCTTTTGCTCAGATTGCAAAAATCACTCCTAGAGCTTTAAGAAACTGGAGAGAGAGAGAAAAAAATATCAGATAGAACTTTATTGTGCACTGTGCCAGATGTTGGGCTGTGGGTCCAAAGCCTGCCCAGTGCAGGCTTCTGGACTTCAGTCTGGCTTTTTCCCACTCCAGATTTCTGGAGAGTAAAGGGTTTGGACCTTTCATTCCTTCTGGGCTGAACCAGAGCTGGGATTTGCTCCTTCCTCTCCAGCCCTACCCTGGCATTGCTCTCTCCCTTCTGTCCTGAGAAGGGCATCTTTTTCTTACAAGCACATTTTTTTCTCAGTTTTATGTCACTTTTGCATCCACAGAAACAAATACTAATGCAGAAACAGGACAGAAACTGTCCAGAGTGTGCAGTGCTAGAGCCTGCAGGAAACCCATAAACCTGCATAAACCCAGGTTAACCCAGGGATATGGGAAAACTGAATTGCTGGAAAAGCAAGACATTATTTTCTCCATCACTCTGGAAAGTTGTATGTGAATTCTTTTAGTTATCTGCTGTTTATTTCTTTACTTATTTTGACAAAAGACACAAATGATGAGAAATAGCTCATTGTAGCCTGGGTTTTCCAGCATGGGGGAAGTAATCCCTGAGGAGCCCAGCTGGGACATTTCCTTCTTGTCCTCAAGCAGTGACTCAGGCCTTCCTTGATGTTAGGAGACTCCCACGAAGATTGATCTTCCCTTCTTCTCCTTCAAATCCAAGGGTTTCAGGTCTTGGATACCACCAGCAGATCTCCAGGTGCTTTGAAGGTGATCTGTTCCCTGCCCCAGCTGAAGCAGAGAAGAATCTAAAATCTAGAATCCTGGAAACATTAAGGCTGGGAAAAATCTTTGTCATCGAGTCCAGTTGTCAACCCAGTATCACCGCCATGCTCACCACTAAACCATGTCCCCAGATGTCACATCCACAGGTTGGTTGAGCACTTGCAGGGCTGGTGACTCCATCTTTGCCTTGGGTAGCCCATTCCAATGCTTTACACCCTTCCCATGAGGAAAGAGTCTCTAAAACCCAATCTAAACCTCCCCTGGCCCAGCCTGAGGCCGTTCCCTCTCCTCCTGTCCCTGTTCCCTGGGAGCACAGCCTGACCCCCCTGGCTGTCCCCTCCTGGCAGGGAATTGTGCAGAGCCACAAGGGCCCCCCTGAGCCTCCTTTGCTCCAGGATGAGCCCCTTCCCAGCTCCCTCAGCCCCTCCTGGAGCTCCATTCCCTCCCCAGCTCCCTCAGCCCCTCCTGGAGCTCCATTCCCTTCCCAGCTCCCTCAGTCCCTCCTGGAGCTCCATTCCCTTCCCAGCTCCATTCCCATCCCTGGACACACTCCAGCCCCTCAAGTTCTCTCTCACAGCAAGCAGCCCAACACCTAACACAGCACTCGAGGAGGGGCTGCTGTTTTATTTCCCCTGGAAAAGAAAACAAACCCAAAAAACCCACCACAAAACAAACCAAAACAAAAATTTGAAATAAATCTCTGATTTTTGAGAAGGCACCTTCCAGCAGAGCCTGGGTGGGAATGTTTGTGTTCCACACCATCCATCCCCGTGGGAGCAGCTCCTGGGCTGTGCTGGTGGCCAGAAGGAGCTGTCAGGGCTGGGGACTGGGCAGGCTAGGAGCCGTGCTGGCACCGCTCCCTCTGCATGGGGGATTTCTGCTCTGACAATTTTTGGCTCCTTTAGGTTCCTCCAGAGCTGCACGGAATATGTAATGCCCCGCACGGCGCTGACAGGGAACTTCAGTGCAGACTGCAAGGAGAGATCCTCTCCCTGCATCACTTTGATTTGTGCTGCTTTAAAATCGGTTTTTTGTGTTCCTGCAGCTCCTGTAAAGCCAGAAGAGCTCTCTATATTTGTTTCCTGGATGACTTTTCCTCCTCTGCTTACAACTATAAAAGCTTTTCATACTTCAAATTAGAGATAAATGGAAATCGCTGCTGAAGAAAAAAACCCACAAGGTTAATCAAATTGTGGCACAAGAAGCAGCCTTCAGCCAGTGCATCTTTGAGAGCTATTTTTAGACTACATTTTTATTTTGTCACTCCATATGGGAAGTCAAACCCATATGGTTTGGGAGAATGGAAGTTTGTGCTTTTATAATGACATCACAAACTATCCCAGCTCAGCTTTGGCCTTAAACTCTTGATTAAATCCAATTGTCTGAGGTGGCACTGGAGCACATCAGCTGCTCCTGAGGTTGTACCAGCACAATTCCCTCGTGAGGTATGAAACTATTCTACATTTGTTAAATGAGTCTCCAGTTAACTCGGCTCTTCTTCGTTACAACTTTTCTCATTTTTACACCTTCCTTTTTTCCTTTTTGATTTCTTCATCTCCTCTCCAATGTTCTGATGCCCTGCTGGCTGTGTTTGGTCCAGTACCAGCCAGGATGGAAAGCTGAGCATCCACAGCCATCCCTCTCCTTGTCTTCACAGTAGATGTTGCAGTCTTCCAAATATCCAGATTAATGTGATTGTGAGGAAAAGGACTTCATTCTGCCCAAAACACCTTGGCAAATTCTGAGTATGCTGATGAAGCAATAATTGGCGAGGAAAGGTATTTTCCTTCTGTCACCCTAAATGTATAAAATTGGAAATATATCCCCAGTGTTCATCCACCAGAATATCCACTTCATTTGTGTTGAAAGTTTTCATTACACTGAACCAAAACTTACGTGTCTTTTAAGGAATTTAGTGGCATGGTTAAAAACATCGACAGAAAGTTCCTAATGTGGTAAATTTCAGAGGATCATTTAATGAGTTTTTCAATTGTAGTCCTGGAGTTTCTTCCCTTTGCAGTTTTTCAAAAGGTGGAATTAAACAAACCCAAATGACAGGAAGATGCACCTGGATACTTTTATAGGTAAAACAGCAAGAAGAGTTTCAGAAATGTGGGTGATTTGGTTTAGTGGACACAGTGGAATTGGGCTGAAGGTTGAAATAGGTGATCTTGGAGGTCTTTTCCAAAGATGTGATTTTGTGATTCTGTTGTATGAATTACAGAGGCTCAGGGTAGCAAACATCCTGTGGAGCTGCTCTGACTTAGGGAAAAGTTATTTTCTATATTAATTTTGATTTCCAGAGTTGTATTTAACCTCAGTGTAGAAGCAGAGCAGGGCATTGGCAGTTATTATTTTAATGCCTTTTTTTTTTCTTAGGAAACAATTCTCCCATTTTTGAGGGGATAAAATGCAAGGGGAATAAGACTGCACAGTGGAGAATTCCTTGAGGCAGAAGGATGGGCAGCATGGAGATTTCTGAGATGGTTTGGATGTCACTTCCATCAAGTAGAAGGAATGTTACGCTAAAACTGTTCATCAAAACTGAGACCTCATGGATTATTTTGTCAAAAAGTCAAGAAAACAACCTAAACACTGATTTTTTTCCCCAGGACAGAGATCTTGTGTTAGAGGAGAAAATGAGAAAACAACCAGGCCCCAAAAACGGTAAAAAGGGAAAACTTGATATTAGAGCAGAGAAAAGGTATCAAAATTTGTAAAAGAAATTTGATGAAGCCTTGATTGTATCCAAAATCCATGACTGTTTTGAAATTCAAGGAACTACCGTTGCATTATTTGTTCAGAGGGACTCTACAGTCAAGAAATCCTCATCACTTGAATCTCACTTTCAAAAGTACAGTCTGTTCCATTCCAAAATCCCAAAAGACAGGGAAAACACCTGGATTTATGATGCTTGGGAGTGTTGGAATTAGATGGAAGAAGCTGGGTTTTCTCAGGAATGTGATTCTGGAATGTTTGAGTAACACAAGTCCTGGCACAGGTGCTGGGGGTGTGATGTGGGTACAGGAGCATGGTGAGGTGGGCTCATGATGTCACTGCTCTTCCTGGGTGTCCCTTGGCACACTGGAGAATCCTGGTCCAGGTAAATCCAGCCAGGAATCTGCTGGTGACATCAGCAGAGCTGGAATTCCATCCAGTGTGACACAGGCTGGTGGCATGGAGTGATGTCAAGTCACTGATGTAGGACTGGAAAGATTCCTTGTCTCATAACTGACCCCATCCAATTCCCAAATTTCACTTGGGATTTTTTTACCAAGTTTCCATTCCCATTGCAAATACATGGATAACATGCTTAGGCATTATCCTTAAAGAAGTAAAGAAATAATTTCTTTAAGAGATGGGTGATCTGTAGAAGACATTTGTGTAACTTTGCATTCTAAATGTGATTTATATTTATAAATAAATTTGCATAAAATCTCCAACTCTCGATGTCATAGTTCTATTCTATCTTTAATTCAGATGCTCAAAAAATGTAAATTTTTTTTTACAGCTAAATAAAGGACATACAAAGCTGCCAGGAGAGAATAATGAGATACACATTGTGCCATGCAGCCATGATAAATCCAGCAGCACCATGGTTACAGCCAAAATGGGAGGCTATCAGAAACCAGGGAATATCAGCACACAGAGATTCCTTTGATTTTGCAGACTAATCTGAACTGGGGGAAACTCATGACACAGAATGGTAAGGGAAAATATTTACCTGCAAGATAAACAGGCCCCTAAAATGAGGAGGAACAGTTGGTTTAGATGGCAGGGGTTTATTCCATTTATTTTATTATTTATACAATGTATTTATCAGTCGTATTTGGACCAGGCTCTGCATATATGCAAAATGAAGATACCAGAATTCTTGTAAACACAGTGGGGTTTGCAAATGACTGAGGGGGGGGGGGGTTTGTCAATGATGTACAGGCTAATAAAATATGGTTTGGCTATTGAAGATGGCACCAGGGAGGAGGGATATTGGGATCCCTCAGTTATTTGGATCCTTGGTAAAAGGCTCCAAATGCCACAGATCTGGATTAACCAACAGATTAAAAACTGGGTCTCCCTCACCAGGACTTAACTCAAACATGAGGAGATAATTATCCCAAATGAGGGTGTGAAAAACCTTAGCTGATGGTAGTCCTAGAAGGGTCAATAAAAAGATGCAGAGAAGGTCCAGCCTCCCTTCCTGCTGAAGAGGCTCAAGGAATAAGTTGTCTGGATTTTCAAGAGGACAAACCTTTCATTCCATGGCTTGCTGTGGCTGATGCAGGTAGGTCTCATCACTCTCTGGTTTTATCTCATCTTTGACTATGTCTCCCAGTAAAACTGGGATCTTTTTTATTTTTTTTTTTTTTTTTTTTGCTGTTTGTTTGCTGCTGGAAATGTCTAAATCCACCTCGCTCTTCAAAGCTTGTGTAAAATGCACTAAAGCTGATTTTCACAGCACTGCTGATTTGTTTGCTGAGTTAGGGTGGTTCTGCTTTAATTAAGCTCAGTATTAAGGTCAAATGGGGTCAGTATTAAGCTTGGTATTAAGATCAAACACTCCAAGAGCCACTTGATGATTTTGGGGGTCTTTTCCAACCCTAATGATTCCAGATTTCTAAGAGAGGCTCTCCAGGATCTGGGTGGCTGCTCCAAAGCCCTTTGCAGGACAAAGGGTGCAGAAGAGCAGGAGTCATGAAGGGATGTGTCCAGTGTTTCTGGATGAGCAACCACACAGAATTCCTGGAGGAACAACCACACGTAATTCCTGGAGGTAGCAGCTGTGTCAGGCTCTCCTGTAGAGCCTAAAGTTTTCAGAATGTTTGTTCTAGTGCTGCCACTTTCTAATTTTATTTTGTGGCCAAGTGTGCATGGCAAACTTGTGGGTTTGGGATCTGCTGCTTTTCCCTTTGGGTTTCCTCTTCCACACACAAAAAAGAAGCACTGGTCTTGTGCTAAATTTTCAACTGGCACCAGCCAGTCCCCTCTGTGATTCTGAGCTCCTGGTTGAGAAGGTGCTGAGCTGTTAAAGCCCTGTGGGCCCTCAGCACCTTGAAGGAGGTATCCCTGTGGTGCTCCCAGGAGTGTGGACAGCAGTGGCAGTGAATGGGGACAGCCCATAAGTCCCATCAAAAGCAGAGCTTTGTTCTGCTGCATTGGGCAGTGAGTGGTTTGGGCATCCCAGGGAGCCTGGCCAGCCCTGTTGACTCCTAAGGAGCTCTTGTGTGCCTTAATTGAGGCAGTGCCTGAATGCTTTATCTGGGTGGGATCAGCACAAACACCCCTGAAAGTCAAGCTCTCTTCTGTGCCTGTTTTCTAAAGTTAATGACCACCATGCATTAAAAACCCAGTTCTGGGCTTTGGAGATGCTGAGGTATCTTGTTTCCTATTTGTAAAGTTGAATGCCTTCACCTTAAAATAAAATGTCTTCACTCCCAAGATGTTGGAGCATAGGAAAACAGAGTGTGGGAAACGTAATGCCTTTGGAAGTTTTAAGCTATATTAAAATGTCCATAACTTTAAGAAAAAAGAACTAAATAGTTCTGTTTAGAAATATTTAAAAACAAAAAATCATGCTCAGCAGAAAGCTCTTATGACAAGGTTCTGCCCAGAGTGAATTTTTATGCTTGAGTTATAAACCCTTGAAAAATAGGGATCCTAATACAAAAGCTGACACAGCTTTAACTAAAGCAGCTCTAGTAAGTGCTGCTGTAATTATTTGCTCATTAATTACAAATTTTGCAAGACATGAGAGTAACACAAATTGGAAAATAGGAATAATTATCGGTAATAACGCCACAGAAGCTGGACACATTGAAAGTATCTTCCTCTTTAAATTTAATAATAGCAAGACAGCTAGAAAACTAATAAGAAATACATAATTGAAAATTAACCTTGCAAATCTGCTGTTAATAAACCATGGTACTCTTGCACTACAATAATTTTACACAGCCCTTAATTTGCATTTGAAGTGCTATTCCAGGTAATACTTTGTGCCTTCACAACAATTAATGTGTCTTTGAATTAAAACAAAAACGCCAAGGCTGGATTTGGGATAGCTGGGGAGGAGGGAATGGTCTATCCTGTAGTTTTGAGCAGCTCAGAGCTGGGATGGCTGGAAATCCAATGTACAATGGGGATTTTTGTGCTGTGGTGCCTCAATGCCGTTTTGTTGTTGTTGAATTCGAGCATTGTGGTGTTTCATCCTCCCCTTGTGTAATCCACCAGTTGGGCTCTGGGATCACTTGCACTTTCTCATCCTCAGAGGTGTGAGGCTTGATTGCTTGGGAATGATTTAAACATCCAGGGAATGGGGATGGGACTTGAACCCCTCTGCTGCAGCACAGGCTTTCGAGTGGTTTTCATGGATCTGATGGGGGCAGTGCTGGTGGCACTGGAATTTGTTGGGCAGGGAAAGTCAGTGCAGCCTCTGGCTTAATGAAAGGAGCTGCTGGCACCTCATGCCTGAGATTTTCTCCCCACTCAAAAGGAAGTGGCACTTCCTCGTGAATGTTTTATATCTGTTAGCAATTGACAAAAGCCTCCAAAAATCTTAATCAATTTGCATGTAAAGATGAAGGGAATTGTTTACTCAAAACGCAGACTGAGTCAACTGCTCTTGCTAAGTATCTCCCACTCATAAAATAAACCTGATATATATCTCTGCCTGCACAGAAAACTCGGAGCCAAGAAACGTTTAATAATTTTGGAGCTCATCTCTAGCGAGCGCTGAAAGAAAGGATAGATTCTAGGAAAAAAAATCATGCCTGACAGCAGACTTGTATTATATTGCAATACTAATGGCAGTGGAGGTATATCCAAGCACTCGAAGTTGTGTATGACCAAGCAGCTTTAAAAAAAAAAAAAATAAAAATAGAAAAAATAACCCAGAGACCTCCAGTGTTTGGCATCAGAGCGGAGGAACATTGTACACAAACAATTGGGTTAAGAGTGTGCACTCCAAACAGGGTTTCTGCACAATTCCAAACTCCATCAAGGGCTGCATGTAAAATGTTGGCTTCTTTGTGCAAACCCACAAATCCTGGGGAAAAGGCCACGCGGGGTCAGCAATTCAGCTGTTTGCCTGCTCACTTTATGTAAGAGGTTAGCAGCAGTGTGCTTTTTGTCCCAAGCCAGCAATAGCAGGAACAGCTTGTTTCTGAAAGGGCTGGGGCTCCCCTCGTAGTGCTGGAGAGGGGGTCCCGAAATAAACCTTGGATGGGGACAGTCTTTGATTTGACCTCTCCTCCATTTACTTGGCTGTGTGTGGTTTTGGCTCCTCTCAGCCTGTAGAGCTCAGGCACCACCAGCACAGGTATTTTCCCTTTGTTTCAATAAGTTTGAATTCAAAATTCAAATTTTCAAAAGCATGGAAACAAGGGAAAATCAGGAATTTTGGGTGCCTGAGCTCTTCCCCTGGAGGAGCTCCAGGGATTGGATGGAAAACAAACCTTCCACCTGCTCATAGCCTCTGGGGGAAGTCCCAACAGCATCCCATGTCTCTGTGGCTTCAGCCTAGGGAGAGAGGAGATTTCTCCTTCCAAATACCTTTGGAATTGGGTACACAGTAAAAAATAGAAAAAGGAAAAATTTCTTTGCAATCCCTTCTGCTTTGGGGCAAAGCTCTTTGAGCAGTGGAATAGGGCTTATTTTAGGGGTGTGAGGCCTGGCACAGGGTGCCCAGAGAAGCTGTGGCTGCCCCATTTCTGGAAGTGTCCAAGGCCAGGTTGGACAGGGCTTGGAGCAGCCTGGGATAGTGGAAGGTGTGGAAGGGGGTGGATTTGTTGGTATTTAAGATCCCTTCCAACACAAACCATTCTGTGATTCCATGGTTTGTGTGAACCAAGCTTTAACTTGCTGATGTGAAGGAGATTTCACTTGATCCATCAGGATTTGGAAATGGAAGAGAGCAAGGACAGGAGTCCTCAGCTTAACCCTGGTCAGGGTTTAATGGCTTTTTTTTGTGAATGTAAGAATTGATGATAAGGACTGTGGAAGGCTGGGTGGGTAAACCTGCACTTCCATGTGTGTCTGTAGGTCTTTCTGAGAGTTCCATGCAAGCCCAGAGTGAGTTTTGGGGCTGTTCTGGATTTGGTGTGGCAGCTCAGAATCTCAGCCACTCCACAGCACATCTTTGGCAGAGACAGCTTTGAGAGCCACATGGGTGAAGAAGAGCAGGGAATGGGCAACCACAAAGGCAACCTTGGGAAAAAGGAGATGGAAAATACCGTCTCCTTCTGAAAACCAGCAGGCTGGGGGAGAAATGTGCCTCTAATACAGCTCCTGAGGCTGCCTCTGCCAGTGAATCCCAATCAGTATTCAGTTCATCCCTGCTTTCTCAAGGAAAGACATAAAGGAGCAGCGTAGCCAAAAGGAAGCTATTTTTAGAAGTTAGAGAGATGATTCCCCCCCCACCCCAAAACCCATTCTGCTGTTATTTATGTTGCGTGGTTCTGGAGTTATTTATTTCAGTAGGAGTTGATGCAAAGTGGGATGGGGTTTAATGTGTGGAGGGATGGTGAAATCCATCCTACAGCTGTCCTTGCTATTTCAGGGCTGGTTTTGAAAGTCTTTCCAACCTGCAAATTGGAAGGTGGCTTTTTGGAAGTTATAAAGGTGTTGCTGATGGCCAGGGGTGTTTGTTGTCCCCAGTCCTTCCAACTTCCAGTGCACTGACCATTCTCCTGTGCTTGGCACTCACCATTCTCCTGCGGCTCTCACTGCAATATATTCTAACCTGGCACTTAAGTCACCCATATGCATTTTTAAAACACTAAAAAGGATCATTCCAAGTGTGCTCCAAGGTAAAAATAAAAGATGTTAACACTTTTCATCGATCAAAGCTAATTTATGCAAACTGGGCTCTGCTGGCAACTGCAGCAAGGTATAAATGGTGACATCATGGAGCGTGAGCTCTGCCAACCTGGGGTAGTGCTGGAATGACAATGGAGTGATTTAGCTATTATGAGCTCACTTAATATTTCATACTTAAAGTGGAGCCTAACCTGCAGCTCAGGGTTATGTGAAGTGCACGTTGTGGAGTTGTTTCAGAACAGATTTTGACACAAACTTTGCAGTTAAGGGAAATGTTTGAGTGACACACATATTGCATATGCTGTTACTCTGCAAGGCTGGTGAAAATCCTTTCAGAAAGGAAAACTTGCAGGGAAATGTTTTCTATTTTCTATATATGTGTGCATGTACATAGACACATGCACACCAAAGGGTGGAAAATCTGGAATGTTGTCTTAAGCTTTCTGCTATGAAATCATCACAGGAGAAGAGAATCACTTGGATCATACAAATATAGCTGCAGTTTTAAAATCTCAAACCCTGTCACTCTCACAACAATGACAACAAAATGCTGTTGATGTGATGGGTCATGAGTTTGAACTTTTAACACCAATTTGAGATTCCAGCCTCTTTTACAGAAACAGTGCTGAAGTGACCTCCCATTCAGTGAGAGAAGTACTGCAGCTGGTCTGAAAAAAACATCAAGTAAAGCACCAGGAAAAGGAAAGCTTGTTGTAGTTGATACTTTGGCTCCCCAGGTTTTCGGCTGATGAGAGAGGATGTGCTTCTCTCCAAGCCTCAGTGGCAGCCCCTGCACTGAGCCTGGGAGCCTTCTGTTGCTTTGCTCATCCTGCTTTTAAAAAATTTATTATTAATTGCCAGAGAATTGGAATGACATTTTGGAATAACTCCTTTTCCTGCTTAATGCATGATGAAAAGAGGCAGAATTTAGGCTGAGTGTGTTGGTGAGGAATGATATGCAAGATAATTTTGTCCAGGCTGTAGGACAGTGACAAAAGAGCAGGTGGGGACTGGTGTTCTTCCAGTCAAAACCATAGGCAGGATGCTTTTATGTATTTGGGATAAAACACAGGGAGTTGTAGGAGGGATACACTGCAGCAGGAGGTTGGGACAGCTGAACCACGAGGAGGTTTTCATATTTAGGTTTTCAGATCCTTTAAAGGACAGGAAAGAATCCTTTGGGATTATCTTAGGAATATTATGGTGATGTTTGCACCTGCAGCTTAAGTCTAAGATTGGCAGTTTCATCCTTGCTGACATTAAGGATGAGTGTTGCTGCTCTTTTTTGGTGAGAACACGGACAATGAGTATCCCAGAAGAGATGTGGCCAAGCCCTGAGCCTGCAAAGTGCCTCATGGCCTGGAAAAACGACTTTTTTACCCTCTAAGTCTGTTATGTTCATCAGGTTCTGTGTCACAAAGCCAGGTCTGTTTGCATATTGTTGGCCACCAGCAGCCTGTGTTTGAAAGCACATTTTGGGGGTTACTCTGCATGTCTGAGACATTTCATGTTTAGGGAAGATGCCAGTGTTTTTTGCACCCACATTTGAGGCTGGTTTGCAATATTCTCCACAGCAGTGAAAGGGCTGTGCCGCTGCTACAAACGCTTATCCAAAGCAACCATTATTAGTTCAAATGTTTAAATATAGTGACACAAGAACTATTCATCAATATAATTCTTTAAGTTGAATTAGAACAAGACCAAGAAGTGTAAATCCAGAACTGTAGGATTTTTAATTTATTTTAAAGCTGCTTTAGAATCTTTTCCTGCCCACAATGAATTTCCACTGTTCCTTACAGCTAATTGAAGATTTTATGGTTTTTCAATCAGAATTAGTTCAAGCCACTAGAAAACATCCTTTGTTCCTATATTGATAGGAACGCAGTATTCTCCTTTCTTCCTGTTTGGCCTCCTCTGCCCTGGATGCAACGGGAGTAAACACAGTGGAAGGATTTGTATTCCAACAAAGAAGAACAATTGCAGCAGTGTTTAAATTCACAAGGTTTGAGTATTGTAATTGGAGTTTATTTGAAAATGGGGGGAGGAAATGTTTATCCCACTTCATTTTAGAGGGGATATTTGCCTTATCCCTGCTTCTCACAGAGGGACAAACGTCTTTCCGTGTAACAGAAATAATTCCCATTCTACTCCAAAAAACAGTTAGAAGCCACGGGATCCCAGGAATTATGCTTCTCCCTCTAGTGGCTGCAGAAAGGGAGATGCGGAACTCTTGGACCAGGTCGTTTCTTTTTTTTTATTTTCTCCTTTGGGAAATCATATGAGGTGAAAGAGCTGCTGTTTGTTTACAGCTTCAAAAAAAATATGAATATGGCGCAAAATACCTGCAGCTGCCTCCTGGTTCTCTTTAGTCATTGAAATACTTTAAAACCAACACACTGAATGGTGTTTCTCTAATTTTTAAGACGACCTTAAAGCTCAAAGTACAACAGAGACAACTTGAGAGACACAAATTCTGGTTAGTTTGGTGTCCTGTTAATTCCTGGTGGCAGAACCATGGAGCAGGCATTGTACCTGGGAATAAGTGCTGGAATTAGTTCAGCATCCCTCCCTGAAATGTCAGGCACTGGGCAGCCTGCAGAGAGGGAGGGATGGGGAATATTCAGAGAACTGCCTTGGGGAGTGTTTGACTCATATCTGGGGCTACTGTGTTTATTTGACATGTAAAATGTAAATCCATGCGCTCTCAAGGACTAAACTTATCTTGTGCCACTGTAGGAAAAAGAAAATTGTAACTATAGGCAGGAGAGGCTGAACACCACCTATAAGTCAAATAATAAGCACACTGAACACAGAGAAGCTGTGGCTGCCCCTGGATTCCTGGAAGTGTCCAAGGTCTGGCTGGACAGAGCTTGGATCAACCTGGGGCAGTGGAAGGTGTCCCTGCCCGTGGCAGGGGATGGGTTTTAAGGTCCCTTCCATCCCAAACCATCCTGGGACTCTATAAAACCTACCTCATCTGTCCTATTTCTGCTTTCCATCTCCTGATGGAAAGAATATAAACCCACTAATACTGATACATTCCTTTTAGGGAATGGTCTCTCCTCAAAAACCCCTCCCCCAGAGACTGTAACCTGGCATGATTTACCTGCCCCTTGACTCTGACCTATGGCCTTCGGCCAGGTAATCTGATCCCAACCCCAAAAGGGATAAAAACCCCTGTTCCTCCATGCTTCCCCTCTCTTTACCTCCTGGGATCCCTTCATTGGAAATAAAGCTTTGGAATACATCCTGAGGTAAGGGGCCTCTTTGTATCTCTTCTCCCTATCCTTGAAGATCCCCTCTCCCAAAACCTCCAAAATCTGAGCTAGCAGCTTGTGGGGGGTGGAGGAAAAGGGGAAAACTTCATAATACTTGTTTTAGATGGGCAGAAAATGTTGATCTGTGGAGGGAGCTTGGGTGAAACATTTGTCCCTGGTTGGCTTCTGAATCTGTCATTTGTGTTTTAGTCTCCATGATTCAGTCCCTGCTTCTGGTGAGGATTTCAGTGTAAGCACTCACTTTAATAGATTACACGAAGGAAAGGTGGAAACAGCATCTTAAATTCAGGGAGAATGTGTCCTTCAGGCTCTGGTGCTGAAAATAGTGTTGAGCCAAAGGATGTTCTGTTATCAACAGAAAACATAAGATATCCTCTTCCCCCAAAGTGATTGGGGTGCAGCTCAGGCTTCCTTTGATGTGGGGCTGCAGAAGGGGTGCCCTTGGCTGATTTGGGAGTAGAACTTTAATAAACTCCCCTGTGTCCTTGGGAAACTCCAGCTGGCTCTGGGGGTGGAGAGCTCTGCCTTGGGAAGCCCTGAGGAGGAAAACATCTGAATCTGTAGTGACATTATTGCATCCTTGGGACCCAGGAAAGGTCTGCCTGGCCTGGGGGGTCACATTAGTCCAGGAACTGGAAAGCCTTCCATGAGGGAGGAACTTGGTGACATCAGAGTGAGGTGCAAACTCTGTTCCTTCCAGCTGGGAGTGATAATTGTCAAGGCAGTCAAATTCCAGCTTCTTTCTTTAAAAGTTAGTGATGTTTCTTATGTCCTTTTTGAGGGCTGTTCCTCTGGGACCTGTACCATGTTAGGAATGGGGAGAGGAGGTGGCACAGGAATTCTGGCAGGGCTCTGAGGGATGGTGGTGACTGCCTGGGCTCACCCAGGCTGGGAGACCTTCTCCAAGGGTTGTGTTTTCCTGTCCCATGGTCCTCAGGGCCAGCTTAGCTTGTTCTGGTATTTGTCCAGGAGCCCACCTCAGGCTGCCTGAGGGATTCCTAAGGACAGAAAACTCTTTGGGATTTATTTCTTCCATGCCACCTTCTGTGAGATGGTTTAATTTTTAGTTACTTTCCAAATCACAGAGCAATGCTTTAAGCTTTTAGCACTGTCACATCTTTGGGTAACACCTTGTCCTCACTCTGGCAGATACCTGAGCTGCTTTTCCAGCCTCTTGTTTCCTCCCTGGACCTGAGAACTGTTCTAATTTTATTTTACCTCCCTGTAAAGTTTCTTTTCATTTGCTGCCTTTGCTTTTCTTATCGCTTTTTATGCTCTCAACTTCATTATGCAATTGTTCCAACCCTGCTCTGTATTTGATGTTTTATAACTCGTGTCTGCCTTTTCTTCCACTGTTGATTACTTTTACATTTTGATGTTCCTTCACACTGGCTTTACAGGAAAAAAAAAATAGAAAAAACAACTTGAACATTCCCTGTGCAATTACTGGGAGGTGGCACACACAACCCCCGGGCATACATTAATTTATCTTTGAACACTTTCTATTTCCTCTGTGTCCTTTCTCTCCCCAGCTTTATCATGTTGAATTTCACCCTGCACTTACTCTCCCAACTTTGCTCTGCTAAAATCTAATCTACTTGTTTTCTAACTTCTGGTTGAACATTAATCCTGCTGAAATCCTTAAGGGCTGAGCCCAGAGTCACATCCACTCATAATTGTTGGTGCAGGAGCCTTGCTCAGGAATTATTCCTTACAAAAAGCCACCTTCTTCCAGATATTCTTCAGATGATGGAAAAAACACCTGGTGGGACCCCCTGCACACTAAAGAAATAATATTTCCCCAGATCCCCAGGTGTTCCTCGTCCTCTACCCATCTCCGGATTTGTCTTTCTCCTGGACATGGTCTCAACTGGACATTTCAGCATCTGCTTGATTTTGAGCAATGGAGATGTGGGTCTCAAGTGCTGCAGTTCTGATACTTCCATAAATTTCCTTAAAAATGAACCAAATTGGATTGCTAAGCAAAAAGTCTTCATGTTAACCAGCAGAAATCTTGAAATGCTCTGGATGAGCCCTGGACTTTCCTACATCTGTAAAATTATTTTCAGGAAGCTCCTGAAGACTATTCCCCTTAAAAACATTTCTTATTACCCACATAAATTCCCAATGCATATAAAGTTCTGTCAGGGTGAAAACTTTCAGAGTGTGTTTGTCTTGTTCTTCCATATATTTATCTAGTTCTTATATTATATGTAATTAACACATTTAGTGCTGACTTTAATTGACCTCATCAATGTCATGGCCTATTAAGCTTTTTATTGTGTAATATTCTTTTTTTCTCTCTCTATTGAATGATCACATAAATTTGTTTATCATAAATTGAGTGCATGTGTTTTGGAAAATAAAATTGAAATGCCAAGTGCTTTTCAGAAATTCTTTCAAGCACAGTAAAAGATACCTGGGTGTAGTTAAATTTTTATAAAGTGCAACATAAAAACATGTCTTTACCTTCACTGCTTTTTCTGTCTTCCACCTACTGCTTTTTTTCCCAGAAAGGCAGCTGACAAAAATAAGAAGGAATATTTCTTGTGTTAAATGAAAACAACATAAATATCTTTTTTTTTTTTTTAATTTGGTATTTAATCTCAAGTGGAAACTTGCAATCAGAGCCCATGCTTTCTGTTCAAACTGGAAAAGTATTCTTCACAAATAAGTGTTTGCTTGGAGGGGGAGAAAGCTCTAATTGTAACTGTTGGGTCTCACAATAAATATTTCTGTAGTGAATTTGAATTGATTAATCTGTCACTTTTTTCAGCAAAGTGCAAAATCAGATCAGCTCCCATCTTGCTTATTTACACGGTCAGCTTTAATTTGTCATTAGTTCTATTGAGTGGCAAAGCTTTTAGTGCAGAAGATACCTCTTCCACTTAATGGATAATCATTTAGTGGAATATCATTTAAAAGGATTTATCTGGTTTCTCTGCCATGGCTGTAACCTAACCCCAGCATGATAAACTTTCTCCAGGAGAAGGATTAGCACTTTGTGGTGGCTTTTGCTTGGGGATTTGTTCAGTCATTAGTTCAACACCCAGCTTGGCCAAAGTGCCCTGAGAGCTGCTCCTGGGGGCTTGACACAGTGAAAGTATTTCTGGGTTTGGCTGCACTTTGATTAGACCACCTTGTGTCAGGTGATCCAATAGGATTTTAGTCCAGATCCCTGCCTTGCTTTATTTGGAAGACAGGAGCAAGAAATTCAAGGCAGAGGCCAAGAGAGTTGGGAAGGTTTCGTGTGAGACAAGGGCAAGGAGCTCTACCTGGAAAACAGAAAGAATATTACATGAAAACAAATTCTTGAGCAAGTTATGAGAAGAGACTGGACACATCATGATAAGAATTTTGACTTGCAGTGAAGGGCCATGAGGGGAAGGGCTGTTTTTTCTCAAGACCTGCTTTTCTGGGCACCAGAGCTGCGTCCCCCCAGCCAGAGGGATGGGAATGTCAGCCCTCCAGAGAAACATCCTTAATTAGGGATGCAAGCTGCTGTTCTGTTCTGTTCATCACATGATGAGAAATCCTGACTTCAACCCATTTTCTTTTTCCCTGTTGTTGAGGTCTGGCACTCCTAGAAGGGGACAATGGTGGCACTGCAATGTTAGAAGCTCCAAAATCAGGGCAATTCATCTTTGTGCCTCTCCAGCACAGGGCAGGTGCAGTGACAGGTGGAGTTTGCATTAAGGAGTGAAGGTTTTCCCCAGGAAAATCTGCATCAGGAACAGAGGAGCACTGTCTAGGTCCAAGTATGACTTTTTTTCAGGGAGTGTGTGAGGATATTTTCAGTGGTGTTTGGACTGAGGTGTTGGGACAGTGACAGCTGTAAACTGGACCTGTAGTCACCAAACTACAGCTTTAGGGCAAAAACTTTGAATTAATGCATCATTAATAACTGAACAAGTGCAGCACTCTTCATAAGCATGGATTGACCTTGCTTTAGTGCTAAATGTGGAAAAAATAGGCTTCCAAGGGTTTAATTTGGTTTTGCTTCAGTTAGCCCAGGTCTGCCTGGGTTCCAGGGCTGTCACCACTGTGGAATAGGATCATTCCAGCTCCTGCTGAAGCTCTGGCAGCAGGGCATGGCCAGGATCGATGACAGATGTGGCAAGAGGGTTTTGGTTGTGTTTTTTTTGAACCCGCTGCTTTCCTCTAACTCTTTTATTCCTCTTACTGCTAAAAGAGGAGTTTTAAACTCCCAAATAGTGAAAACCAAACACCCACAACACCCTCTACAAAACTCCATATTGCATTTTTAATGAACACTTATGTTTGTGTAATAATCCAAGGCAACATTTTGAAGCTTCATTTTTGGAAGGGACTAACAGGGACTGTTTTAATCTTTCCTGTAGTGTATAAACTGCTGGAAAGCAATCCAGCAATCCAGAGGCAGTTATGTTTTCACTGATGCCTGGAATTGAAATACTCGTTGATTTTTACTTTATATTTTTGGCAACGTTTCTACTTGAGGAAAGAACTTGAGTGCAATCAATTAAGGAAAGGATCTGATTTGTTTTGTAATTGTTTTTCTGTCGCTATGAATGATGTAAGGGCATTTTGGAAGAATTTACTTCACTACTCTGTCTTTTCTAAAATAACAGGTTTACTGGTTGATTTATGGGTTGTTTGTTTTGTTTTTGTTGTTCTGTCTGTAGGTGAGAAAAAGGTTAATTTGCTTGAGAAATCATGTCTATGCCAGAGAAGGTCAACTTGTTCCATCATCGTGTTCTGCCATTGGAGCTGACCTCAACCTAAGCACGGTGCTTTAAGGCAGGAATTAGGCATCCTGTTTTTCTCCATGCTTTTCCCAGCACTTGTTTTCTCCTTTTGTCGTAGTTTCTCAGAAAAGGCAGGAGGGTGTGACTCCCAGGAATTAATTCTGTTCCTTCTAAAGTCATATTTTTGACATTGTGCTTCAAAAACTTCAATCTTTGCTGTGGCTGTGCCAAGCTGTGTCAGGTGCGACTGCCCATGAGCCAAAACGCCACCAAGCCTGTTTGGGAATTGTGTCAAAGGCATGAAAAAACTCTGAAAGCATAAAAATTGGGAGACAACAGGAATATTAACTTTGTCAGAGTTAATGTCCATGGATATCAAAGCATTGTGGCCCCTGTGGTTCCTGGGGATATCCCAGCTCCTCTTCCTGTGCTATTTCCATGGCTTGCAGGATGCTGACCACAAATGATGGACCAAGGCATCTAAATCCTGCTTCTTAGAGCTTGGATGGAGCTCTTGTCAAGGGGAAGTGTTCTAGGAAGTGATTAAGGAAGATGAAGCAAACTCCCAATAATGTTTAGCTGCAGAGTTTAGGAAAGGTGATGGAGGAAATATTTAACTAAAAAGTTTAATCTGTAGGATTCACTCTGGATGTGTCAGAATTCATGTTGGCTTCTCCCTGCTTCCATTTCTTGTTCAAAAGTCACCAGAAGTTTGGAGATTGGCTTGGATGTTGCACCTCTGGTGCTAAACCTGGCTTGGGGAGGTTGGGAAGCTCCTGGTGTGTGGTGCAGGAATCTGGTTTGGTTTGGGGGAGATGAAAGGGGCAGCACAGGGAGGAAGGGCTGGATTTAGCTGGGAAGAGGACAGGACAGGGCATTGCCAGAGGGAAGGCTCTGGCTGGAGACTAGTCTCCACCCCGATCCAACTCTGCAGCAGTTCTGGGAAACTAATGTGAACGACTTTTGTGACAACTTGGTGATAAAGTGGTGGCTAAGAGGGTAATGTCAAATTTGAGATGCAAGTCAACAAGAGTTTGTGTGTGCAATGTTGTTTCCTGGAACATCCACATGGAAAAGGGAGCAATTCAATAAATTAAGGGGTTTTTTTTAGTTAGTCTCATACCTGGGATGATACTTTGTTTTTGTGGATATGCAATTGCTATTAAGTTACAAGGGATGCTGCAGAGGAGCCTGGAAAGAAAATAAGCTGCTCTCTTTTCTGTTTCTTTTTTTGGTTAAGAGTGTAAAATGTGATTGGAGTTTGCCAGCATGGAAACAAATGTCTGAATTTACTTGCAAGATTTCGATATCTTCAGCCTTTTCAGGTGTAAAATCCCCTGCAGTAAAAGGCACGTGAGCAGGATTTTACATAATTTACTATTTTTGATGAAAAATCACATCAAAGTCACACCTGAGGCCCCACATCCATTGCCCTTTGATAAGTGATGGAAGTTGGTCAGTCCTGTTCCTGACACTTATTACTGCTGATTCCCAGGGCCAAAGAATGGCAGGAAGAGTTGGTTAGACAGTAACTTCTGAACTGGAGTGGCAGAGCTGGTGTTAAAGCTCTTGGATTTGCTTTAGGCTTCCTGTACTTCAATATAAAGCTGTGCTGAGTTCTTCATGCACTTGCAAGTCAAAACATTTGGTTTGGTTTTTGGGTTTTTTTTTTTTTTTTTTTTTTTGGTAGTTTCTTGACTTTCTTAAAAAATTATTTTTCTCACAGTAGTTGTTAAAAAGGTTGGAGAGTAAGGGCTGAATAAAAGAAAAATATTTGTGCATCCATTTTAAATTTCAGCAACACACACAATAGCTCCTACTGTAGGTTTTACCAACCTGCATAAATTCTCTTGGCTTTCCCCTCCGCAGGGCAGATTATGTATCACGCCCTGTTTAACTCCTTCAACAGACACACGGAGAAATTTCACTTCTACAGAACAATCAGACCTCCCCCTGCCCTTGAGCCTTCACAGGAAGGATGTATGAGTGGGGATTTTCAAGTACATATTAAGAAGTTTATTGCCAGTGGAGTATGCATAGATCAATATTCAATATAGCTGTAAACACACGTCCTTCACACAGATGCTGGATGCCCTTCCCTGGGCCTACATCTCCCTGAAACACCACTTCCAGCAGGCCACAAATAATAAAACATCATCTCTCTGCTTGCCTGGCCCAGGGTTTGTTCAAGCAGATGCTCAGAGGTGAGATTTTTATGGTTTTGACCCATTGGCTCCACCTTCTATTTGATTTTTTTTATGTGAAGTTTTTGGGTAAGGAGAGTTCTTTTCCAAGTGCTTTTTCCCCTGCTGGTATTTATTAGCAGTTGGTGTTTCCTGTTTGCTGGAGCAAAAACCAGATGAAGCGTCACGTGTAGATCTTTGTGCTTTGCTGATGGAGAGAGCCCTTGAAAAACTCACATGGAGGTCAGCTGGGGCCGCAGCATTGATCTCTTAATTAGCATCTTCCAAGAAAATTATCAAAAGCATTCCCTTAAGCATTCAATAAACCACAATAATTGCAAATCTTTGGGACAAGGGTTCTCCGAACCCAAAAAAGACTCTTTGCCTTGTCCCTAAAGTGAGGATTACAAGTCCTTCTGTGTTAAACTGAGGGGTGGTGGGGAGGGGGAAATTGTGGTTGGTTATAAACTTAAACTGCTGTGTAAGAAATTTCAGCTCATTTTGCTGTATCTTGTTCAGTTTGTGATTGTTTTGAACTGGGCGGGGAGTTTGTAGGGATCTGAGGGCTGTCATAACTGAGAATTGGGCTTTGTATAATGCAGAAGAGCCTTCATTCAATTGTTTATCCTGTGTCAGAAGGGCTGTGCGTGAGAAGTGATTTTCAGGGAATAAAACTCCTGGCAGTTCCCTCTGAACCCACAGCACATGCTTGAAGTGCCATCCAAGCCTAAACAACACTCAAAATAAAACAGAAGGGATTTGCTCCCTTCTGTGTGGATTTCCTGGTTCGAGGTGTCTTGTCAGGCTGGCAGAAATAATTATTACTGGGAGAAGATGGGAATTCTTCCCTCCAAGATTCCTCATTCATTCGTTCGCCGGGAGAACAATTAATGACAACTCGCTAATGGCAGCAACACTTTATTTTCTCTTTGCAGTGGCATGTGCAGTCCCAGGTTTCTGAGTGCTGGGTACTCCCTGCCTGGCCCCAATTACTTTGGCAGGGAGGATGGGATGCTGCAGAGCTTCCCCTGGCAAAGCAATTCCCAGCCAAGAATAGGTTGGAGCTGCTGGCACTGAAGTGGTGTCTAGGAGCAGCACTGGGTAGTGGGAATCACTGCCTGGCTCCAGCAAAGGAAGAGCAGTTGAGGTTTTAACTGTGTAATTAATTACCACAGATTTGGATGGGGAGAGAGGAGAGAATTTGGGCTTCAGGGCTGAGTGAAAATACGGGAGACTTCCCAATTGACCCAGTATTTCCTGTAAGATGAAACCAATGAGACCAAGAGACAGAAAGATCTTAAAACAAAATATGCTCTAAAATTGAAACAAACTCAAATTTGCTCCATCTAGTTTCCTTGTCAAACCTTTTGACCTGCGTCTGCAGGTACAGCATGGGCTGGAATCAGTCTGTGACTAAAGGCTGAGAGTGACCCACGTGCCTTGGTCTGTTTTATTGACCTGGTGGCCCAAAAGCTGCAGAGCTTGGAAAAATCCCCTTTGGTCAGTCTGGAGCTTTTTATCCTGGGACATCCACCAAGCCCATCACCAGGACAGGGGGAATTAAGCAACACAAACCCCCAACCCCCTCCTGTACCTCTGGTTGCAGAGATGAGAAACTAATGGTCCTGGCTGGGACAGCACTAAAGGTTTCCAAAATCCTGGTGGATAAATTCAGTATCTTAATATCAGAGGCATCAGTGGAGGCCAGGAGCTTGTCTTTCACGTCCACTGAAAATGTTATTTTTAGTGCATTACATCTTCAAACTTAAAAGGAGAAAAGCCCAACGCTAACTAATAATTAAGTGATTAACTGTAATAATATGCTGCACATTTTGAAGTGAGCAGTATAGGTTCAGATGAATCAGGAGTGAATTTATACATTAATACATATTCAAAAGTGTGTTTTATGATTTAATTACAGTTCTAAAGGAACCAACCCAGAGAAGGAACATAATGCCCTGATGTTTGCATTACTCTTGCACAAGGAAACATCCAAAGTTTGCCTCTTAATTAATGGATTCTGCGTAATTTATTTGTATCTGCACTGCCTTTCCCATTATGCTGCTATGGCTGATCTTGGGAAGCAGAGAGGGGAGACTGAGTTCAGGAAAGGATCACTCCTCATCCCAAAAGTGCTGCTGTAGCAGAAACAGCCTTTGATCCCAGAGAGATGGTTGTGAGATTTAGGACTTGCAGCGTTCCCATTGCTGAATATGTAATTTAGGTCACTGAACTATGTTTTGGTGGAAGATACTTATCTATTCCACTTCTTGCTGATGTCATGTGCTGGGAAATCAGATGTTAGAGTGCAAAAATACATGAGAGGCCAGGCTTAAAATGGCATAAAATATAAATGTCTTTGTGACTGGCTGCAGTTCCCCGTGGTGGTTGCTGGGGATGAGGGTCACATCCCTTCTTTTCTGCTTCATTGTCCTGCTCCATCCAAATACTGATAAAAAAACCTGGTTTATCTCTCCTTTGATCTTTAGTGCAGGAGGGGAGCAGAGAAGTCCCAGAGGAAACACTGTCTTCTACTTTCTCTGCTCAAACACCTCAGTTCAGTTTGGAAAAGCTGAGAGGGTGTTAAATTCAGGTGTTTCCCTGTACCTACAACAGAGATGTTCACTACCAAGGAAGTTCATTCAACCCAAAATATCCTTCCTAAAGAGAATGAGGGATTTAAAAGGTGTATGGTTACCTTGTTTTGAGAAGAATTAGTTAAATCACGTCCTGCTTTAATGCAGTCATGGCAGGCAGTGATGGTCTGTAGGTAAATTCTCCTCTCAAGGTTTGCTGTGTGCACTGTCAGCTACTTCTGTACTTTTCCAAACTATTTTTTCCCTTCCCCTTTGAAATCCCCCATATTTTTACTTCAGGGAAATTGTTCATAGGGAGCAGAATCAGAGGCAGATATGGAAGGGCTTATCTTAGTTGTAAAAGTGCTCAGAAGTTCAACTGATAACAGCAATGCAAATTTAAATAAGTAATAAAAACCCTCCAAACCTCACCCTTGGGTAACAAAAGGGAAATATGGCTCTGAGATTATTCATCAGGCGGTGCTCAGCAAACACAAAGAGAAAAATACTTTTTTTTCTCACTAATTCTTTTGTGAAGCAGAAAAAAATCAGGAAGTTTTCCTCTTCTGTCTATGAAGTTTTAGCAAATAGTGATCAGTAAAGCAGATGTGAGAAATATCAGCTGCTCTTGCTAGCTAGTATTTGAAAATCTCTAATTTATAGCAGCAGCTGATGTCAAGATAGCAATCTGGATTTTTCAGATCAATCTCCTGTAGCTGCTGAGATCTGAATTATCAGAACTACCAAGTTCACATTTTCTGTACTTTTTTTTATCAGATTCCAACACATCTGTAAAAGTCCCCAACTTTCTGACACTGTGCCTATTGAACAATATAATCCAGGCTACCTACAATTCATTAATGGTTCACCTTTGCAGTGAAAGCTGAAGATTCTGGAGCAGGATTTTCCTTACTTATGATCTTCCCCCTGTTCCTCAAAGATGAACATACTGCAAGAGCGTTTATATAAATAATATCTATATAAGCATTATATACAAAGGCACATACTTACTTTTATTATTAGTTGGCTGTACTTATTTATTCTCGCTAATGGGTAATTAATTTGGGAAAAACTTACACACCTAATGATGTATATAGTGCTGAATTCCATGCTAAAGCAAAGATACCAGCCTAGAATTTACTGTGAGGTGGTAATTGCTGAGGTTATCAAGTAGAAGGTATCTTCAGTTTGGCATAATTTGTCATTTATAACAACTCTTACTGAAAGTTCCAGGATTTACAGATGAGTTGATCCAGATCACCTTTGTACAGCAGTTAATTATTAGCTCCTGCACTACCAGCTTTCACACCTAAATTACCTCCTTGCTCCTTCAGTCTTGCTTTTAAAAACAGTTTAAGATTATATTTGCCACGAGGTTGCTGAATTTATCTTGGGCACTGGTGACTCAAATTCCACGCTGAACTCTCTCAACACACCTCGGAGTGAAGCTGATGCTGGGAATCTGTCTCCAGAATTATTAAAGGGATCATTTTTTAGGAGGTTGTGGCATAAATACTGATGATTACCCTGACAGACAAAAGGCACAAATAACTGCAGATCTCAGATAAGTTCCTAGAGTTTCCCCTTTCTTCAGTAGCTTGCCATTGTGAAATTAAAAAAATCATGTCCAAAATAATTAGGAAGTGTCGGGGAGATTTCCTGCACCAGCAGGGACGCTGAGGAATTCAAACTGCAACTCCAAATGTTCCTGAGCCTCTTCAAACCCTGCCTGACTGCACAAACGCTGCTACAGTGGGGTGGAAAATAAACACAGGGATTATTCACCAAACAGAAACTTGAACTCCTAGTCCACGAGATGAGGGTGAGATTGTGCTGCTGGGGTGGGAGGAGGTGGGAAAGGGGAACAGGCACATCCAGGGATTTTCTGTTTAGCACTGCAACTCTATTTCTAAGTTGAATATATGCCATGGTGCAAAAAAGTCTTTTGGAATCCCTTATCTCAAGAATTGTTTGTTGTTTTTCTAAGATTATAGTAACTTTTTGTTTGCTGGTAGATGGTTCCTTTAGCAAGTGAGATATATTGAGACATAATTCAAAATGACAGGACAGGAGTAACCAATACACAGTGCACAAATGACTCCCTGTTAACATGTCACGTATTACATCCTTTATTAAAACCAGCCCCTGCTCTGTGTTAGCAAACAGCATTTCCAGCCATCCCCCAGCACAGCTTTATGATGGATTGTCCTGGAGCTTGGTTGTATGTGAAGTAAAATATTAGTATCCATATAAATACACAATGTTGTTATAATGGAGGGGTTTTTTTTTTTCCTTTATATTGTCTTTGTAGGGATTTCCATTCAAACCATCTTTTTAATCACAGCTCATAGTTTTAAATAGGCTTCCCAAGGCAGCCTGGATTGCAAAGCTTGGAGGTATTTCAGAATCCCTCTTCTGCACAATCAATTAATCTAAGGGTTAAGGCATACCTGACCAGCTGTCTGCCTCAGGTCTGCAGCTTCCTCAAATTTTTCCCAGTATCCTAAGTTTTTGTACAGCTTGATTTGTACCTGGCACAGTGACTTTTCAAATAATATTTTTCCTTTTATCATACTTGTTTCTTTTGTATCATCTATCACTTGAATTCCATTTAAAAAGCAAATAGAGCTGTGCATGAATCCCAAATTGCTCCATAAAGGATTCAGAATTCCCACACGCTCTGCTCAGCTTTACCCTCGGTGCCCGGCTCTGTTTTCTTTTGTGCTGAAGCTGGAAAATCCTGACTCTTTATTCTGGTGTCAGTGCAACAGATGTCTGAGTCCCATCCTCAGCCAGTGTTTCTGGAGCAGGCAGTGAATAGGGAAGTTGTTACTGCAGGATAAGGGAGGACTAAGAAATGACAAGGGTTTCCAAACCCTGTGTATTTGTTCACAAGGTGCCAGGCATTGCTTTAAAGCTAAGCCTATAAACAAGAATATCTGCTATTATTTATTAATAATGTCCCTTATACAACCTGCAAGCTTTTATCAGGAAAAAATTGTAGGGCATGATCTTTACAAATAACCAAGAAACCCCAGCCCCTGAGGTGTGTGTGAGCGTGGGGAAGGAGGAGGGGAAGCAGAGCCAGCGGGTCCAGCTGCCGCAGGAATCCCAGCCTCGGGTCCATCCCTGGCAGCTCTCCATCCCACGGCAAGCCCAGCACTGGAGAAATGCCCCATTCCCATGGTGAGAAAGGTGATGGTATGTTTATCACGCAGCCAAGAAATAAATGGGAGCCATTACAAAGGTGTATAATTCAGCAATTACAGTTATTTGTTTTTTCTGACACCCCCTGCAAACAGTTATCGCTTCAGTCAAACATAATCAAATTATCTTTTTTTTTTTTCCTTTTTCCTGGTACTGTACATTAACAGGGCAAATAAAAGGGAAAATAGTGTGGTCCCTTGTAATAAAGAAAACAGCAGCAAACTATTAATGTTCTTTGAAAAGAGTAGTTTTAACAAAGTAAGCAAGAATCATTTTCTTTGGTTGAGTGTTGATTCCCCAGTGTGCTCTCAGTAAGTAATTAGAATGGCCCAGTGAATGTCAGCATCAGCTTGTTTATTCTCATTATTTTATCATTTTAAAAACCCTCTAGGTGATGAGACATGCAGTATAGAACATAATTACCATTATTAGCATACTAATTGGACACAAAAATAGGCCAACTACAAGGTAGCCAACTGAATAATTTCACATTAATCAAACACCATAGTGAATAAGCCTATTGTTAAATTGACAGCTACAATAATTGGCAATATTTCGCTGCGCAATATAAGAAATTCCTTGTAATATCTCTGCCACGTTATATAATTTAGTAATTTCCCACATTTCCAGCCTTAACTTTGTACACCTAGTTCAAGTTCAAGAAAACATCATGATAAGATTATTAGTCTATTATCAAGTGGACAAAGTATATAAAGACCTGCTTGTTAGCATTCAGGAATAGATTTGCTTGATAAGGAAACAAAAAGGCTCCAAATTTAGTTACTTGTTGCTTCAGCATTGAAAATGTATAAAGGTTCCTGATAAGAATTTTTTAACTGTATATTAAAGCCCAACTCGCCTGCTTCAGAAACAGAGAAAATGGTAAAGAAATTTTATGAAGTAAGTGGCAAAATTAAATAAAATAAAATAAAACCCAAGTGGGAACTGTGACTTTCAGCTTCCAGGATAATTTTCTGGTTGGGATTTGTCTGGTGCCGTCCCCATCCCGTTGAAGGGCAAACTGGAAAGTTGCAAAGCCGTCACCAAAAGTGGGAATTCATGAACTGCTCAAGTAGCAGCAGGCAGGAAGGGAAAGCTGGCTCTGGCTGGGCTTCCCTTTGAAAACCTTGGGGGAAATAAGACAGGAAAGGAGTGAGTGGAAAGGAGAGGAGAAACGAGGATGGGGAAGGTGGAGAGGGGGAAAACGCGGGTTGAGGCAGAGGGAAGGAGAGCGATAAGGAGAACAGAACCAGATGGTGAAACCAGAGCAGCAGAGGCAGGAGAGGACGAGAGGAAAGAAAAACAGTGAGGAAGAAAGAAAATAGTCATCAGGAAGAGGGAGGAAGAGAAGGTAAGGTGAGAGTCGGGGAAGGCAGTGCAGATTTGGAAGAGTATGAAACAATATTCTTCTTTTAAGAATTCAAAGGCGAGGGGAAACAAGCATCTCGCTGAAAGAAATGTTTCCTTCCCACTCCCCGGGCTTTGGGAGGTGTGGAGGCTGGGAAGAAAGGCAGAAAGGAGTCACTGAAGTCTCTGTTTATTTCAATTAGGAAAATATTTTTGGAATTTTTTTTTTAAAAATGTTTAAAGCGGTCACTCACACGAGTATTGGGTGCCTGTTAAAGTTGGGGCACAGGGAATAGGACAGGTTTGGAACCCCCCAAATATTTCTGGGTGACTACTTGGTTAGAAATGACTTGATGAAATTCTGAATTGTGTGGTTAAACTTGATGGCATATAATTTTAAAGAAATGAAAAGAAGGGTCAGAATAAGAAATAAGAATGGCATAGCCTGTACAAAGGGCCAGTTTTCACAGAACCAGACGTGGCCTCTCTGGCAACACGTGGAGAGGGGAGACTGCCTTGAGCATTGTCCAGCAACTGCCTGAAATATCTTTCTTTTAGTTAAATAATGGAATTATTTCAATTTCAGTCACTAAAGAGGCATTTTTTTCCAAGGATTGATTCTGGTAGGGGTTGCTCTTGAGAATCCACTGATCTAATTAAAGGCAGAAGTTTTCTGGAAGAAGGGACCTCTAAGTTTGTTGAAATTTGGCTGCTTATTGTGAATTAAGCTGTAAGGGGAAAAAACCCAATGCCTCACAAGCAATAACGGCATATTTTTTCCAGCTGTTCTTTGCTTATTAATCTGTTAATGGGTAATTCTCTGCTAATGATTTGGGATGCCTGTTAATATATCACAATCCCAGAGTATTGATTAGCTGCTTTATTTCCCTTTGTATGGCCAGGCTCTTCGGTAGCAAAGTCACAGTAGGAAAACAAGTAAACCTGTACTTCAAATATCTCTGGGTACAGAGAGGAGCTACCATGGGACATATCAGAGGATACTAAAATCAGCTGAAATATGCAGTATGTGCTCAGACTTTTCTTAAGCAGGAATTTACAAACTCCAGCTTTGATTTATTCACTGAACTCGGGAAATACATCTCTGGGCGCTCGTTGCTGGGAAGTGTCTCCTTGAGCCAGCTCTGTACCTATAAATGACTGTAATACCAGGTCAGGGGGTCTTGGAAGAGCTCTCAAAAAGTGATATAATCCACCTTTTATGGAGCAAAACTTACAGCAGGAGAAGGGAAGAGTCTTGTGCCAGGTTTACAGCAGAGTTAAGGATAACAGCCAAGGCCATACTTTTGCTAATACATTAGGATGGCTCTGAAATGTGCCAACTCCGGAGCTTGGGATAAAGCAAACGACAAAACTGAAAATATCCTTGACAAGATGTCTCTCTTAACACATTAAGAGGCTGTCCAAACTGAGAAAAAAATCCTCAGCAGTTCCTCTCCTTCTGTCACAGAGTCTGTGCTCGGGTGGTTGGAGTTGCAGGGCTCTGCCACACGTCAGGTGCCAGGAGAGGAGCAGCTCCTGGGCAGCACGTTGGACACACATTGTGCCTCACCTGCTCCTTTATGTGCCAGACATAGAGGGCAAAATCGGCAAAATCCCCCCAAAAACCAGGTGAATTCTCCAGGGAGATCTGGGCAGGGGGTTTGGACAGACATGCACAGCTGTCATGTGTTGTTATATCAGGACATTGCAAATCAGATGTTTTTGCATCCCTAAAATACACCTGGGTGATCAATGAAAGCTATCCCTCACACTCTGCTCCCCCAAAACCCCAGACAAACCCCCAAGCTGAAAGCAGAAGGAAAGAAGGATATTAAGCTCATTCTGGCATGATAAACACAGAAGAAAAACACTGCAAAGGATAGTTGTGGAATACATTTGAATAACAAATACATTTGAGGAAATCCCAGCCTGCTTGGGGACAGAGAAAAGGAAAATAAATTCATCACATTATTCATTGGAAATTATTTGTTCAGCTCCGTTCCTTAATGTGTCAGCAAAAGATGATTTCCAAGAGTGAAGATTTTCCTTTCTTGCTTGAAACGACTCAAAAAGAAATGAATATTCCAGCCACCAAGTGAGGTTAATATATGAGTTTCATAGGCATTTACTCACCACTGCTGTTCCCTGCAGAGTAATGGCACTGGAGGTGCATTCTGGGAGTGCCAGGGGTGAAACCAAAGTAGATGTTCCTGAATAATTTAGTGGTGTATGAAAGCTTATTTCATCATCATCAACACAGTAATACCTTGCACCAATAGAGTGCTTTACATCTCTGGGCTCCAAAGCTGTGCAAGTATCAGCATTTCCATTTTGGGGAAACTTGAGATTAGAGGGAAAAAAAACCCCAAAACATTTTCCAAAGGGAGTGAAGGTTGTGGCAAAACTGGGATAACAATCCAGGTTCTTAGGAGGAGTCACCTGTAATATCTGAGTTGAGTGTGGGTGAAGATGCTGCACTTTAGACCTGTTTATGCTTAGTGAAAGATGAGAAAGATCTAAAGGAAAGTATTTTTCGCTCTCTGTTTTATAGTAAAATAATAATTAAATGAAATGATAAATTTCCAGGATAAATGGAATAAAATATAAAAATATATAAATATATCACTTTTTTTTCTGTGCACTGGTTATTCCAAAGTGGCAGAGCAGGTTTACATCCAATTCTTGGAATGGCAGGAGGCTGCACTTCCATTATCCAGAGATTATTGCCATTAGGCTGAAGGAGCAGAGAGCCCCTCGTGCCTCTCTTTGGGCTGTTTACACATGCATGTAGCTGGTAACTTTTTTTTTTTTTTTTTTGTGTTTAAAGAGTCTAACAGCTCATCAATCTTATTCTTCCCTGAATGTAGATTGGCCTTTAATGAGATCAATGAATAGTGCTGGTACTTTGCTGGCCAAAATTGTAAATGTGCTGTTCCATTTCCTATTTACCCTGTAGCACAGGGATTTCGGCGCGTTACTGCTAATGTGTTTTGCATTCTATTGCTCTCCTACAAAATTTATGGCCAGAGAGAGACTGCAAGAAACAGTATGGGCAGGGAGAGCTGGATTCTAATCTCTCTACTGCACTCAAGTTTTTAAAAAATAGAGGGGTTTGGAATAGTTGAAGAAAAGGGAAATAGAGAGCAAAGAGGAAGCTGGGAAAGGGTGTCAGATTAGTTTAATTAAAACAAAACTTTGGGAATTGAGGTATGTCAGAGACAGAAAAGAGTGTGGCTTAAAACAGTTTTAATAAAGGTGGGATGTAATGGGATTGCCTGAAGTCAACCTGGCCAAAAGCAGAAGGAGAGAGAGACTGTTGGGCAAGGAAATGAGTGCTGGAAAAGCATCCAGTGTTAATTAGAGCTCTGGAGTGGCCTGAGATGACAAGTGCTCTCCCAGCCCAGACCCTTCTCCACACTGCCCTCATTAGTACTGTTTGGCCCTGTTCCAGCTGTGCATTAACCTCTGGAAGCACCACCCCAAATCCTGGAGGATTTGTTTCTTCTGCAGCAAGAGCCATACAGACACCCCTGAGGTCTGACTCGAGGGGTTCCCCTTGGTGTGTAGGGTTTGAAGGTTGATGTTGAAAAACCATGTCTGGTTCTGTGACCATAAAGTGATGATTTCTGTCTTTCATTTTCTCTTTTGGAGCTTTTCCCCATGACCTTTCCTCTTCAAGCAGCTCCCAAGGAAGTTGTGTCCCACAGGGATACACTTAGAAAATCTCACTGTGTCAGGGAAGGTTATTTGGCATCCTTTAAATATTAATCTTTTCTTTTTCATGCACAATGGTCCCAAGCCAGATAAAAGCTGTAGTCTAAACCTCTGACAATACTCTGTGTTATATGGGAAATCAGTGCAGAGGGTTGATAGCTTTGACAGGTATTTCTTGGCCCATTTGGGGTGGATGTGTGCTGAAGGAAATTTCCAACCGACCATCAGCTTCACTCAACAGGTGGCAGAGAGGCTGGATGGGCTGGTTGATTAATTCAGTGAAATTATTACTGGAATTCCTGCATCCCAAAGGAAATACAGCCTGGCCATTCAGGGATCCTGCAAATTTCCAGGTGACCAAGGTGGTACTACTGTCCTGCAACATGTTGTGCCTATTAAATCTGAAATATGAGGAGGACCCCTTCTTTGGAAGGCAGGCAAATACTCCACCACATAGATATGGATTGGAAAATTTGAGAGGATGTTACTGTATGTGTTATCTGTCAGAAAACATAAAATCCTTCTTAAAAGGGCAAAACTACAGAGGAAGAGTGACTCTGCCCACCCCAAAGCCTGGATTGATTGCAGAGAAATGCAGCCACAAATTCAAAGAGCTCACTGAAATCCTCCCACAGGGTTTGAGGGTGCCAAGCCTCTATAAAACCAGTAGACATGATTTGCTGAGAAATCCCATAGTAAGGGAAATCCTTCAGCAGCAAAGGGCAGAGAGGTATGTGCTCATCTTTTGGCTTTGGCAACAGTGGATGCTTTGGACATAAAGGGTGAAGTACAGAGCTGGGACAGAAAAACAGGTTCTGCTTCCCCTGCTCACCAGAAGGGATCCACTGGCAAGTGGAGGTGATGTGTGGGAAGACCCAACTTAGAGGAACTTCAGCATCTTCCCTTGCACCAGGACCAAACTGAGGCCTGAGCTCAGCATTTCCTTTGCCAGGTCAGCAAACTGGGCTCCAGACCATGTAATTTCAGGAGCTGAGTAGAGTAGTGTAGATGGGGACAGCAGAGAGAAGAAAATACGATTGGCTTTTTGGGGAGGTGGCCCAAATTCTGTTCTTTTTTTACTGTGATTTAAAAACAACTCCATTTGGATCAGTCTTCTCAAGAGCTCATATTAATCTTAACTGATTCTGATATTTTACCTCCACATTCTGGTTTTCCATGGTTTTCCATGCACTTCTTCCATGTGAAATGCCTGTTACATCTTATGCTCTTATCCAAATTTCCTCTGCAAAGAGCAATTAATCTCTCTGCTGCTTTATCCAGGATTTAAGTGCATGTTGCCCCTTTAATTCTGCACACTTCTTTTTTTACCTTCTGTCTTTCCATCCTTAAGTACCACTGAGTTTCCAGATAACAGTTATTGTTCATATTACCAGAAGATTTTAATGGATTTATATAAAACTCAGACAGTGCCATTGTTCTTGAAGTCCATTTTATTGTAATGAAGTTCCACTCTTAATATTCCATGATCTTCAATGTCCTTTACAAGTAACTTTTTATAAATTAATCTATAATAATCTAATTCAAGTCAGTTAAAGTGGATAACTATACTCCAATTATGATATCAGGAAGAGTTTTTACATAATGAGGGCTTTTATATAGATGGTTAACACTAATACTGTAGTTTACAACATACTGTATGAATCACTAATTAAATGCCTAAGTAGCAATAATGGAAGTGGAACTATCAATACAGAGACGATATCAGTGATGTAAGGCATTAATAAAACTTTATGGTCCCATTTAATCTTTTTTTATAGGTACTCCATTATGTCAGTTAAAAGAAAAGGCAGAAAAACAAGAAAGTGAGAGAGTGGAATTTAAAGGGACCAGGACTCAAAAACTAAAATGGGCTTTCCTTTGTACCATGCCCCCAAAATGGGCCAAATAAAAAAAATCATGAGAAAACCACCCAGTAGAAATAAGTTTATCACATTTCTAAAAATACAGCTGCTCACTGCAGCTGGCTGGTTTAAATGTTCCTTAAATAACCCATACTCTGTGATTTAAATGAAGGGCAGCTTCCAGAGTATCTTCAAAGAGGAATCTGAGTTTAGCCCCACTCTGGCCCAAAAGGAACAGCTCAACTGTTGTGCTCCTGCCATTGGCCAGCAGAGATGACTCAAAGGGTAAATACACAAACATTTATATTGGAAGGAGAAACTATTAACAAAGGTATTTTATTTTGAAGCCAAAGCACAAGCTTGGCTCTGGTGCTGCCCAAGGAGCGTTCGAGGTGGCCGGGCTGCTCTCCTGACAGGACATCTCCTCTGTGTTCCTTGGCCCCCAGCCAGTGTCCCCTGCAGGAAAGCAAGCTGCCCATTTACATATCAAAGCAGAGGAATAAGCCAAGCCCAGCAGACCTCTAAAGGGAAGTGAGAATATATGGGAATTTTTAGTTTTAACTCCAAATTAAAGGGAAAAAAAAAAAAAAATAGACCACCTCCATTCCCTTCACGCAACAGCCTCTTCAAATGTCTTTTGCAACACATTTGAGCAGAAATAACAATTTAACCCCTCAAATCCGCTCACAGGGTGTTTCAGTCCTGGCTGTGTTTTAACAAATAAAGGGAAGAGATGATTTTTTTCCTCGCTCTTGATATCAGCCCTTAGAAAATCATTGCACTGAGCCCTTTAACACACCTTGACACGTATTAGGAGTGTGCAGTGCCAGGCTCGTGTTTCATGCTCGCTGCTGTTGAAGTGACATGTTTATTTAGCACAAGATTTCCAGCCTGGTGCCTTTTTGTGCCTCACAGGAGGAATTTAACATCACCTGCACTGGACACATCAGTGCTGAGGTTTGGCTCTGAACTCCACCTTTTCTGGATGTCCATTGCTGGGCAAACTGGAGCTGACAACCGGGCACACAGCCTCTAATTAAAAAAAAAAAAAAATCTTTCTGTATTATTTTAAAACTATGACTTCAATATGGGTAGCTGAAGAGGCTGTGAAAATTCCGTGCCAATATTAGGGAAGATTAGATCCAAGAGCTCACGTCTCTCTGTGATAAGGAATTCATTATTCCCCTTGCCCATCAAATGCAGCTGCTGGCAATGCTCTGCCCTGATACACGGAGTGGGGACATCAATAATCCTGAAAATTTGCCACTGAAACCAAACCTTTGTGCAGCCCCCTTTCCTCCCTTGTATTTCTACAGTTCACAGCCACCCCTCCTACTCTTTTCAAACTCCTTTGGAGGACTGAAGGTGAACTTGTATGTTCCTGGTTTTTAGCTAGCCCTATTTCCACTGAGTGGGGTGGGATGTGTTTTGTGGCATGGCAAATGTAGCTGAAATGCAGGAGCAGTTCTGCCCCTTTGTACTACCTGACAAACACTGGGCTTGCCATGAGCAATGTAATCAAACCTAAATAATTGTTAAAAGGGACCTAAAAATGATGTGGGTTTTCCTGTGAGTCCAAACTTATCACGTGAGCAGAACTCATCCCTGGTCACTGGTTTTTCTCCATAGAGTGGTTTGGGTTGGAGGGGACTTCTAGTTCAGATTTATCAGCAGTTTCTCTAGAGCAGCCATTACCTTCTGGCTGCCAGGAGCAGTCAACCATGGAATTAACTCCTTATTCAGGAAAAAAGCACCATTCAAATGATTTGTCATGACCAAAGGTTTTCTGGAACTTCACGGAGACTGTGATTGTCCTTCCTGTTCTGCAGTTCACTGAAAGAAGTTCTGCCACAAAGCCTCAAGTCCTTCAATATTTTTTAGTCTTTCCATAGCTCGTGGGTTTTTTTTTCACAGGTCTCTTGGTAGAGTGTAACAAAAAAATAAGATATAAAATCAATGAAGGTTTGCTCTGGTTTAGTGATTTTAGGCACAGTCCCCTCCCTTTCAGTGGTCTTGTCCCCCATGGCAGCTGGGCACTGCCATAAGATGCCATAAACCTGAGACCTGCTGGTCGTTTGTGTCAGAAATCCAGAAATGTCACTAATGGATAATAAAAAGTAATCAATGAGAGGAATGGAGGCTCAGCTGTGTCAGCAGGAATGCCTGGAGAGCCTGAGCTGAGCAGGGGGACCATGGCAGGACCCAGCCCCATGTTTTTCTGCCCCAAATTGTGTAAATAAACTCCTGGTGTGAAGCCCCACTGAAAACCCAGGTTGAAAGCTAAGGAAACTGGGGCTGTGATCTCACTTTTATCTTCAGGTTTCACAATAGTTTGATTTTCTGGTGTTTTGTGAGGTCTCTAACTCTTCTTTCTGCACAGAAAGCTCTGTAGGCTCTATACAGGGGGGAAAGTTACTGTAGGAACTGTCTTAAGCTGGGGCAGAAATTTTTTGCTTATTTTAAACGGTGCTTGGAGAAATATTGAGACTTTGAATGCAGCTTGTACTGCTGCATCTCTGTTCCCTTTGAACACACCTACACATTCAGTGTCACCTCCATTTGGTTTATCGTGCAATAAGATGTCAAGTTTAATTTTATTTATGGGCTTAATATTCAAGTTTTTCACAAGTTATTTTCCCCATATGGGCCTTTAGAAATATGTTAGAAAAATCAGCATGTACTGCTGTTAGGAGCAATGCATTAATAAGTAGATGAGCCTCCTGCTGATGGGCAAAAATCTGGTTTTAGCACCATGTGAAGGCACTTGGTCCAAAATGAGCCATGAACCAAAAAGTTTACAGGTTATGGATGACTGGAGCATTGTAATAATTTGTGCACCAGCGAGTGCAGTGCTCACTCCTGTTTTAAAATTTAAATATCCTTTTAAATGTGCATTGTTGAGTCACCCTGACTCTGTTAATGGGAGTTTCAGTCTGATTTCTGTCTCCAGAGTGTTCCTGTGCTATTTGGGAGCTCGGCCAGAGCCAGGAAGGTGCCTGTGTTGTCGAGGAACTCCATTTCAGCCTCTGGGTTAGAAATGGAGCCTCCTGGGCTCTCAGCATTTGTACAACTCTGAATGAATGAAGTCTGCCCGATACTGTATTTTGTTAATTTTTTTTTTTTAATAATTCATCAAGAAGCAAATCTGGCACACACACCTAAAGTGATGACAAAGATCAGTCTTCTGTTCTGGTCCCTTCCTGGCAGCCTGTGATATCTCTGCTGGCTGGGAGAGTTGGTTCTGTCCTTGAAGGGTGGCTCTTCAACTTCTCACGTTCCTCGTGCGCGGCCGCGCGTGTGGAAAGCGCCACTTCGGGAGCACTTTTGGCCCTTCCTAAATGAAACCTGTTGCGGGTTTGAGCCTGGGATTGACAGGGGAAGGGGAACAGCTGTGATGTTCCTCTAAAGCTAAATGTTGCCGCTTTTGCATAATCTGCAAAAATATGTTGTCAGGATGCGCGCTCCAGCTGGCTCCCTGCCACCTTCCCCTCCGCAGCGCGTGCTGCGGGAGCGGGTGGAGCATCTGGAGAGCGGAGGGTTCGCTCTGACACCGATGTGTCAACCTAATATAGCAAAAAAAAAAAAAAAAATTAGAGGGTGTGGGGGGGGATATTTTAGTAACTCGAGTTTTTTTCTTGCAAGAGGCGGAAACAAAGGGAGCTGCAGCTCCGAGTCCCGCGGTGCTGGAGGGGTGGTTGGAGTGTGGTGGGAGCAGCGGGATGGCAGCGGGCCGTGGTGTTGGCATATGCACACCACAATCTCCTTAATACCCATGGTAAATCCTGCTGGCTGCTACAAGCTCTGTGGTGAATGTTAGGCTTGTTTGCCTTCTGGTTTTTAAGCTCCTAAACACTTTGGGGCTGAAATTCCCACAGAAGGTAACAAGAGCTTTGTTGGGCCTCCACGATGGTCTGTTGAAAGGAGATTATCTTGGGCAAGAGGGGCAAAAGGACAGGGTGAGCTGGGCACTGGTCGGGTTTGGGTGGTGGTTACTCCAGGTTTATGTTTCCAACAGCACTGCTCCACTGTGTTCAGCAGGGATTTATGGAAAGCATATGAGTAGAGGATGACAACAATTCTGAGTGGTTGGTGGATGGATGTTGCTCATCTGCTTAGACCCAAGGGTCAAAAACTGCTGTTTAAACCCGAGTCTTAATTTTAGGGATGTCACTGCTATTATTTCAGGCTGACACACAGGGTTGCATGTGAGGCTTCAGGATTATGTTCATTAGGGTCCATGCAAAAGGTTTTGTGATGTTATAAAGTGTTCCTGTGCTCTGAGGAAAAAAATTCTGATGGAGATTGCAACCAAGCAGGTGATTTGGTGTTCTTTGGTCCTGGTTCCTTGTACCAGAAATCTTCTGGTTCTGACGGAACAAATAAGGAATTAAAAAAAACCCACTTTGAACCATTGCTACAGTTTTCCACAGTACATGTGAAGGTAGCACTTGGTGATTGTTCTTCAGTAACACGAAGAGAAAGATGATGCCAATATCTGCATCTAATTTATATCTTTAGACCAAAATGCTGTTTGCTTCAAAAAAATGTTGGAGTTGGTTAAAAGCTGAGAAGAGGATGAGAAACCAGGAGTGCTGCTCTAGCCAGGGTGTGAAAAAGGCAGGCTTGGCTTTTATGGAGAATAATGAGCATAAATCCTGTAGGGAGGATTCAGAAGGGGTTTAGATCATTCAAAGATTGGCTAGAATTTGTTTTACTGGTGCTAATTTCTATTATGAAACAAAGTCTCTGAAATGGGATGAGTTTGGGTAGTGGGTTGAAGCTGTGAGTTTGTTCTCTGTGTGAGTGTGTGTGCAAATGCTGGCTTGAAAGAGAGACTGAGAGCAGGTGTAAAAGGCTGCTTTTTAATATTTGACCAGGAAATGCCTTTTCCTGGTCCATGGGACCCTCAGTGAGGTGTTCCCAACTTTGTCTTCCCAATCCTCACTCTGTAGCCAGGGCTGGGCTTTGCTTCCCTGTGCACACATCTGCAAGAGAGAAAGTTAAGTGCTAAAATACTGAGATTATACAAACACCAGCGGTGGGATCAGCTTTACCACATCTAAAATAACAGCAGTTCCCTTTTTTTCTTTTATTTATAACTCTTTATGTATAGAATGTGCACATATATATCCTGTAGTTCAGTGAGGAGGCTGCTTGTCCTGTGCTCTTGAGCAGACTAATAGACAAATTTCCCCCAAAACTGTGCATTTGTCTTTTGGCAATTCTTGCAATCTGTTTTATTTGTTGCCAAAATATACACTTAGACTGATGAAAACCTGTATGGCCTTTTTTTTTTTATCTGACTGATTTCCCTCCTTTGGATTGTTTATCCTTCAAATGTGTGTTAAAGGGATGAGGAAAATATTTACTGAGCTCTTAAAGAATGGGCCATAATCAGGAAAAGGTAAATTCCCCATCCTCCCTTGGCAAGTGCATTCCACTAGATCTCCCAATAAATCACCTCTGTGAATTGAAGGTGTGAGTAACACCTGGGTCTGTACTACAGGAGGATAAGAAAGTAATAGTGCCAGAAATGGGAATATGGGAAGAACTGGGCTTTTAGTTGTGCAGGGGAGGTTTGCAGGGTGATGTTTCAATGAGTATTTTTCCCTACAGGCATTTAATCTTGTAATTATTTTATTATTACTAACGTGTGTAAAATATACTTTTGTTATTGTATAGTAAGATCTTATTATACCATTGCTATATTGCTGTTGTAATAATATAATATTATGACAGTGTAATTATCTTGTAATGATTCCATTATTACACCCAGTGTAATAATGCACCAATGCTGATTTACAGACTCTTTTTAAAATTCAAGATCAAGCAATTCTCCCCAAGTTTGAGAGGAAAACAGTGCCAGGGTTCTGTTGAGGGCACATTATGGAAGAGAAATAAATAAATAAAGGAAACTAAGCAAGGCCTTCAACTAAGGTTGGTCATCGGGAGAAATTTTTCATGGAAAAGGTTGTTAAACACTGGAACTGCCCAGGGAGGTTTGGATTCTCCATCCCTGGAGGTGGCACTCAGTGCTCTGGGCTGGGGCCAAGGTGGGCATGGGGCACAGCTTGGACTTTTCCAATCTCAGGAATTCTGGAATTCAGAACCCCTGCAGCTCAATCCATGCCAATGCCACAGATATAATACAGAATATAATTCAGAGGTCTGACTCTTTGTAGCTTTTGGCCAAAGTTTCAAGCCCAGGTCTCTCCTGTTTCAAAAGCTGCTGTGGGTTTTTTTTTATTATTTCAGTGAGTAATTTAATTACATGCCTGCACTGAGCAATTTCTGTTGGAATTGGCAATTTCTACTCTGCCTGTTCTGCAGTGTCTGGATGTGAAGATGATTCTCATTTGCAAATAATTTTACCATTCCTTCCTCTCTGTGAGGCTGGGAAGGGTAGGTCAGAACAAAATGTGCTTTCAAAGAGACGCATGTGAAACAATTGATTTATAAAAAAATTACACAGAAAAAAGTGCTTGAAAAAAGCCCTTGGAATCTGTGCCCCTTGCTAAACCTTTATTAGAGGCTGATAATGCAACATTTTAAATGTGAAATCGAACAACATCTCAAAAGGCTTGTGGGATAACCCCAATGCTTTAATATAATCTGAAACAAAAGATTTTGAAATCATCCTGTGCCATCTGTGAGTAATTTTTAATTTTTAAATTTTTTTATTGGTATGGGGGGTTGTTTGGCCTAAGGACTAAATTTCCCACCAAACTTTTCTTAAATTAAATAATGAAGGATTAAAATATTAGAAGAAGAATAAAATGTTAGAGGAAGAAGAGACTACAGCCACTATTGCTCCTTCCAGTGCTCTGGGCTAGGTAAAGATATTTCATGTCTTTCATTTATTTATATTTATTGTATATATAATTATATTCATTATTATATATTATAGATATAGAAATATAAATATGTAAGATAATCTGTTATATTAATTTATTTATTTATATTTATTGTTATATCTCAGATGGGTAGCTGCTTAAGTCATGACAGCTTCTTCCTGCCACCAGCAAAACATGAACAGGAAAACATGGAATTTGTCTTGAGATCCTGTCTTACATCAGTGTGAATCTCCCTCAGCAGGATGAACTTTTTATGGGAAAGTGGATTGGTTGTATGGCCGTGCTCAGGACTGCTCTCCCTATGATGCCTCTCAGAAATGGGGGAAGAAAGGGTTAAATCAGCCTTTAGCATCCTGCACAATTATTCCTGCCCAATTGTCTCCAACTGGAAACTCACAATTTGTTACCACTTAGCTGGTTTCGCTGAATGAAGAGGATTCATTGCTTTTTGCCGCTGTTCAGACCTTTTGTTCACAGTTTGGAGAAAATTGCAATCTTTTCTTGCTACTGTTCCAGCTTTAGCCATGCTTGGTTAAGCCAATGCTCAGATTTCTCTGGATTCATTCACATCCACTAATCTGGGAGCGAGCGGGGTTGGATTTTCTTTTCTTTTTACTGCTTTTCCTTGAGTATTTTGTTTTCAAACTGACACCAGCAGAACATTTATTTTTACAATCTTAATATTTTTGCAGTGACTCCACTTTCTGAAATTTCCCTCTCTTTATGGGGTGGGCGTTTATATGAATCGTGTTAATATTTCCTGAGCTTCACAAGAGACTAGAGAAATAAAAATAAGAAACTACTGCTATAAGCATAGGTAACAAAAATGATGTGGTGACATTTATATAAACCAGCATCCAGTGCTTGTTCATGGGTTGGTTAACTTCTGAGTGAGTGGTGTCAGTAGCTCCTGTGGGAAAAGCATGGCTTACATCTTCATGGAAAAGATCTCAGAAAGTTTAGTAGCTGAAGGGTTATTTTTTAATAAAAAGTGAGTGAGATGGAGCGCGCTGATTCTGATTAACCAACTGTGACAGATGGTAATTCTTCCCTTTAAACGTGGCTTAGAGAAATTAAATTCAAGGTGATTTAAGAAGTCTTTAAGAGCTGCTGAACCCAACTTAAAGAAAAAACAAAAAGCAGAGCAGAGCACCTTGTAGTTTGCTTTGTTTGTTCTTGCCCAGGCGTCTCCGATGTTGGGGAGCCAGCACAGTTCCCAGGGATCCACAGGGACCTTTCCACCCAAGGCTTGTGTCCAGGGTGCCATGGGAGTGGCCCAGGAAATGTGTCTGGTTGTGCAGACCTCCTTTGATTCAAATAATGGCAATTTACTACTATCTCAAGAAGTTATTAGTACTCGAGATAAATATTTTGGGGTTGGAGGAGGGAATTATTATGCATTTTGTAGGAGATTTGCTCCCTGAGTTCTGCAAAATTTGTGCTGTACCTTTTTGAAGGATGTTTGTGGGGTTTGGGTCAATGAGGGATGGTTGAGATCTTCCCATGTTGTAGTAGCTGGTGTTGAGATTTAAAGGGATCTCAGTTTGCCAGGGCCAAATCAGAGCTGTTCATCTGGTTTCACACTAACAGTCTACAAACAGCAACAACCTGCCCTTCATCAAATTGCATCCTCATAAAGCAAATCCAGGATCTGAAAACTGGATTCAGCATCACTGTAAAGAAGTCAGAATCTGACTGTACACCCTGATTAGATGGTTTCAAGCACTGTGTGAAACCCCAGACTGAGCAAAGTTTGCAGTTCTTTTTATGATGGGCATATGCCTGCATGATTTACAGGGGAAATCAAACCCTAAACCTTCAGGGCACTTGTGCTAATCACGTTTCCAGAAACAACACACAAATAACAGGCTTCAGCATTCAGATCTGTAAAACCATGAGAAAGCAGCTTGTGAGAGGGGTGGGAGTTGTCTGTGTGTAGCTTGGGAGTGCAGCATTCCCCTGCTTGTCCCTGACAGATACGAGATTGTACCTGAGGAGGGACAAGACTGAGCCTTGTACAAGGAGATGCAAACCACTGGGAGCAGAGCAGCACATCCCTGAATTCCTGAGGTGCTCCTGTCCCAGCCCTTTGGTTGATATCCACGTGAAGAAGAAAGTGAGCCAGCTGCAATGGTGATGTTCAAATCCTTAAAGGCCTCCCAGCTTCCCAGGATGGCTTCTGTAGCTTTTACTCTTTATGTAGCTGAGCTATTCTAGTGCAAACATAAATCTCTTTATTTGTAAAACACAGTGTTTCAGCTATTTTGTGTTATCTTGGTGTCATGGTTTTAATATGATTTCTTGAAATTGCTTCTGTCAGCTGTGGGGTAACTGGGAGTTGGAAATGCATTTATGTGTGTACCTTTATGTATGTGTACGTGCACATCTTTATTTACATCAGATACTGTTCTCAATTAAGTTTTAGTCTAATTCTTCCACTGATTCTATTAATTATTAGAAAATCATGAAAACCATCCACAGCACAGTTTTTGAGGAGGATTTCTGCCCTCTGCTAGTTATGGATTTAAATGGACACAAGTGGTTATGTTGATTTTCCCTTTTCTGATCTGATGAGTCTCTAGAGAAATTTCTCGGATGCATGTTCACAGGTATTAGTCGAAATTCATAATTTTCTGTAGGTGCTCCCTAACATAGACATACAGTGCTGGGTGTCCATGCCATCCATGGGAGTGTCCAAGGCCAGGTTGGACAGTGGGAGGTGTCCCTGCCCATGGCAGGGGTGACACTGGAAGGGCTTTAAGGTCTTTTCCAGCATAAACCATACCTGGATTTTTCTGATTGTTTAAGCAATCCTGTCATGAAAGCAGAGCCTTATGGGAAGGGATTATCTTTGTTTTCTGATGCTGTTTTTTCCCTGCAAGACTTGTGCCTGTGCAGTCTTTCAGACTCATCCCAAATTGTGTTTTTTGGACACACTTGTCTATGATGCCCATTCTGTTCAGCTTCTGCCTTCCTTCATAACTTATCCTTCAGCAAGGAGCCTGGTCCTGGAGTGGAAAGTCCCCTCTTTGTCCAGCCACAGGCAACCACTGAGCTCAGGAGAAACAGACTCTGACCTCCTGTGTGGCTCAGGGTGGAACCTGTAACCTCAGAGCAGCAAAGTGGGTCCTCTTTGTTATTTTTAATGCTGGTGGAATGATTCATTAATGTGCTTTTTTATATATCCCAACATCTGGTGCATCACAGAATGTCACAACTCTCACCAAACCATCGGTGCTGAGCACTTGCTCAAGGTGGTGGCATTTGTGGTCTGGGATTTAAATACATGGTGATTCCCATGACATCATCGTGTTCTGCATCTTGAGGCTTTTAGGAAGAAATGACAGACTTGAATTATCACTTGGTCATTATTGTTCTATCATGTGCTCTCATTGCTTCACGAGGATTAGGGAGCTGGTGATCATATATCTGTGTTTGTGTGCCAAGGCATCATCATTGGTATTTACTCTGATTACCCTGGTGGAGAAAATACATTATCACAAAACGGTCTGAAGTGGGAAGATTTTGCAACAAAGCCCAGTAGTGCCAGTCTGATGAGATGTTGACAAGTGTTAATATGTTCAATAATCAATATTTAATAAGAATTATGGAAATAGCTTTTCTTCATGAAGGGTATTTAGTGATTGTATTTGGTTTTGATAATTGTTTGCGAAGTGTGCTGGGTTATTTGTTTTGTCTTCTCTGCTGGGTTCAGTTTCCAGGGGAAAAAACCTCAAATCTTGATGAGTAATTCTTCAAATTAAAATTAAGAGCAGACTTTCTGCATGACAACAGCTCTGATAGCTTTATGCACTCCTTCTAAAACCTTTTTTTAATATTTTTTGTCACTTTTTGTATTTGCTGTGTAGGAAAGCTGGTTGAAGTCGTGTTTCCCAGCTCAGGAGTGATGCTCATTAGGGGTGTACAGCAAAGTTCAGCTTTATTTATCTGCTACCTGCAAAGTGAGGGATAAGTGCTGCTGAGAGATGGAAAAGTTCATTCTCTCCAGCAAGGTTACTCTTCTTGATGAGCATTAAAAGATAGCTTTGAGCCATTCACAATTATGACCTTGACTAGGAAAATGTAAGTTAATAAGGCTTCAACAAATTATGGTCTTTTTGGTCGATTTGCCTAGTGAACTGTTAATTGTAAAACTGAAAGACATTATGTTCAGCTTTCTCTATCACATCTTTTGTGTTTTAACAGTGACACTTCATTGAGTGCAATTAACAAAGCCTAGGAGATTTATTAACACACTTCTTCATGGCCAATGATCCATTCCACTTAAGACATAACACTGTAAAATGCACATTATCTCCTTTTGGCACTTACAATAATGCTTCATGAACTAGGAAGGCATATGTTAAAGCAGATAAAATAGCATTATTAGCTGACAAATCTTACAATTTATTAGACAGTTAATTTATCAGCTTAAAAGACACTTAAAACAGCTGTGCATTTAATGTCTTTTTAATGTATCCAGTAAAACTTGCATAATTGCCTGTAGTGCAATTTATTTTTAGCTATGTTGCAAAATGTCTGCATTTACTGTTTACATCTTCTTTAATTTTTCCTGCAAGGCTCATCACATCGAGGCTGGGCTCTAACAATGAGGGCAGATAATCAGATAAAGAGGCTGCTTGTCCAAATGGCCGCCCATGAATGAACTATTCACAAGTCCATGCTGAGCTGGACCAAAGAGTTCCTGCGTTTTATCTCCACCCCAAGGGAGAGAGGGAGGGGGGGGAAAAAAATCCAGGGAGCCCTGTAGGCATCACGGTCATGGAACGCCGGGCACTCCGGAGCATCCCTGGAATTAGCATTTGGAGCCCATTCGGAGCCACATGTCTGGGGTGTAAACTAACAAGGCTCCAAGACTGCATTAGCAGAGGTGTTTCATTTTATAATTAAGGTAACTGCTCCCTGCAGATCCATTGCAGCAGCCCTAAGTAGTGTCTGTGAAGGGAGTGCTGGAGAGGATACACATTTAATGACTCCGACGCATAAATTGGCTGTGTTTGTTTATTGCTCTCTAATTTAATGGAACCTTTTGTTAAATCTTTCTGCCTTTTTTTTTTTCTTTTTTTTCTTTTTTTTTTTTTTTGAGCATACCACTAGTAATGATTTCTGTGGGAACAAAGGGTGTTGCTTATTAAAATAAAAAGTCAAACATTGCCGTTTCCATTAATTAAATGTCAGATTAGCTTAATCTTTTTATAAATATTGGATATAATCTATTTACAGAGGGAGATCAGATCTGCAGATGCTGGGGAAGGAGTATGGAGGTGTAATTGTCCTCGCTTTGCAGAAATCAGGTGGGGTGAGGGAGCTGGGGTGGGTCAGACCTGCAGCTGGAGTCCCAAAACAAAGCAGATTTTACTGAACACAGGAAGCATAGGGGTGCAGGTACCTCTTCAGAAGGAATAGGTGAGTCTTGAGGAAGGGAAAAAGCTCTTCTGGAGAGTTTCCAAATGGAGGAGCTGAGAGCAGCCAGTTTTCCAAATGCCCAGAGACTGAAAATGAGTGGAATCCATCAACGTGGGCTATGCACCAAAAGCACATGAATAAAAGGAGCAAAGGAATGTTTTATAAAATCATGGAATTGTTTAGGAAAACCCTCAAAGATAGTGGAGTTCAACCACTCCCCCAGCACTGCCAAAGCCACTGCTGTGTCCCCAAGTGTCACATCTGTACAGCTTTTAAACCCTTCCAGGGCTGTTGACTTCAGCACTCTTCAACTTCACCTACTGCAAATCCCAACTTACAGTTCAGGTGTGAGTTACTCTTTATCCCAGGCTTGGGAAAGTTTTTCACCCCTCTTCTCCCTGTATTTTGGGAAGAGGTAATAGAAAAGAAATGTGATTTTCAATGTGCACATCAATCTACACAAGAATTGAGTAACCCAAGGCTAAATCCACCAAAACCCTTTTCATCATGTCAGGATGCTTTTTGATTTTCCTTCTAAATGTAGTTATTCACTCAGAATCACTGTGTTCAGTGCAAGTTTATCTGCAGTGGCTGTGTTACTCCCAGTTAGCCTGGAAAATACTAAAAACTTTTCTCATAAATGACTGACATTAGGAGTCTGGCAAAATGATAAATTGTCCAAATGAGGGGATGAAGGAAAATTGAATGAATTATTGAAGGCAAGCATAATAGAGGCGTATGGATACCTATAGTCATTACAAGAAAATGTTATGTATTACATTTAATTAAACCCAAACAGGTAATAGTGCATTATTCATGCAGAGATAGTCATCTAATGAGAGCTGCTTCTCCCTTGCATTGGTGCAGCATTTTTGACTGTTTCTTTGCTGTACACTGAATTTCTGGAGAGGTGTCCTTGTCCCAGTTACAGCTGAATTCTGAAGACATCAGGGTTCTGGTGAGGAGTAACCTGGTAATTTTTAATTCTAAAATTACAGCTCTTTCTATGAGAGATTTTAAAGGCTACTTCTGCAGAAGATGCTTTTTAGGTTCCGCCTCTGCTTTTAGAAGGATATCATCATCTGTTTGGTGTTCTCTCAATTTGTCATCATGAATTTAATTTCCAGTAATTTAAAGGTAAAACATTTTAGGCAGGGAATTCCTAAAATTATCTGTTTAGGCCAGCACCAATGTTGGGATGATGCTGTAGCTGAAGAGCAGCTTCAGATTTAAAGCAGCATTTTCTTACAGTAAAATCTAACCTTTGAAATCTTTCTTATGCATAATCCACCTTCTTGCAGGAATAATTATTTTACAGGCTAGTGGAGTTCTCTCATTTTGTGAGCAGCTTAAAAATAAGCTCATCTGTAGCCATAAACACTTGAGAACCTTTTCATATTCCTTGTTTGGAAGCTTTCAGGCACGGAAAGAGGACAACTCACTGCAAAATGATAGGTTGGAAATACAGTTTGGCTTATCTGGATTTTTTCCTGCTGTTTAATGAACAGGTATTTTCTAAAAAGATCAAAAAGTTGCAAAACAAAGAATATAAAGCAGTGAATTTTTTTATTTTTTTTTTTTGGTTAAACTTTAGGAGCCCTTCTCTCCAAACCTGGTGGGTGAAGGTGGTTTATAAATAAAGTCCTCCACACAGAGCATGTGGCTGGAGAGGTCACCTCTCTTCAGAGGCTTGTTTCTACCTCATGAAAGATGAATTTGTGCGGAAAAAGCACACATTGGCTCTGAAGTTCTGATTTGTCTACAGACCCGTGCAACCTCTGTCATTTGAGAGGTTTAAAAGTTGAAAAAGTGATTTTTAGAAAGCTCATCCTGGTATGAGAACATAGAAAATCTTGGCATGTTTCTGAACAATGGGGTGAGTGAAGGAGATGAGGAGCTGGAGGAAACAGGTCTGTTCCCTGTTCTTTAATTCCACCAGATTATTCTTTCCTGTCTTTCCTATATGGGACCATGACATTTGTAGAATTCAAGAAATCGTAATAATCTGGAAACAGGTTAATAATTTCTCCCTGGGATTATTAAATGACTAAACCTTAGTTCCTCTTAAAATGGGACACTGCCATAAGATAATTAATTACTGTGTCAGAGCTTATGTGTTTAAATTACATTTGACTTCAGATTATTTGTAGAAAAATATTGTTTAATTTCCAGGCTATTGTGCCACTCCTTTCTGTCTTACTAGGTGGGATTTGCCTTTCCTGATGTGTGAAATCCCTCCCCAGTTTCTCAGCAATCCTGACAAAAGTCTCTTTTTAAAAACCCACATTTGAGCAGACACTGCTGGTGTTGCAAGGAACATATTTGGTGTCGTGGGGAAGGGTCCAAGGGAAGCAGGGATGTGTGGGAATCCCTGTCGGGGCTGGAATCTTTTGGGAAAGGATTTTTGGGGACAGGGAATGCTCAGAGCCCCCGTGTGGGATTCTCCACAGCTTTAGTTACTGGTACAGCTCTGCCTGTGAGAAACACCCGAGGAAAAAGGAAAAGCAGCAGCTCTTCCCATGGGTTTGCCAGGCAACAATTAGAAAGCTGTATCCAGTGAGCTTTCCTGACAAAAATAACTTAAAAAATGTTATACAGAAATATTTTTACCTCCTTCCATCTTCTCCAATAGTGAAAAAATTATTTTTTCTACATGGTTGTGATTTAACCTGCCCTCCTAGAAGATGAACCTGTAGTTAAAACTAGTTTGGGGTCATGTTGTTTTTCCCCCTGAGCATCAGAAGCCAGATGTTTTCAGTGCAAAGGAAATTAATGGCCTAAATAATGAATATATTGAAGCACTGCAGCCACAGTCCATCTGCTGCTTTAGGCACTGCTATTGGGGAAGCAGGATAGGACACTTCTTAATTTTTGGGGTGTATTTGTTATAGATTTGTAAATGTGAAAAAAAGAAAGATTAGCCTGGTCTGTGAGGATTTGTTGGCTACTGAGGTGTAAGGAATGATGTGGAAGGGGTTGTGCCAGCTTGGAATAGTTGGAGAAATCACATGGATCCCAGTCTTTCGTGGCAGCTCAGGTGTCCTGACCCATCCCTACAGCTGAGGGAGGACCTTTGGTCTCTCACCAGACCGAGTCTTGCAGCTCATGTTCCAGCACTGTCCACTTGGGAATGCTGTCAGCCCTTTATTTCTAAAAGTGTTTCTGTTGTGACCCTACAGGAAGCTGTAATGACCATTCCAGAGTATCCTGACAATAATATTTTATATAAAAAGCTGTGTGGGCAGAGCCCTGGGGAGGGAGAGGCACTAGAATAGAAAACAACCACAACGTTTTAATTTGTTTTCCTGGAAGCTGTCTTTTAAGGTTTTGTTGTTTTTTTGGGTCTTTTTTCTTCATTATTATACATGGGAATTCCCACAGAAAGGCAAGACATTTCCAAAGTCCAAAGATGATGATGCCTTGACAAATAATGGTCTTTCCAGCTGATTTTGTATTCTCACAGTTTGGGTGCTTTGCTGGAGTCTGGTTCTTTTGGATGTGCTACGTCCATGACTTGATTCCATCACTTTGATTTCAAATCCAGTGAAAATTTTCTCTTTAAATTTTGGAATTCACCTTTTTGCAGTTCTTCTACTGTCCTTGATTTTACAGAATGTCCAAATGCCTGTCACCAAGACAGCCTAGCAAAGTTCCAGCTCTCCACCAGCCTTTTGTCATAACCAGACTGACCTGGCCCACCCAGCTCTGTGTATCTCCAACCCCAAATATCTATGTAATGAAATTAAAACCATTCCTAAGTCTGGGTCAGAGCGGTTGGAAGGTCAACTTCCTGCTATTCTGTGATAAATCTAGGAATGAGCCTTTATTTGCTGAAAGTGTGTGAGAACTTCACACAGATCTAATATTAAAGAACAGCAGAATCAAGGATAAAAATCATTTTTTGTTCATTTGAATCCTGAGACTCAAAGATTGCTGCTTATGGAGGTCAGCAAAAATATGCTTTTAGTGGGCTGGGAGGGAAATCTGTAAAACATATACAGGTATGAATGGAAATTGAGATTCTGAATGTATACAGTGTTTATTTTTGTTTTGAAAACATCAGGGGGTCTGCCTGGGTAAGGAACTGGGTGCTCAAGAGAGTGGGAAAAGATGCACAGTAACTCTTCAGAGTTCTGGTGGTTTGAAAGTCACAGGAAGGGAAGAGGTCTGCCTCCTACGGAGAGAAAATATTTTCTTGCACCAGGTCAGTGATCTTCAAATGAAGGAAAAATAAAAACCCTGTAAGTAGGTTTAGAGATATTAGAGAGTAACATCTCCTAAGAAATCCTTTCAGGGAATTGGCCCAGTGGTCTGAGTCAACAATGGGATTTTAGAGCACTGCTCATGTGGGGATGAGGCTGGAGGAGCCTTTTTGGGTTCCTGCATAATCCTGGAATGGTGGAAATATTCATCTACACCCTTGTAATTGGGAATTTTTGCCCAGTCTGCAGAATCCAGCCATGAAACTAAGGTGATGCAATACCAGGAGCCGGGGGTGTGTTTTCCTGTAGAAAGCAGGAATTTCAGCTGGATAATTTAAGCTCTGGTTCGTGCTCTTGTACCTCTCCCCCGACCCCAGTTTTGTTCAATTGGTACCAGTGTGTCAGGCTGGATTTTCAGCCCATTTAATCATCTGCCTCTACCTTTGCCTGTGTTTGTTTCTATCACCAGGCTAAAAAGCCTGCTCTGAACGGGTTATTGGATGAGGCAGCGCTCTGTGAGCTGCAGAGCACTTTCCCTTAGTGGTGATAAAATGGTGATAAAAACCAAAAGTGACACTTCAAACGCGCGCCTGCTTTTGAGCTTCAGTGCATATTGCTTTTTCTCCCCCAAACACAACTCTTTATTTTTTCCCTTCTACAACTGATGGCTTTGAAAGAGAAGAAGGATGCACATATGGCACAGCAAGTCTTCCCAATATCTACTGGTATGATCTGCAAAAATGATGTGACCCATCAACATATTTGAGCCTACAGAAGCTCCTAATATTTAGAGAGAGTATTTTCTCTGCTAGAAAGGTTTCCAGCTCGGCTGTTTCTGTGGCTTGGACTCACCAGTATCCTGCAGCTGCCTTGCGGGGATGCAGGACTGTATTAAAATTGTTTGGAGTTACCTCCTTATTGGGTTTGCAGCAGCTTTGCATCAGCCAAGAGCTCAGATTCAGGTGCATTTGCCCCCCGCCTCCCTTCCCACCCTCCCTCTGATGGCCTAAACCAGAATAAGAGTTGCTGCATTAATTATTCTCTCCTTTTAATTAATTGAAGAGGCTCAGAACATGGATGTGTTGAAGTATGGCTGCAGGGACAATTGGCAAGGAAAAAATAGAGGCTGAGAGAAGCTCCCCTGAGAGGCTCAACAGAGCTTCCCTGCTCTGACCCCACTGCTGGTACCCCAGTCTTCACACAGACCTGGTTCCATTTTCTCCCCCAAACCCAAATTTTTACCTCACTCATCTCTTCTTCCTTTTTCTCTTCTTAGTGAGCTTTCTGATAGTCTAAAAGCCTGTGTTTGAAAGAAGAAAATGCTTTTTGCTGCCCATTCTCTGCCCTCAGCTCCTAAATCTGGGCACCTTCACAAAGCAGAGCAGGAAAGGGGGGTAACACCGTCCCCTGTAATTTGTCTCAAAGCCTCTCCTCATGTTCATTTCTGTTTGTGCTTAAAACATTTTTCTATGCTGCTTCTGCTGTTTTCCTGAAGCCTGGGGGCAGAAGAGGCTCTGGGTGCTGCAGGATCCCTTTTAAAACACAGTTCTTTAAGGATGCTGTGCAGGAATCAGAGCTCTGAGAGGGGCCAGAACTGATGAAAGATTCAGAAAACTGGGCTGGAGACAGGGCTGCAGGACCTGGGTTTGCTGGCAGGAAAGTCAATATCTCTTTCTCTTTGTTGGGCTTAGGAAAAGAAGGAATTAGCTTCCTTTGCAGCAAAGATTTTGGATAAAAAGGTTTGGTTAACATTAGGACAACTCTCCTCGGAAAGTGAGGGCTTTTCTTCTCTGAGTTTCTGTGAATAGATTTGTCAAATTCCTGCTGGTTAAAATTTAAGTGAAGCCCTTTCTCTTTGGTTGGCAGGGAAGTGGACTCAAACTTCTTACCACCTTTCTCTACTTCTAATATCTGTGTAAACACAGGAGCATAAAAATCTTGCCTTTTTCCACAGAGGGATGTGGAAAAATCAAGTCTGATATGGTTAATATTTTATAACTGCTCTGAGCTATAAAAAAATTGGCATTGCTTCTAAAGTTACTGCAGAAAGGATGGATAATTTATAGGAAAAATGTGGGGACTGTCCCATCTTCTGTTTTCAAAACCTGCCAGGTTGGAATTATGATCCCTCAAGTGCCTGCTTTGATTTGGGGGGGGGGGGGGGGGGGGGGGGGGGGGGGGGGGTGGGGAGGGTGAAGTTGATAAGGACATGTGCAATCGTCACAATAACCTTGCAGAAAACTTCATTAATGTGCAAATCCCAGGGAAATGGCCAAAAATTCCCTTCACACATATTGGGCACTTAATGCAACATCAGCCCATGGCAGGTAGAACCCCAAATAATTCTTTTGAGTGCTAAAAGAGGGGATTTAGGTGATTGGTACCTGATAATGTGCAGGTGTTATAATAAATGCACAGATGCTCTTTTAAAATTAAACATTTGGAGAACTGTGTTTGCCAGAGTTTCTTGTGCTTGGCCAGGGCTTGGGGCAAGCTGGGCTGGTGGAAAGTGTCCCTGCCCATGGCAGGGGGTGGCACAGGAAGGGATTGAAAATCCATCCCATCCCATTCCTGTGATCCTGCTGCCTGTCCACATCCCCTCCTCAGCCCTTTGCATGCCCACAGCTCACCCCGCTGCACCTCCCTGAATATCCCACAGTGAGAGAAGGAAGAGCAAATTATTAATTTTTTTTCCTTCATTTGGTTCTGTCATAACCTTAAGGCAGCTTTAAAACTGAATTTTGCATTTCATGATTTGTCCTTCCCACACACACGCACACATTCCCACTCCCCCTCAATGAGGTAATTGCATGACAACTAGATTAATATCTTTTACATACTTATTAAACTCAATAAGTGGTCCTGCGCAAACAATTGATATTTAATTACCGTATTATCATCCTACTAAATTTTAATTACTATTCATTTAAAATACCTCATATGTTATCATTCATGGTAATGTGGATTTGTTTCTCTGTAAATGTTTCTCTGTAAATCCTAAATTCAGGTTGAAGGAACCTGCAAAGTGCTTTGGCTTTCTCAGGGTAATGGGGTGTTTAATGCAGGTCCAAAGTATTCCAATATGATAGAGGAAAGGGAAATTGAAACACCAGTTGGTGCTGGTCCAATTAAAAAATGTGGTTTTGAACCAAAATTCAGAAAAGGTTGAGTGACTTTACCTTTCAAACCGCCTTTCAATGTCATTTCAGCTTAAAAGATCTTAAAGCAAGAGAAATTAATAATTAGCAGCTGACAATAGCTGATTGTTAGGAACCAGAACAGTTCCAAACTAGGCAAGGAATATGAAAAAAGCCTAAAATCACAATTCTATGATAAACTTACCTCTTCCACTGATCATTGTTTTTACCTCTGACAAGTATCAATTTTCTAGATCTCATCCATGAGTCACTTAATTACTCCTCAGAGAGAGGAAAATATGTGGTAATTTTTGTAGGGAAAAAACAACCCCCTTTGAGGTAAAATCATCACACCTGCATCAGGAGGCAGAGATTGGGGTCTCGTGATCAGATTTGCCTAAATCTCTTTGGTTTTGTAATTTCTTGATCAAGGTTTTAAAATAACTGGGGTTTATTTTCTGTATTTGTGAGTAAAAGAAATGGAGCAGTTGCTGATGACTCTGCTGAGAAAGGTCACAGGCTCTGAATCAGAGCACTTTGCTCAGCTCCTTCTTGCTCTTGCATTCATTGAAATTAAATCTCTTCAGAGAGCTCTTCAAACCCATTGTGCTTTTCACAACCAGGCACGTGAAACTATTAATATCTGTACTCTGGCAACAAGATTTCCCAAATTTCTGCAGGATCTCTCTTTTTCTCTCCTCATTTTTGCAATTTCTATGGGTGGTCCTTGATCCCATCTATATCTCTTCATTGTGAAAAACAGGTTCAGCTTGTTCCTTATAAAATTTATAAGGTCTCTTTTTTCACCTAAAACATATTTTGTAAGAAGGAAGTTTAGTAACAGCTTGGAAAAAGCTTCTTCCACATGGTTTGGTAATTCGAGGGGATTTAGTTTTGTGGGGTTATTTTTGTTGTTGCTTAGTTATCTTCCAGAAAAGTCCATGGAAAGGATCAGCTTTCTTGTATCAATATGCCAAAAATACACTTTTTTACTGCAACAGATTTTTACAGATTTTTCTTTGGCAATTAATTGTGTGACTCAGTCCCATAAGCACCTATAATGACTTCATAGGCTGTCAGTGATATATCACCTATTGACTTTCCTTTGGTTATGGGACTATTACTTTCCTGATTGATTTAATCATTCCATGCTACCTTTATCCATCTCCTTGCTCTTATGGAACACGACTGACTCCCTGATCTTTAAAGGACTGATCCAAGGGCAAGGGAAATCAAGGGGAGGATGTGGCAGCCCTCAGATGTCTCTTGGTTTTACTCCTGCCTGAGGTGGACTTTACTCATGGATAAATTCCAGAGCAGACCTCTGAGTGTGATAAAATAATAATTATGTGGGTTTCTATTGGTGTATTTATCATAATGGAGAACAGGCAATTTTCCCTCTTCACAAAGCACCAGAATTGAGTTCCTGGGGGAATTATTGCTTCACTAATTACATCAGGGTTTATTCATTTTTTACTGAGACAAACAATCCCATTCCCTTCAGGTGAGTTTATTTGCATGAATTGTGAAGTCTCGGGATTGGCATTTCTATAAATCAGGGGGAAAACCAGAGTTGTTGGTAGCCTGTGTATCATGGGCATAATAGAGACTTAATTTCCTTAGGAACATTTAATATCCAAACACTTCCCTGCGACCAAGTTACTGATTAGGATGAAATTTATACAGTGTATTTGTGGTAGGAACTCTTGAACGTCAAAAATTTCAAACCAATGCTGGACTTTTGAGGGAATGGACCCCACAGCAATGAAATTAGGGTGGTGGGGCACAGGGAAACCCAAAATGTGTCCCTATTGTGGTTAAATAACCAACAAATAATTAAATAAATAAATAAATAATGGGATGAGTGGCAGAAAAGACAAATTTGCTGACCTGGGCTTCGGTGCGCTTAGACCCCGCATATTGTAATTTTTATAACACATATTCACTGTAACACTTTAACTAAGAGAGTTTGTGTATTAAATGATGTTAGATTAGGATATTTAATGGCTTATAGGATCTAGGAAGGACCCAGGAGGCTAATTTGTTTGCATTAGTTGGACGGGTCAACTGCTTCAAACATGCAGATTATAGAACTACTGGTAGATTGCATTACACAATTTAAATAAATAGTAGCAATTTGTCAATGTCATCTTAGCTTCAACATTTTCCTTTTAAACCCCAGGAAATAGTAGCTCCAATTAAATTGACCTTTTCTTTTCTGCATCTTCATGTTATTAGTAGATAATGCTTAGTCTTTTAGTAAGAAAAAAAAAATAAAAAAAAAAAAAAAGCAAGGAATAAAAGTAATTCCAAAGCAATGAGACACTTATAGGAAACTTTCAAGGGAAAATTACATTCTTTATAAACAACTGAATCCAGTTTAGCCACTCAGTAAATTTTACAAGTCAGATATACATATATATGTCAGGAATAAATGAAGACACATGAATTGCTGGATCTCAGTGATTAAACCTTTGGTTTCAAGTGACAGTTGCAGCTTCTCGGCATGGCAAAGCTTTAGGTTGGATTATTCATTTTGGAGTATAGTGGTTAACTCATCCAGATGTGAACCACCCTCAGCCACATCTGGAATGTGGGGAGTTGAGGGTAGGGATCCTCTTACTCAGCCTTGGAACACTCAAGGAGCTGGACTGGAAAACCTGGATGTCTTGGAGTCAAATGAAGTGGTGAAATACTGAAATTGTCAGGTGACAGGGAAGAATTTGGCTCACGAGGTTTCCGTATGTCCATGTGCATAAAAATGGGATTAGTCCTTTGTCCTCCTGAAAAACATTAGCAGTAAGATCAGAATTTACTCCAATTTTGGTAATAGAGGTTGTTTTAAGCCCATGGCAGCTCGATGTTTTTTGGGAAAATTTGGCCAGAGAAAGATCCCTAAAGATTCCTCAGTGTTCCAGGCAAAATCCTGGGACAGGAACTCTGCTATTGCTGTGTCCAGCGGAGGTTACCTGGGAAAGGAGCAGTTCTCTAAATGAGAGCACCTCAAAACTTCAGGTGTTGCTGAATAGGGATGGATTATTTTTAGTTGTTCAGGCTGAAAAGGGGTTTGAAGTTACTTTTTCTTGCCTGGCAGTTTGTGGCTAAATCAAAAAAAAAATGAAATGTGAAATCATGAAAAAAAAAATACTGTTTTTTTAAGGAAGATGCCAATAATCTCTGCTGGAATTCAAGGGGGAAAAAACCCCAAAACAACCAACCAACCAACCAAGAAACATAAATTAAACCCCCCAAAAATGCCAAACACAACTCAACCAGCCAAAAAAATTATTGTTCACCTATCTTCAGTGCCATGGATATAATGGCAATTCTCATGAGAAAATGTAGACTCAATTTAACTTCAATTATCCCTTGTTTTATTCATCTTTTTTATCAGAAAATCTGCTTTCCAGTCCTTTCCTTTTGGGTGTTGAATGAGACATCTCTCACTTTGCTGCTTTGTTTCCAGGTGCATCAGGGAGTTTTAGATAATCTCAGTGTTTGGGTTGAAAAGTTTCCATCCATTTCTTGTGCCATGTAGCAATAGATCCCAGAAACTAAACCAGAGCCCATTTCTTGTGCTGTCCTTTATCATATCTGATGTTTATGTGATGCTCTCAGAGAGTTTGGAGCACTCAGAAAAGCTCCCTTTTTACACAGAAGGTTACAAGAGCATTGACTTTACAGACTCACCTGGTAATTAAAAGTAATCATTTTTTCCTGAGCATGTGGAACTGGCACATTCCAAAGCTGAATGCTCCACACACAGAGCACGGGATATTTAAAGTTTCACTTTATTTAGAATTCAGAGCAGATCATTCAGCAGCCACCATTTGAAAAGAGGCCAGAAAGCAATTTTAACAATATCACACGTGAGAAGATGATTCAAAGTTTGGGAGAGGGATAATCCTGTCATCTCTGTGATCTAAAACTGAGCAGAGGATGTGACATAACATATCAAATACAAAAAAACAGATTCCTGCTGCTTTCAGTTCTTACTGCTCAGAGAGAAGTCATGGTAGACATGGATCTCTCTCATCATGTTTTTAACATCATTAAACTGAGTAGCTGGTCCTCAGAAATTCAAAACAGCCCAGGAAGAGTTGCAAGGACAGGAATTCACCTCTCCCTTCCCATTGTTGGCTTCAGGGATGCCCCATGTGTTCCCAGGGACAAGGGAGAAGAGCAATTGCTGTTTAAGCTTCTGATATGTTCCTGTGGCTCCAAGATGTCCAAAATGCTTCTGCTGGCAGTAAAACAAATGGAGAGGTGAAGGACAATCACTTCAGTATTATTTTTTCCTAATCAGGGCAATTAAAGCAAATTAGAAAAACACAAATTTTCAATTTGAGAGGATAACTGCTAAGGAATATTTTAGGGCTATTTGGAGAATTTTGCCTGCATTTATTTAAAGTGTTATTTAATGCTGAAGATGTTTCTGCACCTTCTCTTAGCATCTTTCCAAATGCTGTGTCACCAAGTGCACTCTTTTTATTTGGATACAGGCACTAAAACGTGGCAGTAAATTTTATGGGTTTGTTTGCTTTTGCACTTTTTGTGGATTTCACAGATTTCTGCTTTGTGATCAATCAATGCCTTTTTTTCAAGAATTCCTTTCAGAGCAGTAGCCACAAAGTCCTTTCCAAAGGACAAAAAGAGGGCAACAACTCACTCTTTCCAAGTATTGTCAGTCTTTGGCTGGAAAATGTTTTGTAGGAAGATTCAAGAATTTCATAAGCACAAAGTGGCAAAAATGTGCCTCATTGAAGGATTATTATCCTTTTTATTTTCTTTATATATATATATGGGTTTGGGGTTTTTTTGTTAAGCTTGTTGGCATTTCTGCTGTTACCTCCAAGATCTGAGTGGAGAGCTCGAGGTGTACCCAAAAATGGTGCATCAAAATGCATACCTGTGTCTGCTCTGGCTGGGAGGTATCAACTGCAGACTTTTAGGGCTGCCACTTTCTCCATTTCCATGTGCAGTGCATGGATCCCACCTCTTCCTGGGTACAATGCAAACTCTGCTGTGATGGATCTGATTTGAGTGGGATTTGCAGAGAACCAGGTTTTGTGTGCATCACTGGTTCCGTGCTGTTCCACTGCTGCCACTGCTCCTTGCCAAAGAACTCCATCTTTTATTAGCAGCTGGCAACAAAGCAAGAGAGATGCACTCTGTGGAGCAAAATAAGTCAGAACCAATTAATACTTGTATCTTTCGCTGTTCTCTAAGAATCATTTCAGGATAATTCTGGAAATTCCGTGATTGCAGATTGTCTGTGGTGTTTTCTCCCTTGTCAGCAGCTCAGACTAGAGCAGAGATGTAACCAAAGTGAAACAGCACATAGGCAGTCATTACTCAGCAAATCAAATAAATATGCAACAATTGTTCATTTTCCTTAAGGGACTTCATACAGTAACAGCACTTGGATATAGAAATTCTCTTCTTTCCCTCGTTTCTGTATTTTCTGCATGCCCACATAAAAATAACATGGCATCGTGTTAGTTGGTTACAAGGACTGAATCCACATAAACCAGAAGTTTTGATCTCTCTAAATCTGTTTGAAAAGGAATTATTTTGCTGCCTTTCTGGGTTCGCATGAATGTAACTATTATCATTTCCTTTTAAAGTTCAGCCCCACTGCCGAAGGGAAAATTTCTCAGTGTAGAGAATGAGTAAGCAGCAGCTTTTGGTTGCTACATCATTCCATATAAATGAACTGCTTTAATTGATTCTAAATGCAATTAAATAAAATTATCTATAAATTGGTAAATGTATCCATGGCTGCAAATAAAAACTCAGCCTGCTTGAACAGGCTTCCTTCTTTCTGATAAACGTCACAATGTCACAGCCTTCAATTTTGGGACTGATGTATGAAGCAGTTTCTTCCAGATCAAGACAAATCTTCACTCGGGCATTCCAGAGCTTTCCCGCCCTCTATGTCAGTGAGCAATAATTATGCTGGAATACGTGCAAGGATCTTTATGGAAACATTCCTTAAATGCTATTGAGAAAGTCTGAGTGTCCAGTGTAGGTCTGCAAATAGACTGTGATATAATGACACCAGGCGGGTGTGGAAATGCAGGAAAACTTGGATGTGTTTGGGCCAAGGGTGGGTCAGATCTTGCAGGGAGTTTTTGGAGGAAAAAGCAGATTTTTATACAGTTTTTAATCAGCAAAATCAAGCTAAAGTGATGCCAGCACTCTGAGCCTGCTAGGTTGAGCTCTCCATCCCAACAGCCCCCGTGCTTCTGGGAAAGTGGGATGGAGAAGGCGTGTTGGAAGACTTGAATATGGGGAAGAGGCTCCTGTTAATAAGATAGGAGACTCCAGGCATTTTTATACAGAGAACAAGATTCCTCTGTCAAGTTCTGCTGTGCAGAACTTTTAAACGCTGCACAAGTGACTCCTGGGGGTGCATTTGTCTATGTCCTGTGACGTGGGGATGTTCTTTGGGTGAGAAGGACCTGGAGGAGGAAAACACAGAGGAGGGAAGAGCTGAGCTAGAGGAGGTTGATGCTGACGTGGGTTTAGGCATGAACTCAGGGGACAAGAATATAAATTTGTTCTGTTCATTTTTCTCACTGGTACAGGGCACTGCAGTCGTGCAACTCACCCTTTTTCTCATGCTGAGAGTCATTGCCAAGGCTTGATTTTGGATCTCCTAGTTAAGTAGGGGTATGTTACTGTCCTTCCTTTGGATTAAGATGCACTGTAGGGGGGTTTTATTGTTATTATTTAAAGTTTATATTGATTTTTTTGAAGAGTGTCTTGAAAAGAATTGCTCTTCATCAGCCATGCTGATATAAAAGCACGTTACTATAATAATGGCCTTTGAATACTGTCCATTAAACTTTGACATTTGAAGTGTTTACTGTGAATACATATTAAGTTTCTCATTAAAGACAAGGTCTGGTTTTCTTGATGTGACTCTTAGATTAAATCAGTCTAATCCAAAATAAATACAAAGATGGAGAATTCATAACAAGCTGCCTTGTAGATTCTCTGTGTGTAAAACAGCAACTGCTTTTGTGGCAGGGAGATTTCATTTTAGTGTCTCCTCTTTGGCCCTCAAGAAAAAAAATCTGTTCATTGTGTACAAAACCTTTTGCACTTTGACATAAGTCCTTCCAGCAGAATCTTTTTTTTTTTTTATTGAAACAAACTTGAACCATATTCCATTTCACAAAAGTGAAATGTGCTGAACATGTGCTTTTTAAAATAGAAGCATGTGCATCAACTCTTCTACTGAAGACACTTTCTGAGAGCAGTCTCCTGGGAAGGTCCATTACCCAAAATCCAGCGAGCACAGGAAAAGGGTGAAACAGAATTAGATCAAGCTTTACTAGGCTGGATGGCCCAGGCTGTGGAATAAGTGATATTTAATACAGGCACTTGGAGGCTCCTGTTGAGTGCCCTGTTTGGTAACCCGGATCAGGATGCTTGTTTAGTGGATAAAAGTGTAACTTTAGAAATTGGCAGGAACTTTCTGTGCTTGGCCACCTGTACTCTCAGCCAGATATGGTGTAAGGAGCCTCAGACAAGCACACTTTTCAAAGTTTGTTCTGTTTCACTTCCTTACAACCACCAGGTTCAAAGAACCATTTATTTTAAAAAAAAAAAGCCTCTCTCAGTTCAAAGATGCATTTATAAAGCTCACTGGTCTTTATGATCAAGCTCATACTTTGTCTTCCCGTTACTAAAATAATACTTTTATCCTGCCCTCCTTTTCCCCTCTCATCTGTTTTGTTATGAAAACATAACCATAATGAAGGTCTCAGGCATTGTATATTCCGGGCAATATGGTAACATAAGTAATAAAAATGGGATTTTTCTCTTTTTGGTGGAGTTTTTGCTGTCAATAATAATTGTATCAAAAATAATGTGAACTCCCACCGACGCCTGCATAGTCAATCAGCATAAAGTATTAGCACTTCAGGGACACAAAGGCTCTGAGCCTGATAAAAGAGATTGGACTGAGAATTTTGACCTAAGAATATAATAATGTCTTCCAAGATCTCATTATGCCCGTGCCCATTTGAAACCATCTGGGGCCCGGAATAATAAAAGGAGTGGTGTGAATTTATGAACCCATAGATCCAGCCATGCCCCCTTGGATATTGTGTTGGATTAGTAGATTTACTGCTAATCCAAACACTGTGGGCAAAATTATGTCTTTACATCTGCACTGCGGCTCTGGCGGAGCTGCAGTAACTTAAACGCTTGAAGGGTTGACAGCAGCTCCCCTGCTTCAGGCACAATCTTCTGGCACCCTGCCACCTTCCCAAAAGTGCAGCTCCTCAGATGCACGTCCCCCACGTCTTGCCGTGGCACTTCTCCAAAGGGAGATGCTGCTGCCTCCTGGATGAGAGGGGCTGGGGAGCGGAAAGTCACCGCAGCCAGGTGGGAGCGGCGGTGGCACTGCACAAACGAGGCACAGTTGGCACAGGGAGGGATTGATCCATCTTCTTCCAGTTGCCTCAGGTGCAGAGCCCAAAGAGAAGAGCCTCTATTTAATTGGGGGTGTCTTCAGCTAAATAAAATAGTCGTATGCAAATCCTTTTCCTAAGGGGGCAGCCGTGTGGACTTGTGACCTTTCTTTGAATGGTTTGGAGCCCAGAAATCAATGATTACACTAAATCCATAATTATATTCTTTTCATCTGTGGCAGGATACTGATAGCATGACAGATGTGAGACCTTGAAAGCATGGGAACTTCAAAGACCGTTGAGATGTGTTACACAACACAGACATGTGGAGCAGGAAAAAAATAAAATTAAAAATAGCAAGAGGCTGCTCTACCAATGTTTTGGGTGATCCCTCTCCTGCACACGTGTGTGCACACACATGTACACGTTTACACATGTGACTCAGGTCCCCAGTAAACAGGACAACTTCAAAGAATTTAATGTTTTTATTGTTGTTCCATTTTGTCTCAAGAGGTTTCCCAGGGAAAGAAGGGGATGGGTGGGAGGAGCCCTGACGGGAGACAGTGGAATCAAGAGAGGTGAGTGTGTACCAGCTCCTCTTGTACCGCTGCTGGGGGGACATGGCCAAGGGGGTTTGTTCTTCCAGGAGATGTTGCACAACAACATATTTTTGCCTTTAAAGGACAGAATTGGACAGGATGGTTACTTTGGTGCCTTGTAATGATATGTTCAGAAAGAAGCACTGGGTCAGCATGAGGAGGGTTTGCAGAGGGGTGTGAGGGAAGCTCAGTCTTCACCCCCAGACCCCAGAGACCACAACACCTGGGACAGGTGATGTCTGGGGAGCCATGAGCCTTGAGATGCTCCCTGGAGGAGGCTGATGTGAAAGGTGTGGGAAATTCAGAATTACTGGATAAGTGACACATTCCCTGTGTGCCAGGGTGCAGCTGCCATGGATCCTGGTGCTCCACAACTGTAAGGAGATAAAAGTCTGCATAGGTAGAAATTTCTAAAGAAGTAAATAGTGTTTCCCATTTATCCCACATTTAACAGTTTTAATTATTTTATATTCAGTCAATGCCTTACAGTGTTGGCAAATAGAGAACCAACTTGTTAACAGGGAATGGGCAATGACATTCCCAGCAATTCCTTGGTATTTGGAGCTAGGATTGTAAATCAACATCTTACTACTCATCATATTCAAAGAGTTGAAGGGCACAATGTGGATATTTTTTATTAATTGCAACTTCAATAGCTGGCAAAACTGTTCAGTATTAATCCATATTATTTATTAGTAGTGTTTAGTCCTTAAAAGTTCTGTGTGAATTGAAAACTTTGAGTGTAATATCAGAAATTAATTTGCATGAACTCTGCATGATACTGTGTCAAAATCAGAGAGTAAATGCAATTATTTATATGTTCCTGGCATGACACATCACATGGGTACTCATAACCCTGAACAGATCAGGAAATGGCGTTACAAAGGACACAGACAAGGTAAACTGAAGGTTTTTGGTGGCTGACATCAATACAAGGAAGTTTGTAACGATATAATTCAGTTGTAAGTGAAATAATGTGGAAATGTAAGATGAAAATTATCAGGGGGTTGGGTTTTCCAAAAAATTTGAAACTTTGATATTGTTACTTTTTGAGGTTCAGTGCAGACCTCTCAGAAATAAAAAAACCCCCACATATGAATGCAAAATCTTCCCCACATTACAATAATTATTTAATTTCTGTTGTCAGATCAGAGGATTTATCACTTTAACCTCATCCTGAGATCCCAAAATACCATTGTCACTGATCTCAGAGCCTGAAATGCCTGAATGATACTTGAGCTAGTGTTGTGTTGGATAAAAAGTCCAGATTTAGAGGGAACATCCCTTAAAAAGATGATTTTTTATATAAATACTTGCTGTTTGAAGCTGGTGAGGCTTCTCTCAGGCTGGAAGTGTCTCCTCAGGGCTGCATTAAGTGGCAGAGTAGCACAAATAGCCAAGTGCACGTGGAGCTTCTCTCCTTCCTGCACAATTTAAAGATATCTAAGGAGCTTTCGGAAACAGCTGAATTTCAAAACACCAGTAACTCCAGAAGCTTCTCCTTGCACTAGCCCTTCCCATCACTTTTCTCCTTTCCTGTTTTTAATATCTACTTACAATTCATTTTCCAAATGATCCTTCACTCATTTCTCCCCTCATTTCTTCCCTTTGATTCTTTCTTCCTCGTGCTGTTCCACTGCCATTGCTTGGCAGGCACCTCAGCCTTCCCTTTCCTGGCCACCAAAGGAGCATCTTCTGGAATGCCCCTCACATAAATTCAGCCAAATACTTGTGGAGAATTCCAAGACACCAGGGCAGAGCCAGTTCCTTCTGTCACTGAGGTCTGTTCTTCAAGGCAGATTAATAGTTGAAGTGATGCACTAGTTGCATGGGTATTATGAAGTCATTTTATCACTCCTGTGGAAGAAGTATCATCCCCGTTCCTCCAAATATTCAAATCTTACCTTTTCTGCCTAACGCAGGGGGCACCAAGACGAACAAACTAGTTATACATGCATGGAAAGTAGCAAGCTGAAAGTAATTGTGTATTCAGTTTTAATGGAGCTGAATCTCCTGCTGAGATTTCAATATCTGACAGCATTGCTTTCATTGCCCCAAATGCCCAACCTTTCTCTAATGTTTGACCTTGGGTATGATTATATTTCTGTGTGTATCTCAAATGATGCAAAATCATTTGCCTATATCAGTCATCTCTCGCTGACAGTCTTGCTCCAGCTCGTGGCAGAAGAGAACAACTCTGATGGCGTTAACAATAGCTAAAATGAGCTTTGATAGATGTTCCCAGCCCTTCAATAAATACATAAAGCATCTCTATAATGTCATTTTGTTAACTGATAAACAACAAAAGGATGAAGGCATTCACTTTTAACTATATTGCATGTCATTATTTTCTCATTGCCTTGCTTAGGGTAGAGGAGTAGCATGACCTGCAGAATAGAGGACAGGACTGTTGCTTTCAGTGCTGGTTATTTATATTCTTTGCTACCCCACCTGCTAAATGAGAGCTGTACAAGTGTGTGACAGGCTCTACCATGGCAGTTTTGTGTCAAGATGTTGACCCACAAACCTAGGTCTGCTCCTGGTGGTGCACATCACCCACAGCACTGGATTTACATCGCTCTGTGCCTGAGGTCAAGGTGCAGCTCCTCACAGAAATGCAGTTCTTGGGTCTGCCTCTGGATTTTTTTCTCCATCTGGTCAAACCTGGTCCCAAAGGAGGTTTATGTTGGACAATAGGAAGAAATTCTTCACAGAAAGGGTGATTGGGCATTGGAAGGGGCTACCCAGGGAAGTGGTGGAGTCCCCATCCCTGGAGATGTTTCAGAAAAGACTGGATGTGGCACTGAGTGCCATGGTCTGCATGAAGAGGTGATGTCAGGTCACAGGTTGGATTCAATGATCTCAGAGGTCTTTTCCAACCTCAATAATTCCATGATTCTGTGATTATTGGCCTTGTAGTCCTTGCTCTAGTGAAGTGCTTGCAGCGTGCTGGGCTGGCAGCATTTACAGATGTGTACAGAGGTTTGGAGAGGATGAAAGAGTAAATTTCTGCAGTTCAGGAGAGAAGGAAGAATTGTCTCCCGTTGCTTGCATCCCCACAATGAAGTGGCCGTCAGGGAGGAGCTGGGAGGTGGCAGAGAGAGAAGTTGGTGGGTGTGAGGAAAAGGGGCCTTGGATAAATGGGGACAAAGAGACTGTTTTTCCAAAGTGGCTCCACCAGGCAGCCTCAGTGTGATTAATGTTCCTGTGCTGGTAACAAGAGCGTATCCCTGAAGAGGGAAAATTTGATAGGAGCCTCTTTTTTCAGGTCTGTGTAAACTGGGCACATTATTTTACTAGTACACCATTAAGGTATTTATCTTAATTTAAAAAAAATAATATTTCCCTTGTTGTTTGCAATTGCCCACTAGAAACGAAATCCCTTTCCTGACCGAGTATCCTTTGCAATCCTGAGCTGGTTGTTATTGCAGGTTGCCTCGGGAATACCAAGTTACTGAGTTTCAGACTTTCTTCAGAAATACTGAGGGGAGTTTAACAGCATCTGAAAATACAGATAAAGAAATACATGGACCATGCAAACAAAAGTAAGTGGGATAAAAAGGGATGTGTTTACCAGATGGTGCATGGAAAAAAAGGTCCACAAAGAAACCCCTTGGTCTGACTGCAAGGCTTGTTAGGGATGCAGAGCACTGACCAAGTTCACTGGAGTTTGAAATCCCAAGGGCAGTTTTGGGTTTCTTGCTGTGCACTGCAGAAGGTGATTTAATAATTCATCTGAAACTGTGCAAAACTTTCTGTTGACTTAATTTACTCCCTCTTCAAGCTGATTTTTTAGTTTTTCTGGGAGATTTTAACCTGGTATTGAGGAACTATAAATAGATAAAGGCCTAAACCCCCGGGTCTAAAGAGCTTCACTCATGTCTAGTTGAGCCTGGACAGGCTGACCAGTGGTTTGTCTGAATTTACAAAGAAAAATGGGCACAGGGAGGCTTAAAGGAGTTAAATATGCTGTTGCTGTACACTGGTCTGCCTTAGTACAGCCTCTCTACTTCCCAAGAAACAGGGTAAAGCAAAATTAAGGCAAATCCAGGCACTGGTGTGTAGAAGAAGAGAAAGATTTAGTGCTGGGAGCTACTGTCAAGCATTTTTTACACAAATGCAAGATTTCAACACCTTTCTGCTTCTACTGCTAATAAATGTCCCTGGCAAATTTACATTTCCTTCTCACTCACAAACATTCAAATGCTTCATTAGTGATTGTTGCTTTGTCTATTAGTATTAACTGTCTCACTTCCAGGGCCTTTTATTTTGGCACACATTCTTAATAATTTGTAGAAAATTTGGCAAGAGGTCAAAATGTTTATTGGTCACTTATTCCTTTCTGGGGCCTGCTTCCATAGGGGCACCTTGTTTCTTCAAATAATGTATTTAAACCATCAAGCTGCCAATCTTTAAGGAATCACAGACATACTTAGTCTTTTTTAAACACCTTCTAGGAGATTTTTCTCAATTTTCTTCTCTCCAGGATGTGATTTTGGTTTCCAGCAGGCCATAAAGTTACTCTAAGTTCTGTAAAATATATCAAGGAGTGAATCCCCTCATAAACACATCTCGGAAATAGGCTTTAAAATAGAAACAAGTATTCCCCAAATATAAAGGGCTTTTGTACTAGGGAAGAAAAATCTGTCTATAGGTGATATCTCAGACAAAAACAATTACATAGTCCAAGTAGCTGTCCAAAAATGAAACACAAACTCCAGTCATTTTTTCACTGCAGGCATGTGCGTTTCTGGTAAAAAATGGATGTTCCAACTCAGGAAGTCAGAACAACATGTACAAGTGGCCCAAATTGGTTTTGATTAACAAGGTTTTCTGCCTGGAAGTCACTTTATCTTCATCCCATTAGCTCCACAACAAAATAAATGAATCTAATGCATTAGGCTGAGCCATGCTTTTGCAGGGTGAATGCAAAGAAAAATCCTCGCTCAAGAGCCGTGCAAACATTTTATATAAAATGTTGTTTTCCAACTTAATATTTCCCTTGGAGTTTATGTGGTAAGAATGCAAAGTTTTCTGCCTCTTTTCATTGTCTCCTCTTGTTCTGCTGATGTGTGGTATTCCCAGATATGGCCCATGCCACGTTAGAATGGCGTGGTGTAATTTTGGGCCATTGATGTGCCCATTCCACACAGTTGTTTTAGTTCTTATCCTTTACAAATGCATTTCCTAGACCCTGGGTTTTGGTTTAGATCACAGAAAAGGAGTATTTTTACAATGGGACAAGTAGGAAACTTTGCTGGGTAAAAAAATCCCTTCATGCCTTGAGGATCACCTTCCACCTCTTGGGCCAATCAAAGTAAAGAATCCCCTTCCACATCTAAGTCTGGTTTTCCCTTTCTCATTTCTCTGTAAGGAAGCTGCTTTTCCTCAGTTATTTCAAGTTGTGTTGCTTAGAAAGTCAGGTTTAAAGTAGATTTTCTTGTCTCTGCAAAAGCAAGAATTTCAGTGCTTGTTCCTGCTAAGTGGTTATTCCAAATATTCAATTTCCAGATTGATCAAAGGTTTTGTTTTTTCAACCATTCCAAAAAATCTCTGTTCTAGGCTATTGATATGTGTCTGAAATGTGTTTTTGTGAGGAGGAGAGAGGAGTCATGAGTTTGACTCCAAGGAATCTTGTGCTCCAATTCCATTCTACCCCCAATATCTCTACCAAAAAAAATGTATTTAGTTCCAAAGTTATCTTGGGAACTGTGAGTAAGTGCAGCTGAATTCCTTTGATGTTCTGCAGAAGGAAATATGAATATTTGAGACCTTAAGCAAGATCTATTCTTGATTATATAAAACCTGAGTATATGACTGAACTTTTGTATTTTATTTTTAATTTCTCTAAGCAATGTAATACATAACTTTTTTTTTTTTTTAGGAAGAGTTATCATTTAAAAATAGCAGTTAGAGAAGACTCTTCCAAATTCTTCTGGGAAAGAGGGTGTAATTCTTACCAGCTACAGAAAAATTGTGAGTTTAACCAAAGTTCAATCTTTTAGTAAAACCCCAGTGGCAGTCCTGGGGCTTCTTCTTGGTTATACCTCACTACAATCTAAGCCAAATCACCAAGAGAATAAATTCCCACATAATCTGTGTTTTCTTGGTGTTCGTTATCTTCTTAGTTAAAAGTTGTCCATGAAAAAATGAACACGTTCATAGGAACATGACTAAAATATTTGCAATGGAAAATATGTGAGAACAAAACATTATTCAAATTATTCAAATTTCAAAAATATACAATTGCAACCAGGGCTGTCTTGTTCAGCTTCAGTAGACACACTGGATTATCTTTTTTTTTTTTTTTCAAGTGGATAATTTATGTAATTAAGCAAGATTCAATGAATTTTAAATTGTATATTAAAATGGCAAAATTAGGTAGTTAGGAAAAAAATACGATGTGGTTTACATTCTTACTCACTGTTAGGATTTTTTTTTTTTATTGCAGAACTTAAAATTGCAGCTGGAAGCTTTTTAATACAAGTCTTGTCCACAAAAGTATTTTCCCTGACCATCTTGACCTGATGTGTTGGGATAATTTTTTTACAAATCAAATTAATACGTCTGTAAAGTACTATTCTTGCTCATGTGCATACTGAAGATTTTTTTTTTTTGGTTATTGTTTGTCATCTAAGAATGCACTTGAGGCTTAACACCAAGAAATCTAAATGTGCTTTTTTTATATTCAGTCTTTCACGTTTTAAACAGAACCAGCATGTTCGAAGTCCCTTTTTTCTCAGAAAATTTGATATAAACTTAATTTTGCAGCTCCTATCAAGAATTGTTCTTTGCTGCATTACACCTCTTGATCCCGTTTATCTGCATAATTCAAATGCAACCCTGAAAGATATAAACAGAGTGACAGTTTTAAACATATTTTCTGATAATCAGCACAAACTATTACTTGAACCTATTCAATAACACCACCCTGACAGACGGAACTCAATGACCCTCAATAACAACAGATACAATCTCATTGTATAAAATTATATTATGACATGATTGTGTTGAGTTATGACTGAGGTTGACTTGCAATATGGCACGTGTTTTCTTTAGGAAAAGATGATACTTATTGACATTGAGATAATGTGGGATCTAAATTGTGCAGCCCGAGTTTCTGTCATGAAAAAAAATCCCCCAAGAGTTAAGAGATGTGTGAGTACAACCAGCAGACAAATAAATAGTCAGATACTGGTGTGTTTAGCAAGAACAGAACTGTTATTTAAGACAAATTTCTTTGCTGGGGCAGGTTCTTTGGTAGCTGATGTTGTTGTTGGGTGGCTCAGGTCAGGTTCCAGTACTGGGAGGAAAAGGGGCCATGGCAGCAGAGACTGGGATTGGAAATCTGTCAGCAAGAGGTCTTCTCTCATGGGATCTGGCAAACCAAGCTCATTCCTAGATTAGGACAGTTGTCTAGATGGATATTCAGTTGTTGAAAAAGCCAAAGTGACTGCAGAACATCAGGGTCCCCGAGGTGTTGGGGGAGAATGTGTTATCAACAAGGTGAAAACAGCTCTGGCCAGGAGGGCCAACATTTCCACCTTCTGTCTGCCCTCACTTGGTCTGAGCTCCCCCTTCCAGAGAACAGGGAATACTCTGATGTTGCTGGACTATGGAGTATCTGCTAGGGCAAAAGTGCTGAAAGGGAGAATAGCACAAATGATGTCAAACATTTCTGGTGAGTCTTTGGTGAGGCTCCAGACAACGGGCAAATGGAGAGGGCAAGGTCCAGCTGGGATCACTGCTGGGGCTGCTGGAAGTTGTTGGCCAGATCTGGCCAAGACTTTGCTCTTAGTATCTTGGAAATTTGTGGGTAGATGTATAATTCCTATGAGTGTGTGTGTGTGCTTCTCCTCCAAAGAAAAACACCCCAAGCCCACAAAACCAGAACAAAATATCATTATAATTCCTGTCTTCAGGAAAGCTACTTAGCTAAATAATGAAAAAATCCCAAAGTCTTCAATCCAATTTTGACACATTCAAATGTGTCCAGAAGGACAATGGTCTTTTACTTTTCATGTGAGAGCAGGAAAGATTTTTGTCCAAAAGCCAAAGCTTCTGAACATTGAGAGTCCCAGCACGTGCAGATGTTGAGGGGTTTGGGTTTGTTTGCCTGAATTATCGGTAGAGCTGATGATTGTATAAAACTTCATTATTACAAGCAGGTTAGAAACACGGAGCTTGTTTATGAATAAATAATTCTGTGTCTATTCTGCAAGGTAGGAAGGACACTTAGGACGTTCAGCCTCTCCAAGGATGCTGTGAGGAGGAAGTATATGTGGCAGGAAAGCAGATTTATGGTCAGGTAAATATAGGAAGGAAATGACACACACAATAAATGGCATTACTGGAGTTTGCATACAAAGACAGAGAGCCATTGAGGGCATCCACAGGTTAAAATTAAGTACAGAGAGAAAAGTGCAGGATTTGGAGTAATTTCCATTACTGGTGAGATAAAAATCAATGTCCAAATACTTCCTTACTGGCAAATAGCCACTGAAAATACCAATCTGCTGTATAATATCAAAATAGAGTGTCACTAATTTGAGAGAGGATACAAACTCTGTGCTGCGTTCAAAAAACTGCTTTAGTGGTTCCCTGAAATGTGGTTTCCACAAAAATATTTCATGGAGAAATGAATCCATTGGTTGTTTGTTATGCTGGCCAGGAAGGGGCCAACCTGTGTCTGGTGGTCAGTCCCCCATGAATCCCGGGATGCCAGAGGGATGTTTGGCTCTCGATATCAGAACAGGATTGCTGTGATGCCTTAAATTTTAGCTTTGATATTTTTCAGATTCTGCGCCGTTTTAGTGGGTAGTTCTGGGTTTCATATTCAGTGCTACTGAGCTCTCTTCACAGAGTAGGGAGACAAAATTCCTTATCCAGCTTGGAACCAAGGACAACCAATAAAACTTTCAGGCCCAAGAACAAAAACAATGGGGAAGTGAAGAGAGGATGGAGCTTCATAACCTGAAGCTACAACTGGACAATTAACTCCAATATGCTAATGGACCAGAACATATCAAAGTGTGAGACCTCTTGATCAGTTGTCCATTTTTGTGCCCATTTTGGGGTTCAACCTGGGTGTGGCCCAGTGGGGCTCTTGCACTGCCCAGGCTGTATCCATTGATGCCTTTTAATAAATCCCTGCTTTATCCCTTTGCTCTGGCTGCTCTCTGTTCCAGGCCAGCCTGCAGAAGGCATCACTGGGAAGAGGCACAAGGGTGCTGTCTGGGCTCAGCTGCCCCGGGTGATGAGTGACCAACCCCACCAACCACGAGTTCTGCAGTTCTTGTTCTCTCCAGGTTTATTCCTGGGTGCAGGCACGTGTTCCTCCCATGCTGGCAAAGCCCTGCCCACCCTGCAGGGCCGGGGGCTGCTCTGCTCTCCCAGAAATAGTCTCTCTTCCCTCTGAAGTTTTCCCCCCTCTCCTACAGCAGTACGAGGTCAGGCACACAAAGGTGCTGTCCCCTGATTGCAGCAAACACCGCCATGTGTTGTATGTTTGATGAATTAAAAGGATGCTGCCAACTTAATTACACTGTAACCCTTCAATAAAGGAAGGGCAGAGCTGATTAACTAGTGAATAATTGGGGGCTGATTGATGGCTTTCTCCCTCACTGCTAAAGGCTGTATATATAATTATTTTGCCTGTGGGCCTAATTTTGCCACTGTTAGCTTCCACTTTTGTCATCAGCTGTAATTTATGGATGGGGCCTGAAGCCTTAAAAAAGGCTGGAAAATGAAATAGCCCCAAATCCCCAGATATGTCACCTGGAAATGGCCAGCAGGCAGCCTTTAACATCAACATTTGCAGCCATTTAGCAGCATTAACACCTCATGCTTAGCCGGAAAATAATATTATCATTTGTCAACAACTATCATAATATAGATTTTTTTCCTGACATGTAATAATGTTGCATCACTCACACCAATGATTTAATATATGTTTTCAATGCAAGATCAATTTATTGCAACTGAATAGCAAATTCTTCTAGTAATGCACCAAAAGAAAATAAAAGAGCCAGAGACGGAAGACTCACATCCCTCGTGGCATTGGCAGGTTGGTTCCAGAATTAGCATCTAAGTCTCTAATGAACCCCTCAAATCACAGCAAACTGAAATGATTTTTGAAACTTGGCTTATACAATATATAAAAATACTTTTTCTTTGAACTTTGAAAGATGCAGCAGCAGTTTCAAAGAAAATATAGTTAATAAACCACTGAACTTAAAAAACAGTGGGGGACAATTTTCCACTCTCTGTCAATCAGCAGAGCTGCACAAGAGCCCATGGAGCTCCACTGGTTTGCACGGGATGTAGATCTGGCTCTTTGTATATTAAATAGAAATAAGACTTCTTACATTTTTTCTCTTTTATAGAGAGACAAAACCTAATTATTAATGCTGCAAAGTAAAAGCAAAAGACACTTTGTTTTGAAGGACTGAATTGCTCCAGTGGCAAAGAGATGCCCCCCCAAAAGTCAGCCTGCTTGTGGAAAACACCACATGCTGATTAGAGCTGCTCCAGCGACTGCCTGCTTTATATTCCACAAAGATTTTTTCAATAAAGTAATAACAACTTAGATTCATTTTTTTTTTCCCTTTTTTTTTTTTTTTTTTTTTTTTTTTTTTTTCGGGAACCCATATTTAAACATCATGGAGAGGAGCCTTCTAATTTATAAGCCAAGAAATACAAATCCTCTCTCTCAAATTTCCTTTGTTGTTTTGTCCTCGCCGAGCACTCCCTTGCCTATGAATCACAGAAAGATTTGAAGAACCTTTCAGTCAAAGCTCAGTTTTGTGCCAGTGGGCACTGGCCAGGAAAAAAAAAAAAAAAAAAGATTGATATTTGCCCTCTCTTCTTATCTGCACTTGATTTATAAGTCAGTGCGAGTATGCAAGAGAAATAAAGGCAAAGACCTTGATGCCTCCCTGTGGAGAATATGCACCATTTGGATTGAAGGCATGAAAGAGGAGAAATTAATGGTAAGCTGTTCATCTGTCACTACTGCCAGCCTGATGGTTTTGCAGGGAAGGAGAGGACTGGCTGACATGCCCTCCAGTCAAGGGCATGACTGCCCGCTGTTCTCATATTATAAACACAGTGCTTTGGGTTTCTGAGGGATTTAAATTTAAATTATACTGTACTTTGGATAGGCAAATCTTTACACAAGTTTATTTTCTTGAAGTATTAACATGCAGGATTTCACTGGCTTTATGTGGAAGAAAAATAAAAATTAAGTCCCTCTGTTTGATAAAAATGTGTAGCAGACTCTTAAAATGTATCCGTATTTCTAAAGCAGTGTGTTATAGTGTAATGAGATTTAAATTTATATATGCATTGAAGATTTAAGCACAGGCATAAATAGATAAGCTTTGGTTATTCTACTTTCTGGCACATAGGGAAAGATTAAAAAGTTCAAAATAGGAGTTGAATATTTTTTTTCTATTAAAACGGTATAATACTAAGTGCTGCTATCAATGACAACATTAGGAACACATCTGGAGGATAAAAACTGACACAAAACTTTCATGTTGTTCTCAACGACAAGAAAAATGTACTTATTGCTAAATGCCTTATTCTCAGGGCTGAGCATTTGTGTCATCTCGTGCTGCTTTTGAAATGTTTTGGTCTGCTCAGGTCTTCATGATGCTCCTGTGACACCAATGAACCTCTGAGTGTCACCAAAGGTATTGGGGATAATTGGAGAGGTTTTGGGGTGCCTGGCTTACTTTGGATAAGTGCACAAGGACATGAGAACTGGTTTACACCAAGTTCAGGGTTCAGATTTGGGGGCATTACAGCCATCCACACCCACTGGCTGTTTAAAACTCTTTGCTGAGCTACAGCAGTGGCCTGGGAATTCCTGTTTTCCATTAAAAAAAAAGGAAAAATGAGTTGCTAGTCCACTGCTTTCAAATTACCTTGTGTTCTATAAACTAAGAATAACAAAAAAAAAAAAAGGACTTCATCACTTACTTTTGTTAAAACCTTCTGAGTTTGGAGCTAATTTTATTATTTCCTGAAGCTTGAGTTACAATTCTTGAAATCCTGGTTTAGGCAACAGATTTCAATGATAATTGTGCTCAATTAAAATGATGTTTGCTCTTACTCCAGCAAAATTATTGGCTGGCTGAAAGAATGGGGAACCTTTCACAAACCTGACAAAGATAAACCAGTCAGAGAAGGTGAGATGGGGTTTGCTGAGGTCTGAGATGATCCTCCAGGATCCTTGGGAAGGAAGGACAAATCCTTCCCTGTACCATGACTGGCATCTCCAAAGCACCATGCCATGCAAACCTCATGGAGCTCAACCAGCGCAAGGTGCTGCCCTGGGTCAGGGCAATACCAAGCACAAATCCAGGCTGGAAGGGGAATGGATGGAGAGGAGAACAGCCCTGAGGAGAAGGGCTTGGGGGTGATGGTGGCTGTGAAGATCCACAAGTCCCAGCCATGGGCATCAGATCCCAGAACCTCCCCCATGTCCTGGGTTCCTCCTCAGCATGGGCAGCAGGAAGGGGGAATTCTGTCCCTCTGCCCCACTCAGGTGAGACCCCACCTGCAGAGCTGCCCCAGCCATGGGTCCAACAGCAGAAGGATGTGGAGGAGGCCACAGAGATGCTCCAAGGGCTGGAGCCCCTCTGGAGCCAGTCTGGGAGAGCTGGGAGTGTCCACCTGGAGAAGAAAAGGCTCCAGGGAGACCTTAGAGCCTCTTCTTTGTTCTTTGAGCTGATTTCCACCCTGCCTGAGGGCTCTGCTCCATGGGCACCATAATCACTCTTCTCCATCACCTCCTGGGATAACCTTTGTCCGGGGGATTTTCCTCCCTGAGGGACGAGGATCAAGACATTCACAGTCCTAATCAAAATTAGTTGGCCAGAAATATCACACTGGGCCTGGGAACTATTCACCTTCATAAATTCCCTCTTATCTCCCTGCTCCTAAAGCATCTCCTCTGCAGCAGTGACAGGCTCCGTGCTGGGTCAGCTGCCCAGTGCTCCATGTTTAACTCCCCGCTGGAATCTGCCTGGAGTTTTGGCAGACTTCAAATGTTGGAGGTTATATTTTCTGTGCCAGCTGTGAGTTGAACAGTTTTCTAGAATCTTTTTACTAAAACGAGTAAGATTTTTCCTTCTTCTTCTTTTTTTTTTTTTTTTTTTAAGAGATTGTGGGAATGCATGTTCTTTCACAGCCTTCAAAATTATAATAATTTTCCCGAGCAGCTCCAGCTCCTCCAGGCTTGGAGCAGGTACTTCATTACTTGACGCTTTTTTTTTTTTTTTTTTTTTTTTTTTTTTTTTTTTTCAAAAACCCCTCCTGTGCCCCAGTTTATAGGCATGTTAAAAATCTGTTTGCACTTGCTGGGTCCATCTGCACGGAGGCTGATCCGTCTCCTCGCCGTTCCGAGCACGGATGCGACACCCATACGGAGCATCCGTGGTGTGGCCACACCGCAGGAGCACAGGAGAGAACACTTCTCCCTCTGCTCTGGGGTCACCCCCTGCTGATCCAGGGACAGCACAAACCCCACCCAACTGAGCATTATTTTCTCGGTGCTGAATGTTTGTGCAAACGCCAGCAAATCGTGTGTTTTCCATGTCTGGAGCGACGGGGGACGGACAAAAAGCTGTTTGCTGTCACAGAGTGCGTGGGGAGCTCGGGCACAGGAGGTGGCAGAACAAGTCTAGAGGTCCCAGTTTTGCTGATGAAGTGAAGGAAGGTCGTCTGGTCCTGCAGGCTGAATGCTTTTCAGGCTTGGCTTGTTTGTTGTTTGGGGAATTGCATTTGAAAGAGAGCAATGGAATGCAAAGGTTGGGAAGTTAAGGACTGAAAAGTCAGAAAATGCTATTACAATTTTTTGTATATTTACATGACTTTTCTTCTGTGCTCTGCACTATAATGTGTTGTGGGGTTGTTCAGCCTGCAGAAAAGGAGTTCAAGGGAGATCTTATTGATCTGTAACTCCCTGACAGGAGGGGGGAACCAGAGCGGGTCGGGCTCTGCTCCCAGGTGACAATTGACAGGATGAGAGCAAACAGCCTTAAATGTCACTGGGAGAAGGTTAGATTGGATACTAGGAAGAATTTCTTTGTTGTAAAGTGTTAGAACAGAGAACCAGGGAAGAGGTAGGGTTATCATTCCATGGAATTGTCCAAAAACTGTGGATGTGGCCCTTGAGGATGCAGGTTAGTGGTGACCATGGTGGGGCTGCTGAGTTGATGGTTGGACTTGGTGATCTCAGATTTCCCAACCTTATTGATTCCATGATCCTACAGAATGGTCTCTCCTCTTTCAGCAAGTGTGGTTTTCTCATGCTCATCACCTGTTATTTCCCAAACATTATGCAAATTTTGGACTTCTCATGGATTTTCCCCTGATCCTCTCCCCAGGGCTTTCTACACAGAACAGATTTTTGCTAATTGTTTGTGCAGGAGTAGAGAGGAATCTCCTCCTTTCAGAGAGGGTTGGCTCCATGTTACACGTTATAATCAGGCACTGAGATAAAAGATATTTCCAAAGCACCAATAAACTGGCTTTTATCTTTCTGGCTTCATTCACCTCGTTCATTCATATAAAGGAAATCTTGACTGTGAGGTCACTGGTCCCTGGAAGTGCCCAAGGTCAGGTTGGATGGGGCTTGGAGCAACCTGGGACGGTGGAAGTTGTTCCTGCCCATGGCAGGGGGTGGGGCTGGATGGGCTTTAAGGTCCCTTCCAACCCAACACATTCTACAATTCCATGATTTACTCTGTATCCACCAACTACAGACAGCAGCAAAATAAAAATCCTGATTTATTTCCATGCACAGTCATTCCTGGGCACTTATGAGCCTGTGTTTCTCTGGAAAAAAAAATTTGAAAGCTGTGTATGAGCCAGTAATTAACAACCACATCATGGTGAAGACAGGCAAGGGCCAAATTAGAGTTGCAGAGGGACATTTAGTTCCAGCATTTCCCAGCTATTGAGCACTTCAGTATGTGGAATTAGCAATTTTTAGCCCAGTTTTTAAGCTAAGGATGTATCCACATGAACTGAAAAACTGCCTTTTGACACACTTTTAAATTTCTTATTTTTAGTTCTCTTTTTACAACCAAATTCTTGATGTTGTCTCTAAAAGAAAACTTCATCCCCATCAATACATAAATTAAATATCCATACTAAGAAAAACAAAACCTGAATTTATTTTGTGTTCAACTTAAGAGTGAAATTCTTAAACTTCAATTCTTAGAGTGGCTTAGTTTTGAAAATATTTTTAAATTTTGAGAGAACTGTTTTTATTCCTCTGGAACGAAAAATATGTTGCGTTGGAAATCCATGTTTTTATTATGAGGAAGGAGCAAGTTTAGTAAGAAAATTTTAAATATTTTGTTGAAGAATTTCAGAAATTCTTCAAAGAAATCACTGAAATACTCTCTCAGCTTCCTAAATGTGGGGATATTCTCATATATAAAAAATGATCCTTCCAAGAGACCCTCTGGCACCATCTTTGCCTTGTGGGATCTCAGAACTCAAAGATTTGCTGTTGTTTTGCGTGGCTTCAAAAACACCCAAAATTCATCATCAGATGTAACTCCAAGTCTAAATGGCAACAAAATTATGCCCAAAAGTTCTAGGTATGAAACATAAGGGGCCACTAATATTTTCTGTAAATATTTTAGCATGTCTGGACTATAATTCTTAGAGTTCAGCTGCTTATTTTAGTTGGGGTTTGTTGCTTTTTTTTTTTTTTCTTTTTTTCTGGGCACTTGATTAAAACTTTGGAAATAAATGCAATTTTATTTTTATTTTATCTCTGAAATATGATTATAAATGACCTTTGATAAAAAGTTAACAGAGAATATGTCAGGAAGCAGCTCAGAAGGAAAAGATTAAAAGCAGGCAGTCTAGAGAGGTGTTTAATTTCAATTTTCTTTGTGGCATAAGAAATCTGTAGATTTTAAAGCCATCGTGCCATAGTTACTTTTATCAGCCAGGCTCTTTTGTTTTGTTCTGCCACCTAATTCTTTTGATGACAATGAGTCCACAGTTTTCCAATGACTGATTTCGATTTGCATGTTATTGTCAGCCTTTTATATTTTATCATATCTCCACTTTGGTTTTTATGCAGATCCTCACATCAGAAGGCAAGGGCAGGCCGAGCTAAACAGCTGGCTGGATTTGCATGAAAATGGACTGCCCTTTTTCATTTGTTTGTTCTTGGGAAATTACAGTAGGTGAGTATCTGACTCAAATTTCCCAAACAAATAAAGATAAAACTTCACAGATATTAAACTGTGGAGCATTAAACTGTATCATTTTACATATAAAAAGAAAAGGATTAAATAGAATTAGTCTGTTGAGCTGACTGAGGAGAAACAATGTGAGTGACGGGCTGAAAACTAAAGATACAAAAGAACTGTGGTGTCTTCAAGAGATTTTTTTTCTCTCCAAATATTTTCCTCTTCTGTGTTTAAAGGATAAACACTAATAGAAATATTTCCCTTATGAATTGAAGATACTTTTGCTAAGGAAAAGAAAAGCATAATCTGTTATAAGCCATTATATATTTCATAGTGTTCCTATATTTTATGCATTTATTTTCTGCACAGAGCAGCCTCAGCAGCCCCTTAGCAGTGGATATTCTTTACAGCTCAGGCTGGCCTTGTACAGCAGCCAAGGTCTAAACGTGACCAGGGGCAGGTGACATTTAGAAGCCCACATTGTTCTCCAGAGGCCAAATCTGCAGGATGAGGGAAGATCTTTTCTTAGACTGGCTGTAGAGGTGGAAAAAATGAACAAGCTTTGGGGCACTGGAGAACTTGAGGGTTGACAGAGAGGAGCATTACACATTTGAAGAGTAAGGTATCAAAATAACACATGGCACAACTTGGAGTTGTCAACAGACTTATAAATTATTTAGAGTGTGTGTGTCCTTGTGTGCTGGGAGCTTGTCCCTCTCCTTCCAGCCAGGCTGCTCTGAGGTTATAAGAGTCATAACACTCCCTGCAAACCTCACCTCTGCCCTTAGACCATCACAGAAAGGAGAGAAAGACTATAACTTACATTAAATAAAGGTCTGGAAAGAGCCAATTTAATTATTTTATGCTTAGACTTTCAGCTTAAGTAGGAGCTTGGATTACCAGTGGTGTTTCACACTTCCTAGAGTTAAACATCTGGAGCAAAGAGCTGTCAGCTCAGAATTCCAGGAAAAAGTGGTAACTGCTTGTGCTGCATGATGTATTAAAAGTTCCTCCTTTCCTCTGAAATGGTTGGAATTGGGTATGTGGAGTTACAGCCACACAGCGCTGGGAGAGAAGCAGCAGCTCCAGGGAGTAGCAGAGAGCCAGGGTAAAATTTGTAGGGTAAAATACATTCTCATGTCTATCTAATTGATTAATTAATTATTCAGATTTCTTTCCTGCAAGAAAAGGAAAATGTGGAGAACAGTTTAAATCCTTTTTCTTCTAAATGCAGCAAAATCACACCAAACTTTCATTATACATTAAAACCTTTCAGGAAAAAGGATCCTAAACAATTCCTGTGCTTGGTGACATCCCTGGGTTTTGTTTTGTGGTTGTGCTGTGGAACCTCAGCATCAACAGCAGAAGACAACCAGTCCCAGGTGAGGGCAGAATGTCTCCTAATCCATCCCCTGGGAAGCTGAAATGGTTGTTTATAGCAGATGATATAATTGTGAATATCTATGATATGATGGTTAAAAGGAGACCTAGAGCTGCCAGAGTAAAGATGGGTGTTCCTTCAGATGGGCAGGAGCTTTCCTGCTGCTGGCAGCTTGGAACTTCTGAGGGATATTGGCAGTGGGATGGACATTGTGCCTGGAGGACTGACCTTGCCCTGCCTACTGTTGCTTTCAGCTACTTAAAAAACTTAACAAATATTGGTTTGTTTGAGGAAATTCACATAGGGAATGGATCCTGCTGTGCTCATCTCCCAGCAGAGATACAAGGTTGGGTTTCCCCTGAACTCAGTTGATGCATCTCTGATCTAAAATTCGAGTCTCTGAAGGTGAGAAAATTCTGAGATTTTGCTTTGAAAGCAGCAACGGCTCATGGTCTGGCACTGGAGAAAGGAACTTCTTGGATAAAATGGATAATTTTGCTGGAGTGTGTCCAGAGAAAGGCAACATTGCTGGGGCAGGAGCTGGGAAGGGAATGGAGCCCCAGGAGGGGCTGAGGGAGCTGGGAAGGGAATGGAGCCCCAGGAGGGGCTGAGGGAGCTGGGAAGGGAATGGAGCCCCAGGAGGGGCTGAGGGAGCTGGGAAGGGAATGGAGCTCCAGGAAGGGCTGAGGGAGCTGGGAAGGGAATGGAGCCCCAGGAGGGGCTGAGGGAGCTGGGAAGGGAATGGAGCTCCAGAAGGGGCTGAGGGAGCTGGGAAGGGGCTCATCCTGGAGCAAAGGAGGCTCAGGGGGGCCCTTGTGGCTCTGCACAATTCCCTGCCAGGAGGGGACAGCCGGGGGGGTCGGGCTGTGCTCCCAGGGAACAGGGACAGGAGGAGAGGGAACGGCCTCAGGCTGAGGTCAGGTTGGATTTGAGGGAAAATTCCTTCATGGGAAGAGTTGTCCAGCCCTGTCACAGCTGCCCAGGGCAGTGGGGGAGTCCCCACCCCTGGAAGTGTTCAAATCCCACGTGTGTGTGGTGTTTAGGGACATGAGGATGGTGGATCTGATAGTGCTGCACTCCATGACCCTAAAGGGATTTCCAGCCTTTGTGATTCTGTGGATTAACACTGAACTTGTTCTTTGGGCAAAGGATATTTGGGGTGAGTGTTTGTTGTCCCTGCTCTTCCCAGGAGTCCTACAGCTGCCTGCATGTTCAGATTCATGTGGAGCTCCCCCCCAAAGCCTGCTAAACTCCTTCCCAAAATCCCATTACAAATTCCTGCCTGTTAAAGTCACTGAACCTCCAGAAATTTTATTTTCAAGACCAAGAAACTCTGTGGAAGCTCGTAACAACTCAGTATGTACAGAGTTGTCCTGGAAATACAAATAATTTTGGGCTTATTATTTATTTATTTCCCATTGATTTCATTTTTTTTGTGTGTTGTATTTCTGGACTTCTTCCTACAAATTTTGTGTTTCCAAATGTCACAAATAGATATCAAAAGTTGCAAAGGCATTTTTGAGACCTTTCCAAGGGTTTGCTGTTGTTCCAGTTGCAGCAACCACAGCCCTGGCATAGCTGTGAATGCCTGGAATCACCAGCATCCAGGCTGACAACTGTTCAAATTGCTCTGATGTTACAATACAATGTAAAAATAATGCAGGAAACAAGACATTTTGGCTTTGGAAGCTAACCTGGAAATGGATTCCTGGAGGAAGTGGAACATTTTACTTGTTTTTCATTTTAATGAAAACAATGAACAGTCTCAGATTTGGCAAAGTTGAACAATTTGATTTTTTTTTTTTAAATTTTTGGGGGGGGTTTAGTCTGGGCTCTCATGAGATTTCCTTCAGTGCTTGGATGTGTTTGAATGAACTTTTCCTACTTTTGCCCTTTTAATCAAACTGGACTGGCATGGCAAAAATCAGTGACCCTGGGAGAATGAGCCAGTGCATCGAGGGCCACCTCCTGTTATCAAGTTGTGATTTTTCTTTGGACCTCTTTAGTTTTGCAAACTGTTGGTGGATTCTGTTATGGCTCCAGCGTGATAAAGAGAATTATTTTGTGTTTTAGGGATTACATCTTTATCTGATACCAAACTGCTGCTGGAACTATGTGAATTTACACTTGGGGAGGGTTAAGTGCAATATGTGGGTCTACATTTTGCAAAAAACATTATTCAGATTCTATTTGAAAAACCTATTTTTACATTGAATTTGTAATGTGGCTTCTCGCATAAATCCTTGGCTATAATTAGCAGTGTAGTACCACTGCCATACTTAGGAAATATGGTGTAATTTGGGAAATCAACTCTTTTTACAGTATAAAACAAGCTAAAACTCCTCCTCCTGCCACCAGAACACCTGTGGCAAAGCCTGTGCATGCACAGCAGAGCCTGGTTTTACAGCAGGAGGCTGATGGAACTTGGCTCAAGTCCTCATTCCTGTAGGACAACCCAAATTCAAAGGTTTTGTCCTTTTTCTGAAGCTTTCTTGGCGCAATTAATGGTCTCTTGTGGCTCTGCTGATCGCAGGGGTTGTGTCAGGACTCCTCTGAGCCTTCAGATCATCCATCTTTTCCATCCATCTTTTCCATATATCTTTTCCATCCATCCATCTTTTCCATCCATCCATCTTTTCTTCAAACAGCCAGAATCCAGTTGTTGGTTGGGTTTATGATGGCTTCAGCATCACCCACCCTGCAGGGGAGAAAGGGAATATCCAAAATGTAGATTAATTTGCATTATTCTTGAATAAAAGTGCCCACCATTAGAGTTTGTCATGGCACGGTCACTTCCAGTTTCCACCTGAATCATGGGTGCACAAACACTCATTTTCCCCAAATAAGGGGAAAACAAGGCTCTCCATAACCCTGGGCCTCTCAGCAGTTGGATTAATTTGTTTGTGAGACAGTGTTTTGGTTTTGAAGCCTTTCACGATGCTGAAAGGATGCTGAGAAAGTCTTTGCGTGATTCTTAAATTTCAATCGAGAAAAAACAAATGTGGCTCTTTTCTGTCAATATTTTCTGTCTCCGTGGGTTTTGTGTTAAACTCCTGTACAGAGGGATTGTGTGTTATTGATAATGTGGGACTGGACTTGGTGGATTTTTAATGTCTTTTTTCATGTTTATATGGAACATTTTTGAAGCGGCAATTAAAATAATTAAGGAGGGTGAAGAAATCTTTAGCATGCAACAAAGATTTCTGCAAAATGTTAATTTCTGTCAAATAAGTGAATATATGCACAGATGCCTCCTGACAGAGGCTGTGATTTCTGAGTGCTTTGCATGCCAAATAACTTGTTTACCCCCTCAATGTTTGCCAAGTTTACTGTCAATTTACAAATAATTTCCATTTTGCTGTTTATTCTGCTGCCTTTTGATGGATATGTCTTCCAGACTTTTATCTTGCATGTAGACAAACTAATTAATATTTTCCCTTCAGGCAAATATTTTTTTCTTAGATCTAAATGTGGGTTAGATTCTTCTTCGTTTCCATATGCTTTGTTCTGTCAATCACTTCTCTTCTATGTTACTAAAAATGTACCTTTGTGGATGTCATTTCTCATGTTTTACAGATTTATTTCACCTCCATCTATATGGGAATGTGTGTATGGAGAGAGACATATTTGTTATATATGTGTTCATGTATGTTTAAAAGAAAGAGTGAAAATACTCGCTCTGTGTTAAGATTTGGATCCTAAGATTGAATGAAAATGCATTTTTGTCTCGCCTGTTGCTGCCATTTCCCAGGCTTGACCTCACAGTTTGTGATTCCTGCTGCCCATATGGCACAGGCAACACTGAGCACGTCTCTTCTGCAGGGTCAGCCCTGGCTCCTGCACGTCTTTTTGACCTGGCCCAGCCTTTCTAGCCGTACCTAAAATATTTGGGATATCCCGTTTCCACCCTCCCACAGCACAGTGAGTGTGATGAGCAGGGTGATGCAGAACTGGTTCTTGAGCCTCTAGGATCCTGCAGCAGTGATTGTGCAATCAGTCATGGAATGGTTTGAGTTGGAAGGAACCTTGAAAAGGAACCTTTAAAGGTCTTCTGGTCCCACCCCCTGGCATGAGCAGGGACATCTCCACCCAGACCAAGTTGCTCCAAGCTGCATCAAACATGACCTTGGATGTTCTCAGGGATGGAGCATCGACCACCTCTCCAGACAATCTGCGCCGGTGTTTTATCACCCTAATTGTAAAAACTTCTTCCCCTGGGCTGCCCTGGCCAAGCTCTGCCAATTTTAGTGCCCAAAATTTTTCCTAAAATCCCAGAGACCCCCAGCTCCCACAGTGGCCTTCGTGAACATTTATGTACGTTTAAAGATCTCCGAGAGCTAAATATTGCCATATTCAAAGAACAAGATTTCCACATACTCCCTGAAGGTTCCACAAAGCTTTGAGGCTGTATTGGAAGACACTGCACTGGATTTAAAAAAAAAAAAAAATTGTTATCATAAAGCCTGCATGTTACCCACGTTCTGCTGAGAAAAACACAGGTGGTAACCGAGAGCGCAGATATTGTGAACAGATTCTTGCAACTTACCAGTCGTAAAAATATCCCTGCAAAAAAACTACTCCCAACGACTCTGTTTACAGAATGCTTGGTATTTCCTATATCTGGAAATACTCTCGTTGGAGCTCCATATGTCGCAGCCAGTCTGACAAGCTTGCTTTTGAACTGTTTGCAGGTTGCAGTCTGTCTGGAGGGCTGGGTGCTGATGCCTTCAGGTTTTTAGGCCCCGCATTATGGGCATGATTATCTTGTTCACTTTGCAGGCATGGAAAAACGGAGCTGGGATTTAGCAGGAGTTGAAGAAACTTCCTAATTATGCCAAGTAGAGAAGTGCCTGAGTGAAATCTCTGCCAGAACCCCAGGTTTTTTATTACCGGTTCTGTTTTAAGTGTATCTCTATAATTTTCTGTGTTTCTGCTTTTGTTTATATCATCGTAGTCAGCAGGACTGCGAGATTAAAAACTGAAATATATTATCTTCGCACATCCTCCAAACCTGTCGAGAAAGGAGGAGAAATTAAACAAGGACAAAAACTCGCAGTGAAGTGAAGCTGTTTCCTTTGAGCTGCCTTATTAACCAGTCAAGTACTTGACTGCCACTGTCAGCGAGATTTCTTTAGAGAAAGAGTGGCATTTTGAAAAATACAAATTCACTGCCTGCACAAGTTAATGAGGCCCTTCAGCAATGTTCATTGATAGTGTAAATTCATCATAATACAGTGCTACAAACCATAAATGGGATCTGCATACAGGAAATCAGCCACTATTAGAAATTTGCCAGACATGGAAAGAAAAAGAAGCCATTGATAAGCAGAAAACTCATCTGAGCCACTCGGTGCTGATGGTGTGTAGCACATCAGCAATGCCAGAGAGCACCACGATGAGAACTTATTAAGGTGAATTGAGGTGGCTCATCAAGTAGATTTTGCTCCCCTTTGTTCGTGTTTTATGGGCTCTCAGCTGCCTCCTTTCCACTCTCCAGTGCTGGGTGAGATAAAGTTTGCTGTGTAAGGACTATCCCTGACATAAAGGGACAAATGTCTCCAAACATGGCCCTTTTCTGCACACGCACAGATGTGCTTGTGCTTTTAATTGATTTTCACTTGCATTTGCAAGTGAGTTTTGCAGACATCCAAGTTATTTTCAGGGCTGTGCAGGACACCAGAAGTGGGCAGTAACAAAAATTGGCAACATCCCAGGAATAATATACCAAGGTGACTTCCTGATCTTTGAAATAATTATTGAGCAGTGCTATTTTGCTGCCCATATCAATCAATGAATCTCTATACATGCAATACATTCATTATTCCTACCCTCAGTGAATAGTGTCAGTTTAAAAATCTCGGGGACCATTAGGTCAATATTTTAGTGTGATTTGTCTGCTGGCCACTTTCCATCATCCTGCTCAGGAAGTGAATAGAAAATGAATACCTTGCATCACAATCATAAAACAGGCGGCTTCTTGGAGAGAAGAGGTGACTAAACTTCTTAAAATCTTGAAGATCTTCACTGTAGACAGGCACGAGGCTGCCAACTTAGATGAATGAACTCAAAGAAATAAAGCAGACCGGTATGAAAAAGCTTTGAAACATCTGTATCCATCCCCTGCGGTCTTGATTCCAAATATAAGGAGATCTGAGGAAAGATTGCATCGGGTTAGAAGTTGAGAAGAGGAAAAAGAGAATTGCTGCCCAGGTCCCTACTCCCTACTGAACATTGCAAAACCACAGATAACTGGGGGCTGGCAAAGGACCATTCCAGCAGAGGAACCTGAGGAGATGCAAACTCTGCTTTCCCTCTTCCTGCAGTGTCTTGGTTTCACACGTGAAGACAAGGTCAAAGCCACAATCTCTGATCTCCTCTCCTGGGGGATCTGCTCTCAGATATCACCCATGGCCTTCCCCAGGGAATAGTTCAGAACTCATTCCCATCCATGGCAACCACGGAGCACGAGTGCCCTTCTCCCAAATTCACCTGTTTTTCTGGGCTGACGTGTTGTGTCACCAGCTGCATGAGCCATTGGGCAGAGCAGCAGAAGTCTAAGCAAACATGTTGTTCTTTTGTAAACAGGAATAATTATGTTGACTGGAAGATAAGTAGGAATAACTGAGCAGAAACTGCAGATGCTGATGCTTTCTCTTCCCTCTGTCTTTCAACCCCCTTTGGTAGCTCCTCTGAGCTGCTTCTGTCCCCTTTCCTGATGGCAAATTCCCGTGGGCACATTTGTGAGCCACTCCAGTGTCTGTTTTCTGTGCTCTTCTTTCTTCCCTGTGCTGCAAACTATTCAAAGCTGACAGGCTGAAGAGATGCTTCTTGATCCTCTCCAGAAACCTCCTCCTCTTGTGTTCCTCCTCCCCTCTTCCCTGCTCCAACCACTCCTCTTTCCTTTCCCCATCAGACTTTCCCCCGGCCTTGGTAGGCCCACTCTTCTGGTCCACATCTTCTTCTCAACTTCTGCCAAAGTCCATAAGATGATCTCCAAAGGGAGCTTGGTGTCTGAAAGGGTGGGTTCCAAAAAACCCTGGAGTGGAGGTTGTTTTTTGCTCTGTGGGCCGTGGGAGATGAAATGGAGCGAGATCTGTTCGTTCCCTATGCCGGATGCTCCAATCCCCAGCTGATAATTATGAACAATGGATGAAAATGTGCTTGGGACATATCATAAGAAGAAATCATATGGAAATATTAGGCAGCCTATTATTGTAAGGCTCTTGTAAATACTGTTTCATAAGAAGAACCTATCTAAGATGATGTAAAACTTAATATTCCTATTAACAAGACGTACTGTACTATTTCCAATTCATATCAGTGAAAATGCATTTTAAATTACAAAGTACTCGTATTTTATCTGAACCAATGTTCTGATTCATATGTCTCCTCTTTAATCCTATTTTCATTCAAAGTTTCACAATTCACATCTTTTTCCCATTTTCTGTAATACTTTCTGTGTTTTCAAAATGTAATCAAAGCTTGTTAGCTTCTACCCAACCATGTTTGGCTGAATGGGAATATTAATAATACCAGCTATTGATGTCTTTATGTTAAAATTTGATTTATTGAGCAAGTGGCACATAATCTGTGGGGAAAATACCTAGAGATAACACCTTGAGATGATTAATTGTGTTTACAGTGCATTTCTGTAATAATTGTTTACAAGGAAATTTATGCATGAGTTGCTGCCCCAGTTCAAAAGAATAACTCATCAGATTGTCAAGCTCTCTGCTCTTGAGTATTCCAGCTAATTGCTATCTTTGCTAGTTGAGCATCATAAATCCTTCTTCCACAGAGCTGAGAGCAGGATTTTTGGATCCTGCTTTTGCGTGCAACCTTTTCATCCCTGGGAACATCAGTTTCTTCCTGCAGGAAAAGAAAAAAATCTGTGAGGGGCTGATATCGACAGAAGATTGTGATGAGCTACCCGGTGGCATCGGGTCTAACTTCTGAAAGGAGCTTAGACAATTGTGTCTTAAGATCTGTGTTGGGTGAATTTGCCAGGAATGTTACTGATAATGAATAACATATGATGATGTAGACTCACTCTTCGAAATTTAAAAACAGTAAATTCCCCATTCTGCTGCTCCCTGCTCTTGAATTTCCTTCTCCTCCGTGAGTGCTGCAGGGTAGAGATGGCAGGATGGGTTGGGGAATGGTTCCTTTGCAACCATCTGTGCTTATTACTGATCTAATAACAACTGCACAATTCTCCCTTTTGGAATTAAATCCATCTTTATAAATTCACAGACATAAACATATTTTTCTTCTGCACGGCTTCATGCATTTTGAGTTTGCTTTTTTTTTGTTTGTTTTTTTTTTTTTTTGTTTTGTTTTGTTTTATTTCCAATTTTGTAGTTTAATTATTTCATAAGTAACTCTCCTGTAGTTGTAGGAGTGTTATCCAAGCAATATGTTGCCAGGAAGTAGTTGATAATGTTTAATAATTCCTGATTACATTCCTGTTCCAGTCCATGATCATGATTATACAAATGTTTCTGGTGCTGTTTTTCAGTACAAATCCTCCTTTTCAGACTCTTTCCCCTCCTTGTTGACAGTGTGTTGGTCAGAGTACAAGAGAAAACGACCTATTTGCTGGTTTAATTAAAGATGTCAGTGAAATCCTTAAGGTTTGCCTGGGAAGGAGCAGATTTACTTGCTGCTTTTATGCACACTGTGGGATTTAAACATTTTGAGAATTGCTTTGGTGATTTTTCCCAGGAGATAAAGGAATGGATTAAGTGAAGTAGTTTCTGACTATAATTGGTCTGGTTTAAACACTTAAAAATAACTTTAAGAAATAAGAAAACACAAAACAGGTTTTCAAGTAGGGATTTACCTTTTTCTTCCCCCCCACCCCCAGCTATGTGTTTATTCCAGCTTTGGTGTCTCATTGTGAGCTATCAAAGTGGGCTGGACCTGAGGTGGGATATCTGTTCTTGGAACAGCAGCCCAGGCAGAGGACAGATGTCTGGAGGAGAAGAAACAAAAGGCCTGAATCTGAAGGAACAGCAGGAGGAGAGAAAAAGGAGATGAGAGGGGGAGAAAGAAGGAAAAAAAGAAACCCAGAGGCTTTCAGCCTTTGGATCAGTTATTTGCTCTTTGCAAACAAAATGGGCTGGGAGTGCTTTAAACTTGCCGAGGGTTTGCCGGCAAAGCGGCTCCATCAAAGGCTCCCACCTGTTGCTCAGGTGTTCCTGGCACTGCTGCTGCTGCTGCTTCTCTGGATCCAGCCAGGGATACCCCCAGGGCACCACAGAAAAGCTGTTCTGTCTCCTTTTCCAGTAGTCAAACACCTGGGTTCTCCTCTCTGCCTCACTTTGGCTCAGGCAGGTGAGCGGCCAACAGCGAGGAATTGCTGCCAAACTATTCCTGTCATGGTCGCTTGGAGAGGCAGAGGTGGAGTTGGCATAAATCAAAATATTCACATGGCTAAACCAAGTTTAACTCTGTCTACCCTAATGCCATCAGCTCCTAAAGTACCAGCTGCACAGGGTGAAGGCAATAAAACGCCCTGCTGAGCAATCAGAAAATATCAATTTAACACCTAAACTTATGCTTGTGGTCCAGAGAAATGAGGATCACTGCTATGCCTGTAGTAAAATAGTTCCTATCAAAACTTAGTGATGTGGGAATTCTTGAGAGGAGAGTAAAAAAAGCCACCCAAGGCTTTACAAGCAGGTTTTGATCCAAAGTAGACGCAATAACACAACACATGAAGCAGATTCTGTAGGAAATATTAGACTAATCTTACAAAATATTCCAACCATGCCTATCAAGGAACATTAATAACAGTGTTATTGACAGAGTATTCATTTAAAGTCATTCTGTTGGATACAATTAACATTTAGATGAGAGACAGTTATAGGTACTCGGATGATATATATGAAAGAAACAATGACTCATCCCTCCAGCAGCATCGGTACCAAACCTCACAGCAGGAAAAACTGCATTTCTTCCAGCTTTAAAAAATCTACTGTGGACCTTCCTGAAGAAATCAGCTTGCTCTGTTCCATTTCCTTCTGGAAAGAGAAATTTCTGTGGAGTTTGCCAGTGGCTGGATGAATGTACACAGGAGGCAGAGCAGGGGAAAGGGCTGGGCTGGACAGCTCAGGTCTGGAGGACTCTGCTGTGCTCTTTTCCCAGGCTCTTCTTCTTAAAGATGTTCACATAATTAGATTAATTGTTAAATCACCCACAGGAACATCAGCAATTGATGAACTTCTGTGCAGCCAGGGTGAGGGCAGTGATGTAAAAATCAAGAGGACACCATAAATCCTCTCTTGCCAGCACTCCCCAATATCAAACCAGACTGTTGAGACCTGGATGGAATATGAACACGACACATTCCAGCAATGGTTTCCTGAGGTTCACAATGTCTCCAATCAAATAATGGGGCTTGGATTGGTCTCACCTGCTTTTAGTTCTTTCAAATTTAGTCTAGGCCTGCTCTTGACTGAGAGAAGCTTGGCCTGGGAGCCCTTCATCGTGGACAGCTTCAGGTCCCTTATTTTTGGAAGTGTTGTCTGAATGCAACATAAAAGCATCAGTGGCAGCTACCAGCCTTAGTATTAGTGAGATGCTACTTTATTCTCCACATCTGTACCTGCCTGGAGGTCTCTCCACCCAACTGGGCTTTGTGCAGCTTTAGAAGATTCTTGGTCAGCCAGAAATATGAGCACAATCAACCAAAGGTCAAAAAATCTGGAATTGTGACAGAAATTTCCACCATAAACACTCTCTGAACCCACAGTCACTGTGTTGGTAAGTAAGAATATCATGATTTGGTTTAGAGAAAATGGTACTATAATAATTAATTGGAAAAAAACTGTTTTGTATCTTGAACAAAAATTTTAGATGACATGTTGCCACAATAAGAAGACTTGTAAGTCTGGAAATGGAGTTATCTCCAACCCTGCTGCCTTAAATCTGCTCCATAATAGCCTGGTAGTAGTTTATTTATATTAATTCCTTACTGTATATTTTGCATTTTTGTGGAAATGCCTAGAGCATGCATATTAAGCAGTTAAGAAAATTGATCTGCTTGAGCAGTGATAACATTTACAGAATGAAATCCTCACAATTAGAGAGACGTTTGAAGAAACCATGTTAAAAGGTGCTGAAATGTTCTTGAAGAAATGCCACATGTTGCTGCGGGCAGTAATGAAACATTTCCATATAAAGTACTACATAAACACATAGAAAATGTAGACATATGTTAGCAGATTATGGGGTGTGAGAGTGATAGAGTAGTGATGATTATTTGCAAGTGTGATGTTACCAAAGCTGAAGGTTATCTCCTGGTCCTGGACCCTATATGTAAATAATTATAGCTGGAAATATGCATCTTCAAAGCCATCAAACATAATATACATCCAGCACTCCTGAAATACTGTAGGGTTTATTGATCTGCAGTGTAGGACAGTAAATTTTAGTAGATTTATGCTCAGATTTCAGTGAACATATGGCTTAAGACATGCAAGTTTGGAATAAAGTTATTCATATTACGCACACTTGCACATGGTTCAGGATTTGCAAGTCAGGGAGTGATCAATATGCAAAAGGTGAAGTCAAATATACATTACCCACACAGAGGGTATTTTCTATGCATAGCACAGAGCTCTTCTATCAGCAAACCAGAGAATTCAGATCTCTGCATCCATCTCTCAAATGTTTCCCATGAAAATGTCCATCTATTATGTAAATAGTTTTGTTCTAAATATCTGCCTGTGGTAACCTACATATTTTCACAGCATGCTGCACCCAAAATAGCACCTCAAAAAAGAAAAAAAAAATAAAATTAACATATAACGATTTAGGATCCAGCAGTAACTTCAGCTTGGGGACATGGTCTTAGTAAGCCTTTGGTTGGGGTTTTCTTCCAAGCCTGTCCCAAACCCTGAAAAACCTCCTTCTTTCATTGGTGACTTTTGCATTTCTCCTTCTATAAAAAATCTCCTTCTATAAAATATAACATTGCTCCTGCTCCAGGACCTAAAAGCTCAACTGTGAAATCAGGTAAGTTGGTTAAATATTTCTACTGAGATTCTAGCTGTTGTTTTCCTAATGAGAATTTTCTCATACCATTTTCTGTTGGTTTTTTTTCAAAATGTTTGCTTGAATTAGAAAACAATCTCTGTACTCCAAAGTGGCAAATCACTTGAGACTTGTTTCTGAATAGTGCTGTGAAATCCCTCTTTGCATATCTTTAAAGATGTTGCTCCAAGAAAAACAGGAATTTGTAACTCTAAAACCTTCATCAGCCTTGTAGCTTTGAAATAAATAGTTCTTGAAAGAATTCAGTACTTGCCAGACCTTCAGTTGTGTGCACTGAAGCTGTGGAAATTCAAAAAAAGTAGACTTTATTATCTTTGTCTCCTTAATAGAGGCTGTTTTTTCTTCATCACAGAATTACATCACCATTTTCCACTGCAGAAAGACCAGAAAGAGGAAAATTAAATAAATTAATAAAACCATTTTATTATAAAAGTCCTTATGTAATTTCTGAGTGCCTTTATCCATATATATATATATGTTTCTTTACTAAATACTATGATTGGCGTTAAATATTGGTCAAAACCAGCCCCCAGTCATGTCCTTTGGCTCTGGGTCTGGCCTGTTCTTGCACAAACAGAAAAAAGTATTTTGGTCAATGCAGGATAGATTAATTATAACTTTTAAAAAGCATTATAGTATTAATTTGCTTATCATGCCTTTGTGCATTTGTTTATCAATTTGAGGAGTCTCTGTGATTTTTTAGCACTAATACACTGGATTTTTACTGTATTTACAGTGTGTTGTGTTGAAGGCACAGCTCCTGAGTCCAAGATTTGTCCTTGATTTGGGAGGGTGGATGGATGGATGGATGGATGGATGGATGGATGGATGGATGGATGG
>CM031880.1:6703267-6764664 GCA_018697195.1 Certhia americana | reverse complement strand
TGGATGGATGGATGGATGGATGGATGGATGGATGGATGGATGGATGGATGGATGGATGGATGGATGGATGGATGGATGGATCTAATGTGGGCAATATTGATGGGAATTCCAAAGGGAGAGTTGAAGGGATGCTTGGATCTTCAAACAGAATAAACCAGCCTATCTCATTCTTTTCCAGGCCCACTTCCCCCCAGGGATGGGGAGGAAATGTTGGAGTGGGCTCCTGCAGAACCCCAGTGCCCCCTTCCCCCACAGCAGTGAGGGCAGTGCCAGGTCCCCACTGAGATAAAGGGAAAGGGGTATTCCTTCTACTCCATAAGTAATTTGCTGATTAATGATGATAGCACATCAACGGTCAGTTAATTTGTTGAAATTTAAATAAATTAAATTAAAGATTTACAAAATTTCATGACTAAAAGCCCTTTTGAAAGGGGATGCATTAGAATTTGGAAACAAAAGGTCACACGAGTGTATTTTGCAGCTATTCCTGTTTCCAGAAACCCATCCATCTTCTTTCCAGAAAGGAGTTAACTTTCAGGATAGGTCTTTTCTTCTTCATTAGCTCTTTATTAGCATTGGGCTAATCAGGTCAGGCAGAATAAAAACTCATCAGAACCATCAGCTAAAGATCAGAGGAAGCCATTTTTCCTTTTGAAAGTTACATTTCCTTTCTTTTCTGTCCTTTTTTCTTAATAATTTCTGTTCCTCCTGTTGTTGTACAGGAACAGATGTGAATGAATTCCCCAAAGAAAATTTGTTCTTACAGCATTCTGGTTCAATTTCTTTGTCCATGCCCATCCCCAAAGATAGTAAACAGATAATATTTATAGGGAGATTTTACAACTTGTTTACTTCAGATCCTTTTTTGTATTTATAAAAAATGCAGAGAAACCAAACTAAGTGATAAAGCAGCAGCTAGAGGTACCTTTTTCATTCTGGGCATTCAGTAAATATTGCTCTGCCAGTATGAAAAACAAGTAAAATAGAAAAATATTTTTTAAAATTATTAAAATATTAAAAATCATTCTGGTAACAGCCTAGTAGGGCAGATAATATTGGTAGTCATTGTAAAAGCTGTTTCAATTAATGTTTCTAATAGCATATATGAAATATATAAGATCAGCATGGCTTTTCCATATTCCCATAGCAATCCAGGATCTGCAGTGATTTAAAATGCTGATTTGAAACTTATGAATTTGGATTTTTGTGGGTGAAAGAATTCTTGGCTGGATCCCTGAGGGTTGTAGCTGTAGATACCACTTTGGGGCTGCTTTATGAATACCCTGATATTTAAAAGTCCATTTATTTTTGGTGGGGTATATGTGCACTTAAAGGATTTTCTACACTTCTGGTAGAAAATGAGCAATCAGTAAATTGACGGAGTTTAGGTGCAGCTAGGCCTAACCTTAGTCTCAGACTTGGACAATAGTTTATGACTAATGGAAGCATCTACACAAATTTATAAATGAATATTGAATATTGATTTCATTGGTGTTAATTCAGCATCCTCAGTCAGTGAGGATGTGTTGTGGGGAAAGGGTCTCTCTTCCTTGGACAGAGAAGATTGTCTTAATCTCAGGCAAGGAATCTCAAACCTTGAGAAACCCTGCTCAAGGGAAGAGTCACTGCTGGGCAGCTCAGTTGTAATTTAAGGAGAACTCAGACTGGACTCATCCAAAGTTGGTAAAAGGTTTCTCTGCTTTGAGGAGCAGCCGTGAGTCCCAGCTCCAGGGTTCACCCAGGCTGGAACATTTATGGAACAAAGGGGTTGTCTCTCAGATTGCATATGATGGGAAAGGAATGATGAGTCTCCTTGTACCCACAGGTTTGTTCCTTGAGGAAAGAGAGCTGGAAAAGCCACCCCTGCATTAATGGTTGGTGTTCCATGCTCACATGTTCCAAAGTTCCTGGGGTCACTGGTCCTCTGGAGGTTTTCTTCAAGAACCCTTCAAGCTTTTCTCCTTTGGAGAAGGGATCTTTGGAAAAGACCCTTGGGTCTCTTTCTCCTTTAGAGACTGCACCAAAACCCTGCTGCTTTTGTTAGGGGGTCAAATGTCACTTACCCTGACATCCAAAATCAGAGCACAGTACTGGGAGTGCTTTAAGAGCCCTTTGCAGGGCAAAAAAATTTCACCAGTGCTTATTCACCTTCTAGGAAGCCCAGTTTGGTCCTTTCCAATGTTCTTGGATTTGCAGAAAGCACTTTGCTGTTTGACCAGCTTGTGGAAGAGTTTCCCTTGGTGGAGCAGGAGACCTGATCCATCCAGCACATCCCTTTAAACCAAGCCTCTGCCATCTGTTTCAACCTCTAATTACAAATGCAAAATAACACAATTCGCAATTGCGTCATAAAAAAGTAAAATATAAGTGATTTAAATGCATGTGTGTGTTCCTTATGCAAGGCAACATTCATCTGTTATGTTTTACTGTCTTTTAGAAACAACTCCAGGGTGAAATCTCTCTTTGTGGAGGGAAGAAAAATTATTTCATTGTAAGAAGACAGTTCTTGAAAGGTGTTTTACCAGGTTATATTGCACTTTATATATTTGTGTCTTTAAAAATTCTTTCTCTTCTGCAGAAATAGCAGCATTGGTGGGATGGGGATCAGTCTGTTTTCTTCCAACACACACCTTGGGAAATCTTTTGGCTGACCAGGCTCTCTCCTGGATTCCCAACTCATCAGCCATGTGCTACTGCTGCTTCCCTCTTTTTATAGATCTATATTTATTTATGTCATTGCATTTACAGGGATTTTTCTTTTTAACTTATAGATGGACAATTCCATCCAATTCATCTCCTTCCTGAAGCAAAAGGTTGTTTTAAAAGCAACTTGCAGTTATCCCATCATGGAGCTCTTCTGGTTTTCCTGTGCTGGGAGATGATATCACCTATTGTACACAGTTAATTTCAGCTTTCTAAATAATTCCATGAATTATGGTTTGTTGATTTGTGTTTAAAGTGTTTGTATAATTCTGTTATCACTAACATGTGCATGCTTAACTTTTTATTTCCCTCAGAATTTTCATTCCCATTCACCTGCCACATTTCTTGGTCTGGAATGGAGATCTTTGATTTCTCAATATCTTTTTGGCACAGGGATGGCCCAAACCAAACATCCCATGCTCTGTAGACCTCCCAGTTCCACACCTTTACCTTTATCTTAACACCTCCCTCTGCAAGAAGAGCAAACTAAAACTTTCTTCCTGAGGAGAAATTACCCCCAGTGAGCAGCAACTGGGGAGCATCAGAGTGGCTTTCTGATCTTAAGTTTGCTTTAAATGCTGCATTTGATGAACTTGGGAGCTCTAAAACATTTGGAGCCTTTCAGGAAAGCAGAACCCAAGGTCTGTGGTGTGTCACGGCGTGGGCTGTGTAACACACATCCTTGGAGCCTACACACAGCCCTCAGTCCTGGGCTTTTGTCCTCCCTTCCCCTCCTCTCCTCTCCAGCCTCCTTAAAATAAGGGTCCAATATATCAAGGGATTGAACTTCACACGTTTCAAATGGAAGCTGAAGAATTTGTTTTCACTCTGATGTGAAAGGAACAATTAGCAAGGGCGCACCCCTTTCTCATCAATGGGAGACTTTTCAATTTCCCTGAAAGGCTTTGGACCAGGATCTAAAAGAGCAAAGACTTCCTCCTAACAAAGATGCCTGAATAGGGATGGAAGACTGTTAATCAGATACTCCTGGCAAGCTGAATGGTAAAACAAAACCATCAGCACACGTCCTGCCTTCCCTCCAACCTTGCCATGAGCAAAGGGATGATTTTAGCACTCAGGAATCCTGGAGGATAACTGGTGGTTGTTAGGATTGTCACTTCTAGGGCCTGTTGGAGGGTAAAAATGCAACCTGTTTATTCAAACTCGTGGCAAACACCTGGGAGAGTCTTTGTTTTGGTCAGCTGTGGGAAGGGGGAGAGGGAAATGCCAATGGATGGGAGCAGGAGGAGAGGGATGAAGGGAGCTCTGCTGGGCACAGCCAGGTGAGTGTGGCTGTACCTGGGCTTTGGGAGGACAGCAAAGCTGAGCTAAGGATGCTCCCACCATCCCTGCTCATCAATTTGGTGTTTTGTTTAGTAGGCATGGAACTGAAAACACTTCTGGGATTGTAGCTGTGATTTGAATTCTGATGAGGCAAGGAGGCAGCGAGAGGGGTGTCAGGAGGTACTTTTTTGGGGAATATTTTATTTTATTATGTTGCTATCTCTGCCAGTTTCCAATGTTAGGCAACCTTGTTGTTTAGAAACATTTTGGAATTGTCCGTTTCTCTTTTTTTTTTTCCTTCCAGTCAGCTGCACTTAGATTTTCTTACCAGGTCGTTTGGTTGTTATGGCTCCATGGATTTTTTACCAAGCTTTGTAACTGAACATTGAGGGGTTTTTTTTTTTGGTTTTTTTTTTTTTTTTTTTTTTTTTTTTTTTTAGTTTTTTGTTGTATTGGGTTTCTTTTCCTATATGTAATTTGCTTTTGAAGTTGCCAGGGAACAACTTGGTTCAGAAAAACAACAAATCCACCCATATTATGAACTAGTTTTCTTTGGAGAAAATAGAGTTACAGATGCACCGAGATGAAGTTATTTGGCAACAAGAGGTTTTGGGTCTATTCCCTTTGGACTGACATAATCCTGATGGAACAATTGCTAAAAGGAATTTATTTTAAAATAATGTGACCTGTGCTTAAAAGAAATTGGCCTCAGATAGCCCAGTAAGTTGCTTTTTCCCAGGCTTGCTGATTGTTTTATTTAAAAGCTTGTTCAGAACAGACCCATTAACTGGTCATAGTCACTAATTGTGAGCTTGTCTTTTCTTTGGCTTAAAAAGGCTTTGGATTGAGGTCAAAAAGAAAAGGAATGGAATAGGCAATTTTAAATTGCCAATTTCTCTCATTTTAATATCAGATTTGTTTGGCTTGTTCACGTTATGCAGATGAAGCTGTGGTACCAGAGCCCAAAAACCCTGGGAGTGTCCAAAATCCCAGGATCCACCCCAAGGCTTTCTCTTCCGGGCTGAAGAAAAGCCACTGGGGTTTGTTCTTCATAATTTCATTCCTTTTCTGTTTCTCTGGTTTGCCTCAGCATGATGTGCTGGTGTTGCTGCTTTATTTTGTGCTGTAGAAAATGTCACCATTTTCTAAAACATCATCAGTGTTTTCTTAGTTTTCATGCCACATTAATGCAAATACTGAGCAATAGTTGGTTTTAGCAAGTCCCCTTCCTGTTGGATATATTTTTTTTTTCCCGTTGGACCTGAGTAGAACCCCCAAAATAGTCATTTTTTTAAAGGTCTGGAACCTGTGAGGAACTTTATTGCCATTGCTGTAGATTTTCTGGGGAGGAAATGCAACAAAATATTTGTCAGGATCTTTCCATTGCAACCATCAATCTTGAATCTCCCAAGTATTGTGTATCATAAATTGGGCTGTAATTTGGTTGTGTTTATCTGATTTCATTTATAGGAGTGTGGTTGGGTGTCACAAGTGTCATTTTTAAAAAAATGAAGGTTGAAGAGGGGTACTTTACCAGGCAGGTCTCCATCCAAATTTGCTGCACAAACCTGGCTTGAGTAAATCACTTCTTCCTTTTTTTTTTTTTTTCTTGAGAAATAGATAGAAAATAATTTATTTTCAGAAATCCATATAGCTTTGGACCAGCCAGTAAGTGAAATATTTTCTAGCATTACATTTTTTTTTTTTTTCACTAAAAGCACTATTTCTGTTAGTTGGAGAATCCTGCCGCCTACCAGAATGTGAAAATAGGTTTCATTCAATTAATGAACTGGAAACAGGAAGACATTACATAGTAAATGAGGTTTACATATGATAATGTTGGATTTGTCATGTAAACGATTGCTTCCTTTCAGCTCCCTGAAAGGACTAAATTTTGCTTTTGTACAGATTGTACAATGCTAATAAAAAGAGAAGGCTCTATGGAAAGTATAACAATAAACTATATCTATAATTCTAATGTGCAGGAGGAAAAAAGGACGATGATATTTTAATACACAAGTAGATCAGAGGTGGGAAGTGGTGTCAAAAACTAAAGGCTCAATCACCGCTTTGCAATAGACTCCATAGGAGGGAAAGGCTTGGAGCTGGAGGAAGGGAAGTTTAGACAGGATATTGGTAAGGAATTCTTCCCTGGGAGGATGCTGAGACCCCAGCACAGCTTCCCAGAGCAGCTGTGGCTGCCCCTGGATCCCTGGAAATGTCCAAGGCCAGGTTGGATGGGGCTTGGAGCACCCTGGGATAGTGGAAGGTGTCCCTGCCATGGCAGGGGTGGAATGGGATGGGCTTTATCATCCCTCCCATCACAAACCATTCCATGATTCTGTATTTCTATGAGTTTTACTTCATCCCTCACCATTTTTGTTGTTCCCAGCTGGAGTCTGTTAAATCCTTTTCAGTTTATTCACAACATTTTTTAAATCATGAGCTCAGGACAGGGCACAACATGCCAGTTCAACAATGGTAGGAGAATTACCACTGTGGTGTCATGTAGGGTGCTCCAGTTAACAAATCCCTGAAATTACCTTTTCTGGAGCAGTTTTACTCCTTTGTTTGATATGGAGCTCGTAGGCCACTATAAATTTGAATGTGTAATGGAGTTCCCTTACTGGCAATTTCCCATTTGCATCTGATTTCTCCTCTCTAAGTGTAACATTTTACACTTGGCATTATTGAATTTCATCTTAATTTCAGGCCATCACTCCAAACTGTTAATATCTTTTCAGATTTTGATCCAGACCTCCCAAGGGTTCCCACCATCCCAGCTCCTCAACATTGCAAATTTTATAAATGTAATCTCTTTTCCCTTTAACTGAGTCATTATGAAAATATTGAACAGAGCTGGAGCAAGGACAGATCCCTGAGGAATCTCACCTGAAACTTCCTCCCGCTTTGACAGTGAACCATTGATAGCTACTCCTTGAAAGCAGTTTTTCAGCCAATTGTTCCCTCCACCTCATGGTAATTTTATCTAGTTCTAGACCATATTTTCTTAGTTTTATTATAAGAATGTCATGTGGAACAGTATCAGAAAGCTCACTAATAAGAAGATGTATCACATCAACTCTGTCTCCCTTATCCACAAGACCAGTTATCCCGTCAAAATTAAATTGGAGGGCTCTGTGCAGGAGACTTCTTTTTAATCAAGCCATTTGAATTATGACCCCTGCAATATTAGATAAATTTTTCAGGAATAACAAACATGCTGGGGGTTTTTTCTAGTCTACCACTGTAAAACAGTCTGCTTGTTTGTTGTTTTTTTTAAATAATCTGATGATGTGAGATTAACAATAATGGTCTGAAAGCCAAAAGCCATTATCTGACTGTTACCAAAGACAAAAATTAGGGTGGGAGCAACAAGGCTTCCTCCATAATAGTGTTTTCTTCATTTCAAGCTGATCAGTAGGAAGTGGATTTAGAAGTGCTTTAAATCATTTCACATCATTTACTGGTAATCTAACCAGCATGAACTGCATGTACCCTAAGTGCTGATTTTTTAAAAAGCATAAGAGGAAGAGCAAAAGAACTTTTTATTCTAAGTCATTCTGTAATTTACACATTTTTGTATCAGCCCACTTACTAGTGCCATACATAAGTGTTTCCTCTGAACAGATTTAATTTTTAATTTTCCTGAATCAGTGTTAACCAGGAAAAAGGTAATTGTTGTCAAGAGTATTCAAACTGTCAGAATATCATTCAATCTAAAAGCTGTTAGAATCTGTGCAAAAGTAATTACTGAAACTCTATTCAACTGTAATAATAACCTGCCACTGATGACAGCAATTACTGGGGAAAGTGTAATAGAAATCAAAGGCGCATTTTTCTCTGACAAGTACATTTCTAACTAAGGTTTACATTGGTTGAATAGTGTTGACAATGATGATGTGCTGTATCACTCTTAATCACGGCTGGCATGATGTTACAGTTCGAGCTGCTCGTGCTAGAGGGGGACTAATTGCATGTTTCAGCTGACACTGTCCGTGCTCTCTGTGCTTGGGAAGAGAGAGGAGGGATGAGCAGAGTTGAAGTGTGGTGCCTCCCTGCCTGACTTGCACCCTTCCTAAGTGCAGGGTGTAAGCACTGCTGAGTTTAACAGGAGGACTCCAGATAGGATCGGGATGAACCAGTTAAGGTCAAGTTTGGGTTTGAACAAAACACAGAGGGATAGGAAGGAGCAGGGTGGCAGGAGCCAGCCTACTTCTGCCTCCTGGCTGACAAAGGTCATGCAGAGTCCTTCTCCATAGATTTTCCTCCCTAGGAGGTCCAGGAGAAGGTGGTTCTTCGGTGCTTCAAGTTACTAAGAAGTCGCTGAAGCAAAGAATGGCTGTTATTGTCAGGTCTCAGTGCTGCCCTTCACCCAGACAAAACCCACAACACAAGGTACCAGTAGGGAAAATTGCCCTGGCTCTAGGGGGAATTGCGTTAGAAGAAGACCTGGATTGGCTTCATGTATTTTTTGGAGAGAGAGGAAGAAAGGACATCCTTCTTGGCAGCATTGATTCCTCTGTTGAGCAGTTTTGCCCACTTTTTTCAGCAATTGCTGAGAAGTTTCCTCCAGAACATTTCCTCATTGTGAGAACTCCTCAGAAACAGCTGTTTAAGAATAATCTACCCAGAAAGGTGGTTCAGCTCCCCCTATTCAGTATCCCTGCAATAGCCCCAGGAGCCAAGAATGAGCTCAGGAAAAGCATCCCTTGGAAGCAATCTTGGGGGGGAGGCATCCAGAGTGACACATGTGTTGGTCCTGCCCAGTCTTCTCCAAGATTATTTAAAAAACATATTAAAGCATCACAGAAGTTCATTTTAGCAGTTTTTTGCTTCCTTTGAGTCCATCAGAATAACTTTAAGGATGGAACTTGTGCAGGAGACAATGTGCAGATCTGAGGCAAAGCTACTGAGAGCAGTTTCAGGCACACCAATGGTCAAGTTTTCATGCAGGAAATTTGGTTCAATGGATTTTTATAGAGTGCAAGAAACAAGGGTAATTGAGTGATGTTGTGCACTTAATCCCATTTCTCTTGTCAGGGCTGTTCTGTTTTTCACACAATCCCACAGTCCATAGGCTCACAGGCACTACCAAGGCAAAAACTCCTTATTATTCCCTGGCAGATCCAGCTATATCTACCACTGAGACTCAGCAGGAAAACACAGAGTAGCATCTGGGTGTGGAATAGAGAGAGAGAATTAAACAGTCCTTCCATGGTCACCAGATAGGTTATATCCATTAAAGATAATCCAAACTCTGTGCAGAATGTTTTACACTTCCAGGAGACTTCTTGAAATGAGTTTTATGTAGTTTCACATCCCAGCAGAATCACTGGCTACCCCTGCAATCCAGTTTCCCCACGGTGTCTCTGATCTTTCACAAGTCACTCACACTACAGTGAGTAGTCCCTGTAGGCTCCTTGGATGAACTTGTGGACTTAAACACATGCCTAATTTTTCATGGAATTGGGGCCTTGCTTAGCTCCAGTTAGGAGGCTGCCAGAGAAGTTCATTCCATCATTCTACTTATTGCTCTAATTGCCTGTTTATGTTTTCTGACAGCCAACACTACCCGATAATTTTTATAAACAGAAGCTCTTTCACAAAATCTACTAAATAAAAGTCACAGCTCTTGAAAACCAAACTGATTTTAAAGGAAAACTTGATGTTTCCCCTCTGATTTTCCTATTGATGTTTAACAGTTGCATCAGGCAGGGTCCCTGGTGCTCTCGTTACCATGTGGCTCTCTTTTATTATAACAACAATAATGCAATTCAGCTGCAAACGTGTGGTAAAACACTCTTGGATTTTGTGCACACCTTATTAATTATCCTAACTGCAAAATGATGGGGTCTTTGACAATCATTTCTATAAACTCTTTGGGTTTCTCACGTGATGGACTACCTGAATGGAGGTGGTGCTTGCCTGGTTTAGCGAGCGTCTGCGGAACCAGGGCTGGTTATGAACCTCATGCTGCTGAGCCCTTGCATCTCTAAGCCAGCACTTCATTCCTTTCTGAAATAAAACATGAGAACAAAACCAAAACTACACCAGGGCCTCCTCCCTGCTCAGGGTTTTCTCCCCAAGGGAAGAACAACCTGAGCTGCACCTGAATAAGGTGAGGGATTAGCCCATGCATGGTCTGTGCTCAGCACTGCTCTTTGCAGATCCTGCTTCTTCTCTTGGAAGGTTCAACCTTAGCAAGGTATCCCAGGCACTGTGCCATGCTCAGGGTTTCCACAGGGCTTTTTCCATAGGATGGAAGCCCCCAGGAAAAGCAATGCACCCATGACCATTGCTCTGGGGTGACAGTGCTTGTGTGACCATCAGTCACCTCTTCATGGGGGACAGGAGAGCAGAGGGAGTTGGAAACTCTGATTCCTACAGAGTTTGTGTGCTTGTGCCATTGGCACTTCCATGTCCAGGTGGAAGGGTCAGACAGGGGTTTGTGTGGCTTGCAGGTGCAAATGGGTGAAGCAAATGAAAACTGAATTATGACAGAGTTGTGACCCTTCCAAAAACACCCATGCAAATTTCCTTGGGAATTTAGGGACTTTATTACTGGTGGTTTTCCCTTTGCCCATTTACCTTTCCAATGCTACACTTTCAAGAATTCCTCATCATCAAGAGCTTGGAAATGATCAGTCAGGTGTGCTCTGATGAAAACAAAAAGCCAATTACTTGTCTTTTATGGGACATCCTTAAAGGTCCTTATTTTAAACCTTTTCCCTGAAAACCTGACAGCTACATATTTATTATTTTTTAAAAGAGAGCTGAGATGAATGGGGATCCTATAGATAACATAAAGAAGCATCAGTACCTGCTTTAGAGACGCACCATTACCATCTTCTCCTGGTGTGACCACCTCAAAGGGACAATTGTAGGGATGATAGTGTCCAGGGCAGGGATGAGACTCCAGGAGTGGCTGTAAGGACAACATCTGCCAGGAATATTTCTGTCTGCCTGCATAATCATGCACAGCTTTCTATTGTTCCAGGAGTTACTCAAGCATATAATAGAGTTTCAATGAGTTCAAACCTCCTGTTTTAGATGGTGTTTTAGTGAGTTGTTTTTCTGCTTCAGCACGGATTAGAATTTCCCCCCCCCCCGCCCCCCCAGAGCATGGAGAGAGTGTGAAGAAAATCCTGGATTTTAAATGCTGACTACACGGCTGTATCACGAATTTTAAACTGTAGGAAACAAAAATGTTACCTACAATGCACTTTGATATCTGCTTAATTCCCTCTGTCTGTGGCCAGAAATAACCTTGGGCCTCAAACACCTCTTGCCATGCCCAGATGCTGCATCCACACTTGGAATTCCAGCCTGGTGCAAAGGAACTCATGAGCAGAGCCAGGGATTCATCCAGGGAATGGCAATGCCAGACAGGTCTTGTACCCTGGAGTGTTACCTGGGAATTTGGTTGCAGATTCACAACGATGCTTCAAGGAATCTATTTGGTTTTGCTGGCATCACATAAATAGTCATGGGCAAAGATGCTGGATCTAAAGGATCCGGTCTCCTGAGCCCTGTGCCACGTCCTCTAGTCAGGTGCAATGCAGAAATTGCAGAAATCCATCGTTCAGAAAAAAAATTCAAAGAAATTCAGAAATCCATATTAATGAGGAAAAATACTTAAAATAATGCAATGACGGTTTTTGGACCTTTGTTACAGCAAGTATTCTTATTTAAGTACACAAACAATTGATTCACGTGGGGCAGGAATGGGGACATGGTTTGTTTGCCAGCTGAGGGGGAAAATCCAGTGGGATGATCTGATCCCTCCTCTGCCAGCCTGCTGGTCCGGGGCTGTGTGCTCACACTCCTAATTCCTCTCAGCCAGGTTGGTTTAAACTGTTTGAATTACTGGTCCCAGCTACCCCAGCTGATATTTTTTTTATTATTATTTTTTTTTTTCCTGCCTGGAGAGAATTAAAGTGCTCATTTGAACTGCTTTGCCAACAGATCTGTTCAAAACCTGCAGCAAGCGACTTTTAATGAGCAGCTGGGGGAGCGACTTCTTCCCGGCACAGGCTGCTCCTAAAGAGCCTATCCATGCATATCCTTAAGACATTTGAAGAGACTGCGCATTTTTCTGTCTTTAAATCACAGGAAAAGTGACTTCAGGTGTTGCAGTGCTCGAATTCACTCGGTTCCTCCAGCCTGCGTGGTGCCCACGCCCGTCATTAGCACATCCTTTCATGATCAAGGCTGGACCCTTCAAACGAGGGAGGGTTTGGATCCCCTTGGGAAGCCAGCAGGACAGAGCTGAACACATCAGTCCTGCTGCTTAATTAGATCCCAAAATCTCCGAGTAAAAATCAAGTGATGCTTTAACCAATTCTTGTTTAATTGCTGTCTTGGTTAATTTTTTTTTTCTTTTCTTGAGGATTTTCAACACGGATTTAGGAGATTAAATCAGCAGTGCACTTAATATAAATGTGTAAATAACCTTATCTCTACACAGCAATAATTTAGGCAGCTGTTAAATCATAGGAACACCTTTGGAAGTGAGGTGAGTGTTTAAAGGTTTGCTCAATAGAGATCTAACATTAAACAGGTATCATAAGTCTCAAAATGTAATTTAAGTAGATAGGTGTTCCCCCTAATGACTGTGATAAGATCAGAGAGGGAAGGCAGTGGCAAAGTGTGTCAGATACAGTGGAGGCTCTGGAGAGTGCAGGGATGGATTAGAAATTTCCCATCTCTCTTATTTTCCTTTTTCATGCACATAAAAAAGGGGAATCTCATCCTTTTCCTCAGGTGAGCAAATGAAAAGGCTGCACTCCAAAGAGCTGCACACAAATGTTCAGCTTCTTTCTGGGCAATTGGTCACTAGAAGAAAAAACTTATCTGGTGGGCAGATGTTTGAGAGACTTTTCTAAGCTTTCTCAGAGGGGAAAAAGTTTAAAAATAAGAATAAGCTTGCTAAGGGCTATATGGTGCATGGTGGTTTATTAGCCATTGTTCTGGCGTATGAGCCAACATTCTGCCTTAATCCATGCAGAGCAGCAAATTCCTGTGGCTTAGGAATCACAGACCTGGGCTGTTTGTCTTGTTCTCTCTGGTGGACAGCATCCCATTATTGTCACACTCCCTGGTTATGTTTAATGTGAGGAGGATACATGCACTTTAAAAAAAAAAAAAAAAAAAAAAAAAAGGGTCACTTCAGTGGTACTCCCTGTATTTTTATTCCTGAATATTAAGTGCCAATTTTTATAGCCTTAGCTTGATCTGGGGCTTCATAAAACACCATAAATTGGAGTTTAGCTTTACAGGCAAGCAAGATGATTTGATAAGCATGGGATTGCTCCTACTACATCAAATCATGTTCCCTCTCTGAGTGTCCCAAAGCCCTCAGTTGTGGCTCTGGCTCAGTAGCCAGCCAGGAGATAAAAAAAGCCCTGTGCAATTAACTCTTTCCAGCTTGTTTTTTTTTTTAAACTTTTTTTTCCAGGGGGAAAGAACGAGAATAGTTCTTTAACCAGGTATTTTCTTCCACTTTTACCTCACAGCAGAGTCAGCTAAGTGCAACCTCTTGTCAGCAGAACCATTATCTATAATTTACATGCAGGAAGCAACAAAGTTTTAGGGTGAAAATGCTCCAAACCCGGGAACCTCTGCCCATTCCATCATCCAGCCCTGCATGCACAGGAGCTGTGTCAGTGACAGTATTAAGGGCTATTAAACTGGCTTTGATGTATTGCTGGGGTTTTGGATGATTTTCTAGTTTTTATTATTCCTCTGACTATCATTTGCTATTTTTAAATAGAATCTGCTATTATGGGATACCAGGAGTGTGTCCTTCAGAGGAGACTCTGCTCCACCAGCCCTTGTGCTCATTGCCAGCGGTGTGTAGAGGGGACACTGATGGTCCCCTGGAATTTGGGAGTCACAGCCACTATTTATAAAATTTATTATCCATGAAGGTTCTCTGAAGGCTGGGAGCAGGCACAGGAATTGTTCTGCTCCTGGAGCTGCAGCCTGGGAGCTGCAGGGGTTGGACTTAGGGCAGGTCTCCATCAGTGCCACCAAACTGGCTCTGTCCCACCTGGCAGCTGCTGCTGCTTTCCCCAAATTCTTCTCCTTGGTTCAGCATTATTCTCGTTAAACACTTCTCTCCATTTCAGCCACAAATCTTTCATGGGTCTGCAGCAAGAGGTTTTCATGGAATTACAGAATCACAGGCTGGTTTGGGTTGGAAGGCACCTTAAAGACCAGCTGGGTTTTTGTGATGTTTTTCTACAAAGCCTTGCAGAGTTTTAGAATCACAGAATCAGAGAATATCCTGAGCTGAGACCCTCAGGGACCAAGGAGTCCAACACCTGGCTGATTTTAAGGCAAATTCAATACCTGGGTGACAGGTAGTGGTGAGAAAAACAATGAGATTGTTGAGAAAAGAATAGCATTTAATGAGCACTGAAATGTATTATTCCCTTTTTAACAGAGCTGCCTAAAAACTATTGATTTTGCTGCCCACAGATTTCTAATAATAAAAAATTTAAAGCCTTGCTATCATTCCCCCAAATCAGGTTTATTTCCAGCATGAGTGAACTCAGAAATTCTCCAGTTAGAACTATGGGAATTGGATCCTCCAAATTAACAAATTCCTCTTCCAATCTAACAAATTGCTGTGTTCATCTGCATCCTCATCCTGGGAGCTGGCATTGCTTGGTGAGAAAACCCAAAACTGGTTTGCCTTGGTGTTCAGCTGCTTTTCCTCTTCCTTCTGGCTCAGCCACCTTAATAAACCCCTCCCTATGCATACTAATTTTTTGTATCTCAATTTATAAATATTTGGGACGAAAATTAGCAGTAATAATTTGGTTTATGCTTGCCTGTCACTCCAGTTAACTTCATATTAAACTTTTTAGGTCAAATCTGTGCTGACAGGTCTTTAGATGCAACACCAAGGCTCCTCACCTGGCCCTTGAGCTCTGCTGTTGAAGCTACATCTGTGTTCATTTTTATTGGTAATTTGGCTTTTTTTTTTTTTTTTCTTCATTTCACCACTGATAAAATGCCCACAAAAACTTTTGTCCAAGCTGCTGGTTTTCCTTGCAGCAGGGTTATCCAGTATTGCTGGCCAGTGCCTTTAGGGAGAAATATATAAGTTTGAAATCAAGCTCCCAAAAAAACAAACAGCACTTCTGATTAGGATCTCATATTGTTATCCTTCCTGCATCATTTGTTTTCCAGATGGGCGAAATAAAGGTCAACAACCCTAGGGCAACGAGCTGATTTGAAAGAAATGTGATTTCTGAAAGGGAAATTTGCAAAAAGTAGCCATAACCAAGAAATGAGAAACATTTTAAGAAATTGGCAGTTCCGACTAATCTTCCACGTAGCTTATCTTGGTGAGTTGGTGATATTTTATTGTCCATGCAAACGTGCTGATAATCTAGTCCTGCTCTTCTTGTGGCGTTTGGAAACCGATTTTCTTTACTGGCATTGGGGTAGGACTGTGGCCATGAACGAGGAGATAAAGAGGGGCCATCACGTTGAAGGCTGCTAGAGCCAGGGTTTGTTTTCCCGGAGGAAGAAGCTGGAGCTGCCACGTCCCCAGGCCGGCTGGGAATTGCTCTTGCCAGCGTCCATCCCCTCCGGCAGCGAGGGATGCTCCATCCCAGGGGCTGCTCCTGCATCCCTGCGCCGGGCAGCGCTTCCCGTGATTTCTGTGGCAGCTCACCCAGCTCCCCGAGACCCTGAGACCGAGCAGAGACACGGAGCATCCCTTCTCCATGGCTCCTGGGAGCCGGGATGCGGGAGCCGCTGCCTGGATCCCGAGAGAGCCTCCTCCCAAAATCGGGGTCATGTCTCCCTCTAGGGGCTCGCGACGAGGATGAATCCCCCCCTTCCCCTGCCAGAGGAGGTTCCAGTGTGCTGAATAAAGGTGTTTCAGCTTGTAGGGGCTGGGACGTGACACAGAGCCCGTGTGCCCGTGGAATATACGGCTTAAAAGTTAATATTTTAATAACATTTTCTGGAAGGAATTTACTTCCTGCCTCCTCTCTGGGCGAGGAGGAGGCTGAACTCTAAGTCGGTGTGGTTTTGCTGTGTGGATGAAGGTGGTTTTGTCTTTGTCCCCAGCCTGGCAGCAGTGACACTGCTCCCTCACTGGGGCACCCAGAGCAGCATCCTCAGGCATTTCGGAGGTGGCTGCTGCTGCCTGCTGGGCAGAGATGCTCTTCCAGAGGTGCTGCTGGGTGCTCTGCTGGTCACTGATGCAGCCATAGAGGAAGGGCAGGGATGGGGACGCAGATGTGGTCCCCAGGGTTGAGAGCAAAGAAGAAAATCATGTGGAACATCCGGCTTTTATTTCAATGTTTGCTAAAATGGGAGACCAGAAGTGTTTAATTGCCATGATACAGCATTTAAACATAACTCATCGAGATGAATTTTGACTTTCCAGTTTAATTTGATGCCTTTGTGGTCTTTTCAGGGCAGTTTGTGTTTTCTGTTTTCCCAGTAACAAGAGCAGTGGGAATTTCCCCCCATTTAGTGGCCAGGCAGCCATGATAATCATTCTGTGCCACTCTTGACCTGACATTGATCTGAGAGTCTGGGAAGAAAAGAAGTCTAATAAATAAATATAAATCAATAAATTCAATCAAAATATAAAGGATGGTGTTCCAAGAGGCACAAGTGGGAATTGCAGGAATTGAAAGGCAGCCCATGTAATTTGAATGACTCGGCTGGTTTAGTGTGAGAACTCAAGTACAGCTCTCAGAGATCTCGTTTTACTTCGGGGACACAGAGATTCGTTTCACCAACTTCAATAATCCAAAATTTAGGCTGAGGCTTCCTCACAGTCAGCTGAGAGCTGGGATGAGTCATGTTCTGGGGGAGGGTGCTCATTAGAGGCACTACATCATCACATGGGACGTCAGTGCCCAATTTTTAGCTGGCCCAAGTTAGGTGCAGTTCATCTCATCCCTCTCAGCAATTCCTTCGTGGGCTGCTGCTGCCTCTCCCTGAGGGGTAACAAAGAATCCTCTTTACCCCAGCAATTATTAACATTGTAATGATTTCCCATTGCCCAAAACTAATTCATCTCTCTTAAATTATGGCTTTTCACTCAGCAAAACCAAGGATCTCTATAAAGATGTCGTGGAAGTGCTGCTGAGGAATAATTAAAAAAAAAACTTCTCAAAGAGCCCAGATCAATTTGGATACAATTCTTCTTTGCTCCACTTCGGTCTAAATCAGGAAATCAGCTCCTAAACCCCCAGCTCAGGCACCAAAGGCTTGGCTGCAGTTTGTGCAACACTGACAAGTTTTTGCCTTATGCAGGATGAAATCACTGATGGAACCAGGCTAAGTCAGACATATATAATTAGTAGTTGGTTGTTTATATTAACCCTAATGAGGGCTAGGAGCTAGATCTTTAAGGTTCCTTCCTAACCAAAATTAAAATGAATCTGAAGGATTTGGGTGATTTGGGGCTTGAGGATATTCATGTGGCAAGATTTAGGGATGTGCAAAAAGATTATAAATATAAGCCAGAGAGAAGGATGCTGACATTGCTTTAGGGATGCAAAGTGATTTTAAATGGTTTTTAATTTTTATGTTTAGTTACAGAAATTCAGGGTCAGATCTAATGAAAGGTTTAATTCCTAAACTTGGCTTAGTATCTAAGCTGGGCTGTCCCATCTGATGGTGACATTTGCAGTGAGGTGACACAAGGACAGTGCTGGGTGTCAGCATGGCAGGGGGACCCTTGTGGTTCCTTAGACCCATCAGGGACAAAATCAGCCTCTGATTTCAACAGGAACAGAGTCCCTGGGACTTGAGGGAAGTGGCCCAAGTTCAGCTGTCTCTGGCAGTGTTTTGTGGCTGCTGTGGGTGCTGGCTCAGATTTTCTGCTGATTATGCTGGAGCAATATTGCAAGGAATTTATGCATAATGGACATAAATCTCACTCTACGAGCCACCTGAGAGGCAAGAAAAATGGTCTCTGTCAAGGATCTACACACAGAAATACATTAACTAGGAGCTCTCTGCAGAGCAGGAGCTCCAGCTCCGAATGTAGGTTTGGGGGAATAATGAAGAATAAAATTAGTGCTTTGGTAATGCATTAAGCCTTTTGGGGGGGTTTCACTGGCAGCATTTTACAGTCTGAAAGGATAAATGGTGATGATAATAAATTTTGCTAACTTTTAAAGCCGAAAGCTTTTCCTGCAAGGTTGTGGAGTGGGAAGAGCCAGGATTGCAGACCCTTGTTGGAACTTCCAATTAGCAAAACATCCTGGGAAAGAGCTGCCTGTCAGGATGGGAGGGTTTCTGCTGGGTGGGATGAAGGGTTGGGCATGCCACACTCACAATCCTGCCCAGGGAATGAGCGGGGCTGGTTGTGAGATGTCCACACAAACTTGGCCCAGATGTGGTTCCCATCAGAGCAGGGATTCTGTGGCTGCTCTTCTTCCCTTCAGCCAGGATGTTCTGATACTCTTCTTCCCTTCAGGCAGGATGTTCTGGCACTCTTCTTCCCTTCAGCCAGGATGTTCTATCAGGGGCTGGAAGTGCCCACTGGTGTTGATAAAATGAGTTCAAGACCAAACCCACCAACCACACAGGCGCTCATTTCTTTCTGTGGTATGGTTTCTTTCTTGGTTCAGCCAAGGGGAGCAGGATGTGATTAAAGCTTCTTCCCTCTCATCTCCGGGGCTCTGGCTTTGTTATCCATATTCCCATGAATTATTTTGTTGCTATAGCAATATTTTTCCATGGGCCTAATCCTTTCTCATTTACAGGGAAGCCCTCTACTTCACTCTCTCAGTGCAGTGGGGCCTTTACTTTGGCAAATTACAGCTCGAGGTTACGTTTGCTTTTCAGCACTAATCTGGATTAGAGAATTCTTAATTTAGGTTAAAGTGGATTTGGAAATTCTTAGTAAAATAAGTGCCAAAGAACCACATCTGTAAAACTATAATATATATTGTGTGTGTCTTTGTGATCCTGAATCTTCTCACCCAGTTAAATCTCCTGCTTGGAGAGGAAAGTGGTGGGGGAAATAGAAATAAAAATCTCTGCATGCTCCACATTTACAGATTTATGAATTCCATTCTCATCATGACTCTTCTCAGCATTTGAAAAGTATCTCTCAGTCAAAATTTTTATTCCCAGCTGTGTGACAGGAGGAGAGCAGGAACATTGAGGAATGGAACCAGGCAGAGGCAGTGAATTCTGATGGGTCCCAGCACTGGTGGTTTTGTTCCAATCCATAATTTTTCTTGTTTCCTCTTCTTTACCTTCAATTTTCCTCTTTGTGTGTATATCTACAACTATGTGTGTATGTTTCCTGGGGTGTTCTTGGATCAAGAATCTGGTGTCCCTCACCCTGGGTCATTGCAGCTCTCAACAATGCTTTGCTGTGTGATTTGTGGATCAACAAGAGGCTTAAAAGGTTTAAATGACTAGATTTAAATGAAAAAATAGTTATTTTGGAATGTATATGTGGGTGAAAGTCAGGTTCAAGGTGGAAAGATTAACTTGTTTGCTTTGTATTGATAATAAATATTAATTAACGATCCAGTAAATTAATTTTTAATGGATATATTTAAGAAGGAGACCAAATTTTGGATAATCTTTTCGTAATACCATGGGAGAGTAATTACAACCTCAACTACATTGTCACAAGCTTGCAAAATTAGTAATTAGATAAGGTTAAAAAATATAACTGGGGTTGCTGAGCTGCTGTTGGAGGACAGCAATGCTGGATTGAGATGCTGTTACTTCAAATTTTTAAAGTCCACTTAAAGTCCAGCACTGAATTCATTGCAAAGACCAAAATTCAGCCTGAGGGCCCTGGGCTGGTGGCAAAAGGTGACTACTGGCCTCATCAGGCACACAGACATGGCACATCTCTGAATTCAACCCCAATTTATTCGTGACTGCTCCTACAGGCAAATCTATTCAGATGCATCAGCTCTTTTACCAATTCCAATCTGGGAGCAGCTTCCAGCTCCTCCAGCCCTCCCAGCTGGCACTGGAAGGTTTTCCACTGCTTCCCATGCCTTTAACACCTTTATGTGCTTCTTTCCTTGTGGATAAGATCCTTCCTCCCCTGACAGGAAGCCCTGGTGTCTCCCTGTGGGAATGCTCATGGTGGTGGGATGGATGAGGTGAGCCATACCTATAGGGAAGAATAATCAATTTATCAGTTTAAGAGAGAGAAAGTTACAGAGGAGGGGTTCTTGATTTATAGGGGATTTCTCACTGAAAGCTGTTATATCTAATTATTCTTTAAAGTCCTCTGACTTTTAAGAATAAAACCTCACAATATCTATGGATAGGGAAATAATTCCCATGGTGGCTGCTGAGTCTACACCAGTATGTCCCAGTGGAGCTGGGTCTTAGAGATTCAGTGGGCTTACTGCCTTTTCTGGCTTTAATTGCAATTATTCGTGTGCCTGAACATTCACAGAACTTGTTTTTTTCTTCTCAGGATCTAGCATTTCTTTTTGTTGTCCTTTCAAGAGACCCAGCTGGGATTATCCTGTCCTTATTTTCTGTGCCTTTGTTTTTGTTCACATTCCATAACAAGTGATGCTGGATTATAAAACCTACTTCAGGCTAATACACAACTGTCCATCGTATTCCACTGAGATGTTTTTTAGTCAGCCCCTTCCCTCTTCCAAAACTGAGCTATTCTTGTGGTAGTCCCATGTGGAATGTCCCTGAGTCCTTCTGCAAGGCATGAACTCCTCTGGAGCCACCACAGCTTTCTCTGGAGATCTTAAATTTTCTTGACTTCAAAAGTCTATTTGTTATTTAAGGACCCAGGATATTCTCCCCATGTTTACAGAACACATTGTAACACACTTTAAGTGTAATTGGAGGGAAAGATCTTTGATGTTTATTGTAATAATTTGCCTCAAGGGCTGCAGGATTGGTCAAAGTCTACACCAGCCTCAGGATATTCCCCTCTTTTTTTTTTTTTTTTTTTTTTTACCTCTGAAATAATGTCTTTTAGTTAGTAAAATACATTCCCAAATGTTCTTTAGTTCATAAAGTACAAAACTGTGGATATTTTATATAAGATTTAACTATTGGTTTAATTTTGGGGAAAAAAAGTCTTCAAGGGTATAATAACATTCTGTATTAATATTTCAGAGGAATTATTTTATTTGCCTTCATTTCCCTCATTTTATCATGATGTTTTTTCTGACTTTTTCTTCTGGAAATTTCATATATATATATTTATATATTTAAATATACACACTGAGCGGAGGAGCTGCAGGGACCAAATTTCTTCTGAGGGTTGGGAACAGAAGGGAGGAGGAGTCTGTGCCACATTTTGAAACATCCTAATGACCCAAAGCCCTTTCTGATGTGAGAAAAAAACAAGTTAAGCAAAAAACCCACCATGTTCTGTTCCTACCTGAAGTCCTTTTGTTAAATCCCTGCCCAAAGTTTGTGATTCCTGAGCTCCCATCCATCTCCATCACCTCAGTGGTACCTTGGAGAACTTGAATTGCATTTCTAGAACAAGATTTCCAAATCTACATTTTTTTGTGGATGTTTCAGCAGTCTTCTCTTTTTCATACTGAGCGTTCCATGCTTTGAATACTAATTTTTGGTGACCAATTAATTTTTATTGTGGCCATATCACCGAACTAAGATAAGCATCATTTTTTGTTGTTTATTTCCCAACGCAACAAATCAATTTTACAGTTTGAGTAGGAGGAGAACTAACTGAAGCTGAGAGAAATATAGATAACTGTGTGCCTTTGTTAGGCCCCAAAAATAAAGACATCTCACGGCTGTTTAATCATGGATTCTCAAGGTCTATATTTAATATCTGGGATTTAGCATCATTAATTTCATAGCAGATTTTATCATCAAATTCATTAATTTCCATCAGAATGCAAGTGATAAATTTTTCTGGATAAATAGTCATCCATCTATGCCATTGTTGAGAGAACAGCCCTAAACTGGGCTTTGAGGAATTGGGAATCTTGTGTCCAGAGAAGGGAATGGAGCTGACAAAGCGTCTGGAACATCAGTTCTATGAGGAGCAGCTGAGGGAGCTGGAAGTGTTTGCTCTGGAGGAAAGGAGGCTCAGGGGGGATTTTCTCCCTCTTCCCAGCTCCTGACAGGAGGGTGCAGCCTTGTGGGCATCAGGCTCTGCTCCCAGGGGACAAGGAACAACAACGGGCAAGGAAAAATGGTCAGGGGAGGTGCAGATTGGATATTAGGAAACGTTTTTTCACTGAAGGAATGGTCAGGAATTGGAAGGGGCTATCTAGGGCAGTAGTCCTGGAGGTGTTCAAAAACTGAGTGGACACTTCATGTGGCACAACTTCCTGATGATGTTTAGGGGCTGTGGTGGGATTCATTGCAGGCTGGATTTGATGACTTTGGAGTAGTTTTCAACCTTAATAATTCTAAGTTCTTCCTGCATGCAGATGTTGGTGGTGCCCAGCAGCTGTCCCTGCTGCCACCTGACACATCTGGCTGCTCCAGGCAGGTGCTCTCACATCTGGCTGGACACTGGGATGTCTCCTGACAAACCAGGGGAAAACCACCCCGAGCAGTTGAAGCCATTGCAGAAAAGCTCTCTTGCTGTCATGTGCTGCTACCTCAAAGCAGGGAATACATATTTATGGTGCATTATTTACTCTCAATCAGCAGAATATAGGCCAGCTTTGAAATGCAAATGGGCTGCTGCATCTACAGCCCAAGCCTGCAAAGGCTGAACCCACCCAAATGCACCATTTCAGTTGCTCCAAAGGCCAAACTCACCCAGCTACAGTGCTTTCCCTCAGGAAGTTTTCCAGGGGAAAGCAATCTCTGCTTTTCATTTGCTCTCCTGAATTTGAGGTTTCCTCCAGGTAGCCTTTGGTGCTCTCTGTTTATCAGGAAACTGATCCTCGTTCCGTGGGCAATCCCAGCCGTGCCACAGCTGCTCCCTGGAGTCTCCATCCACACCGTGCTCCTGAGCACTAACAGCTTCCAGGTGTTGGGACAATGTGTGCTGCACATGGCCCAAATTGGGGCTTTTCCCACAACCATCACATTTGCTTAGGAAGAAAGTTCCTTTCCCCAGCAGAAACAGCCCAGCGTCCTTTCCAGTGCCATCTGGGAAGAATAACTGGTGCAGCAGAGTAATTCTGCTGTCTCTGTGCATCCAGGCAGAATTCCCAAGTTATTCCACCTGAAAACATGTCTCCTGCAATGGCCATCAAATCTGTTTCCAACACGTGCAGACAAGCCTGTAAGTGCTGTTTTGATTCCATGGTAACTTGAGCAAAGAGTGGGGGAATCCGACAGAGAGGGAAGGTTGTCTTGCTAACAGGAGTATTGGAAAGGAGGGCAAATATATCCAGGAGAGCAGATGAAGATGGATTATGAAAATACTGGACTTGGATCCCCTCCTGGCTCACTGGTAAAAAAAAAAAATCTTGGCACCTCCCACAAATATTTTTACTCACTAAATAAAATTATTACTCAATATTATCTATCAAAAAAAGTAGTGTCATAAACGTATCCCCAAATGCTTAATATTCCAATCCAAATTCTTTCTGCTTCTAAATGCTACTTGAAGAAAAAATTGTACATATTTTATTTATATTTATATACATAAATAGTATATAAATACTGCTTTCTAAAATAAATTATAGGCAGCTTTCTCAATAAAAACGCTTCTTAAAGTGCTTTTTCCTTACCGTCTTTTATCCTGGGTGATATTCTTGGCTGAAATTCCCAAAGAATGTCACAATTTAGTTTTATTTTCGTTTGTCATTCTCAAAATTCCGTTCGTAAGAGTCCGGCTGCGATTCCAGATCCTCTGCAGGTTTGTCCTGCCGGGTCTGCCCAACACCTGCACAACTCCAACAGGAAACACATCCTTTCCTCATCGGTGACATCCCAAAAAATGGCATGAGGAGAAACAAACTGGGTAATGTTGCACCACAGCACTTTCCTACTAGAAATGAAAATTCCTGGCTGTTAGAGCTAGGGAAGGAATTAAAGAATGCAGATTTATTAATCCCAGTTGTTCAAATTCCAGCTCACATAACAGCTCTTTTCCCATGAGCAAAGTATTTTATGCTAAAACTCCTCTTTTGGAAGTGTCTGGAATATTTTGCTATTACTTAGTTGTTCATGCTGAGCAATTGATTTTTTTTTTCTTGGCTCTAATCAGATGTTATTGCCTTCTCTTAATTTACTTTTATAGCTGTTTAACAAAGGCTGTTCCTAAATGGTAGAAAAGAATCCTGAGGATTTAGGGAGCTAGAAAATCTTTTGGAATGTGATTTGTGGTGCATTTCAGGTAAGAGGGAGCAACTCTTGCTCTCCATCCTCCACCAGCCTGCCCAGCTCTGCAGATGAGATCATTTAGTCAGTTAAAAGTCATCCCAAAGCAAAAACAACTTCCAGATGTTTCTCTAATTTTGCAGGACACTGAACTGTGAACAGTCGTTAAACTTTATCCCTTTTGCTTCCTGAGTTTTCCGAGACAGAAACAGATAAAAGAATGGGGAAAAAAAAACCCAAACCACTGCCAAGGGATAATTGTACAAAGGAAAACTCTGGAGCGAATGTGTTTATTGTGGGTATGGAAAAGAGGAAAGGAGCAGAGTGCAAAGGCAAGGCTAGGAAGCTCAATCACTGTCCTGGAGAATGGGATCAATCCCACGTCTTGGTGGTGTTGGGAAAGTCAAGTGTTGGAAACCTCCCTGCAGAGAGGGATTTTTTTGACAGTTATCACCTCCCTAAATCTGGCTCTGATGGAGTCTGAGAACTTGAGATCTGCCAGGAAAAAGGGGTTTGCTGTTAAAATTAATCTTTACTTGCTGAAGATGAGCTCCTGACTCGTCATCCTCCCTAACCCTGCATAGCTACAGTGAGCATCGAGGATATTTTCTCCTAAAATCCAGGACTGTGAATTAAATCCTCCATAAAATTTTGATAAAGATCTTGCAGCTTCAACTTTAGAAAGCATGTACTTATTAAAACTCCTCTGACTCGATGTTTAATACAATATTGACATCCAGTAATTAGTTCATCCATGATATCCTTCAATTCTTTTCTGCCAATTAGTGCTGCAGTTTTCACTTTGCCTGCATAGAAATAAACAGAGAATGTACCTTTAGATTTTATTCTATTTCCTTTCTTTCTTTTTATGGTGGTTTGCCCATTTCTTTTTCATCCATTTAAGGCTGGAAGATGTGGAAATTTGCCAATTGCCCCGACATCTACCCTGCAACACCTCCTTTTTTGGGGAGGAACAATTCAGCTCTAATCTCCCCAGACAGGGCTGTCCATAAATTAATGCAGGCTCAGTTTGAGGGACTTGATCTTGCTGCTTTCATTCCTCACGTGACACTTGAACTGAAAACCAAGTGGATTTTAAATAGCTCTAATTTGTATTTACCAGTTAAGAACCAGTAAGATCAGTTCATGTGGTTGCAACATTATTTGGAAAAGACCCAATACAGCCTTTTCCTATATTTTCCCTGTAAATGGTGTCATTTTACATTAATATCATCTCTGGCTTTGTGGAAGCAGCTCCTGTGTTTTTTTGTTGGTTCTCTGGATTAGACTGGCTGTTATGAATTTGACAACAGTTATCAAATCTCCCCTGCAGCAGATTGACTGTCAAGGATATGATGGTCAAATGTTTCACATATTGCAATCAAACCATTTGTGTTTGGTTTGAAGAATTCCAAAAGAAAGCTGTCAGCTAAGAAATGAAGTTGGAGTAGCCTGAAGCTTTTGGAGCATGTTGATCCAATTATGATGATCCACTCATATCCTTCAGCTTTTTTTTTTTTTTTCAAAATCAATTTTCATTTTAGCTCAGGGGACGGGGTTTTTTTTGGTAATGCAGAGAAACATCTGTAAGGGAATTTCAGATGTGTTGTTTCAGGAAATTTCTTTTTTTGTGTGCAAGAGACCATTGAACTCCATGCTGATTTTGCAAGTGGCTTTTGTCTCCAGTGCACACACATTTATATTATGTATTGTACATACATACATACAATGCAATACGTACCAACCTGAATGAGAATTTTATATTAGTTTACATGTGTTTAATCTGGTTGCTTGAACCTGAGGAGAAAAAAACTACAGCAAAATCCTGAGGGCCTAAACTGCCAGCATGTAAGGATGGATGTAGAGAAACCTAAACCATGAGTGTTGTGGACGAGATTCCCAGGTGGTGTTTACCAGGGAAGCTGTTTGTCACCTGCAGGGCTCTGTCCTGGATAGACACTGCTGTCATGACATGTTGACATAACAAGTCAGTGGTCAGCTCTCTCCTTTCACCCCTTCAGCTGAAAAATACCAGCTGAAACCACTTAACACTTGTTATTCTGCTGCCGGGTGCTGGTGGTGGTGAGTTGATCCCTGTCCTTTGTGCAGCCTGAGGGTGACAGCTGAGGTGTGACAAGAGTGAGGGTGAGGACAAAGCCATGCCCACCCACATTGTCCCCTGCCATGGGTACACAAGTGGAACATCAGAGCTGATCCAGGGTTGCTGTGCTGTCCTCATCCCAGATCAAGTGTTGACAGAGTGTTGTCACATTCCACAGAAAGCATTTAACAAATGTCATTAAATAAGGAGATATTCCATGGTACTAAGAACCACATCTGGGTGGTATCACCAGGATGATGGACACTGTGTTTGGGGTGATGGCCTCCAGTGTCTAACAGAGAGGCACAAATTCCCTGATACTGGGAGTAGAGAGAGACCCAAACCAGGACCTCATCCCTTCCTGGTAGATCCAGTTCTGCTGGAGATCCCTACAGTCATAAACACCCATCACTCCCACAGCCTGGTTCTCTTCTTGGCCAGGAGCTCTATAAATTCTTCAAACTGGTAATTAATTCACAATCCTTACACCCACCAAGCTGTGAGTCTGATGACCTTTCAGAGATCCATAAATGCTGTTCAGGAAACACCTCTATAAAATCTCCACCACTTAACCCAAGAGCAAGAAATAGGTAAGTCCTTCAAATCTCCAGGGACTGAAATTTGGCCTTTTCCTCATGGTTCATCTCCAAGCTTCATTTAGAGATGATTCTGCTAGGAGAAAACACTACCCTGAGACAAGGAGGGACAGCCTGGCTATTACAGCAAGAAATATTTCCAATTTTACAAGCTATGTTCTGAGAGAGAAAAACTGTCTTAATTTTAATCAAGACCTGGTAGAACCAAAGTTTTTTGGATGGGAATGGGTGTCCAACCACCACAAACATGCTGTGGTCAGCAAGATCCATAAAAATGTACCCCTGATCAGCTGATTTGGGGACAAACATTGATATGGCAGTTCTTATGGGGCACCTGATTCCTTGAGTTGTCTCACTGTGGTGGCAGAAAGTTTTTTGCTGTTTGTCATTAATGCCAAGGGACATCCTGCTCATTCACTCAGCACAGTGTGCTTGGGATACTTTGTATTGACTCTTTTGTCTCGTGAGCTACTGAAAGGCACCAAAACCTATTCATTATTGTCAGGTTTATTGAAGGGTTTAAGATCTTAAATGAGATGTTTATAGATAAGTTAATCTTCTTGATTTTTGTGCCATCATATCTAGAGCTGAAGGGCAAATTTAACCACTTTCAACAGTGTATTTTGTTAAATTGAGATATTAATATCAATTGGATGGCTGATATTTTCCATGGTATAACATAAGTCAAGGCATAATTAATAGGACTTAAATATCTTTGCACCTTGCAATACTGGATTTGAGAAATTATTTTGGCAAAGGCTAGTTTTCAGCAGAAATCAGGTTTATTTTCTTTTCATTCTGAAGCCCTGGCATTTCTCGAGGAAATTGAGAGTTTCTCTGATAAATCCCAAATAGCCACAAACAGACTCCAAATGCTGACTTTAACAGAACAGTGCTGATCTGCGCCAGTTGAAACTTTCAGCCCTTTCTCTCCCAAAATTTGCAGGAAAGGCGTTGCCCAATTCCCTTACGACTTTACAGGGAACTGGATCAGCTCCATAAAGTTACCTGGAAAGGAACAGACCCACAGACACTGAGCATTTTTATGAACTGATGATGGAGAACCACACTAAGATCAGAGATCACCTTTCAAACCTTTTGGCCTAAATGTACTTTATCTTGGATTTAGAGTGTATCCATCAAACTTTGAAGTTAAAAAATGAACCAACTGGGGTTTTTTGAGTCCTTTCACGCTGTACAGTAGCGCTGCTGTTTGAAAGAATTTTTCCAAAATCATTCAAGGTTTTATTTAACTGTAAATATTTATTTTTCATCAAAGGAAGGGATTCCCAGAGGTGGGCAAGGCATCCAGCTGGCGGCTTTTCAACAATATATTAATTTTTTGTACATCCTTTTCCAAGCTGTGCAGTCAGCAGGAGTCAGGAGCTGTTGAAGACAAGGTCTCCTGCAAAGGGCAAGTTTCTCATGGATAAACACGATGGGGCATATTCTGCTCTAGAAAGGATCTGTCCTGATTTTCTTCTCCCCCAGACCAAAGATTTGATTTCATTATAAGGCAAAGCAAAACATTTGTTTCCAGTAAAAGCAAAGAATTTTGTAGGCTCCTGAATATTTCATTGGAGAATCTTTACCTAATTTAGGTAAATTTTCCAAATAGTTTATTTTTACAGTAGGATAGGAATAGAAGCTGGAGTTTGGGGCTCCTCCAGGAGACACTAAACCTCTGTGTTGGCAAACACGAGAACAGCACTGCACAGATGTTGCAGACAAGGGTGGACCTGAATAAACACAGGAAAAAACCTTGTCCAATCTCTCTAGATACTGAACTGTACAAGGAGCAAAGCACACAAAATTAACACAGCTCATGATACTGAAATAAGGAAAATGCCAGTCAAAGTCTCCAGCTGCTCCATATGGAGTGTCCCAGAATCCCAGGATTTGGATGAAAACCTGTGTCAGCAGTTAATGACTCACTTGCACAATGGGGTGATTAATTATTCTTCTGTATGACCACCCGTGGATGCTTTAGCTGTGGCCTGGGATGGATCTGTGTTAGTGCTTCATGACAGCAAACTCCAGTCTAGGATGAAAGACTGGGATGTAATTAGCATTGCATGAGAAAATACCAAGCGAAATATTACTTGCCTACACATCATAAATTTGACCCACGTCAAATCATTCTGTGGTCGTGCCAAGGAAGCAAAATTTCGCAGCTGGGTTTAAAGAAGAATCCAGGCACACTTTTTACATGTGTAGGGTTATTTGGACGCATGGAGAAAATAGGTTTCTTGAAACTATTGGCAGCCCAACACTGAACTGGGTGAGGCTGAAAAGTTCAGAGCCTGACTGGACCAGATCCTCAGCAACCTGCTCTGGCTGTGAGCAGCAGATGGGCCTGGGTGGCATCTGGGGGTCCAGAGGGTCCTGTGGAGGCACAAAAAGCTGATGGTTTGCTGATGGATGAACAGAGAAGGGCATGTTTTAGTCATATCACAGAGGGAAAAAAAATCTGGGACTTCAGCATAGCCTGGAGGCGTAAACACAGTGAGATTTGTAAGTGGTTGTAAAGTCAGTATTGCTTAAAAACAGGCTAAAGAATGAAAATAGTGTGGTGGTGTTTTCACAGATAGTGTGGTGGTATTTTCCACAATGTTTAGGTACTCATAGGTCTAATCAGCCTGGGGAAGAAAAAAGAATAATTCCATTTTAAATCACATTGAACCAGAATAGGTGGCTCAAGAGCTACATAAGGACTAGACAGATCAAGAAAGAAGCAAGGTGAGCAGAAGGACCATGGGAGGTTCAGGCAAACCCACCTGATCCCCACTGGCTGAAGCTCAGCCCCAGGATGTGTTTTTGCACCACGACCTTGAGGATTTGAGGAAATGTTTTGGGGCTGTTCATTGGTGTTATCCCCTTAAAGGGAGGAGGGAGGTCCTTGACCCTTCATGTTTCCTGCTTTAAGCATAAACCCCTTATCAAATCCACGCAGAAACATTGTACAACCTTCAGAGCTGTTGTGTTTAGCTGCTTAAAGTTCCAACCTGAGCAAATGGAATAATGTTATTTACTTATTTATTTATTTCTCCCTGTGCCACTGCTCGGGGGCAAACACATAAAGAGGGAGCATTTCCCACTGGAAGCTTTTGACTCCCAGTTTAGTCACGTCACACATGCCAAGTCTGGTGGAATCTGGCTGAGCTGCTTTAACTTTAACGAGGGTAAAGGGGTGAACCTTTACCTCAGCTGTGCTGACGACAGATGCCAATGGTTACAATACAATGAAAATTCATCAGGAGTTCAGCGCTCAGCTTCCTAATAAAATACCCCAGTCAGCCAGGATCAATCCCTACAAATCTGCCAAGAAAGATACAACTTGGATCAAGCAATAACATTTTTACTCAGGCTGCACAGACACAGTCTGGCTCTGATGTGTTCTCCCGGGTGAATTACAAAAGCAGGATTTGGAGATTCTTCCGTCTCGGGAATTAAATGCTCAGAACTATTTGCTGTCAACTTGAAGAATGTTAGATCTGCATCTCTCCACAATTGTCTTAAGTTTCTTGGAATTGAGCCCAGCTATTAGCAGGGGGTAAATAAGACAAAAATTGACAACAATGTGCATTATAGGGTGAAGTGTGGAAGACTGAGGTTTAGATGTGAACGGTTAATGGATTTCTTAGACCTGTGGTATTTGATTTGAAGCTTGCCATGTTTTTCAAGAAGGTTCACCTCAGCTGATCTCTGAAAACTTTAAAAAAAAAAAACAGAAAAAAGAATTATATCTTATTCCATTTAAAACACTGCAAAAATACGGGACAGTGTTTATTAACATGGTGTGATTTTGGGAGTTGTGCAGAGCCATTCTGTGGTGGCTAAAAATATGTTTTAAATGCGCATTGTTATAAGTTTGAGTTAGCCAGATTCAGTTTGACTGTTGGTGTGGACCAATGCAGTAAAATGAAATCTGCTTGGTGAAATAGGGGTTAAATATCTGTTATTTCCAAGTGTGTTTGTGTTCTTTCCAAACTCCTCCTTTTGTTTTACAAACATAGATACAGTAGGTACAAGGTTGTGAGGTCAGACTGGGAGTCATTTTGCATTTTCAGAAAAGGGGCTTTTGATTTATTTTTTTCTGCTGCCTTATGTGTTTGGACCATAAGAATGTTTTTTTCTCTTCTGTGGCACAAGCTGTTCTATTTATCCTACAGCCTTTACTAGGGATTGAAAGGCCCAAGAAAAGAGTGATAATTTTACCACAGATCCAATGAGTGAACAGCACAGCTAATATATAGCAAACCTGTAAAAGACCCCATTTCAACAAGTTTCTAAAGAGCACAAATACCTTGATACAATCCCCAAGCAACATAAACAAACACAAATACACATTAAAGCTCAGTTCAGCCAGGTACCTCAGCCTGAGGTTATTGAGATGTGCTGTAACCACAGGTTTATTCCCATCCATGCACATTTATGGGTGTACAAACTCAGCCTCGGCGAGCAAAGCCAAGCCTTTACTCCTTTCTTTTTATTTCCCTGCTGAAGCAAGATTTTCTGGCTCTCCCTGGACTTCCTTTCTTAGGAAAACCCACTCAGTGGTATTTTTCTGTGGGTTCTGGGTGTGTTTCTGGAGTTTCAGTGAGTTCCCCTGCCCTTCCTTGTGGTGGTGCTGCCTGAGCCTCTCTCCAAGCAGCTGACAGAGGCTTTGGGAAGAGCTTGGCTGCCTTTGTACCAGCCTCAATTCCTTCCCAGTTTCACTTTGGAGCCTGAGGTAGGTTTCTACTCAATAAATCTGCAGACAATAATGATGAGTTTGGGCACACAGATTCTAAAGAAGTGTGCACATAACGCCTTCAAAAATTGACTTTATTCAGTTGGGAAACATCAGCCCCCAGCCCTGTCCTGTTTTCAGTAACTGTTGTTATGTCCCAGTAATCCCATTTTATATCTGGAAACCTCTGTGGTTTTATTTATACAAACAATTCTTGATTTTCTATTTTCTCTGGGAGGAATGAAGGAATTTTTGAACTTTGTGTTCCTGTAGTTGCAGGTGTGTGTTACTGCACTGGAAAGGAAATTAATGCCATGTATATATGGCTGATGGAGACCAATCAGGGGTCATGAGAAACTCCCAAAAACTTTGTCAAGGCATGACTTTAGTAACAAACATAAACCTGAGCTTGACAATGAGCAGCTGGGTTGTTCCATTTGGTGAGATTACACAGTCAGCAGGAGTTGGGTTGAGTTGGAGTGACTTTGGGTCTTGTTTTTAACAAAATATCACACACTTGGGCCTAAGACCCTGTGCCAATATAATAGCTTGGTGTCAGTGGTTTCACTATTTATTAGGTCACTGGGTAGAGCAAAATACTAAATGGAAATTATTTGGAATAGACCAGCCAGTCCCAGGAAAGTGGCAGGGCAGAAAGTTTTGGTGCAGTTTCTCCAGGATTCCTGTAAATGAGGAGTTTCCAGTTCCCATTGATCATTCCTCTTTGCACCGTGTGTATAAAATAGCAATTTGAGGTTTCGGGAGTGTCATGTCTGCATGATGAGTCCATCAATTTTCTTTGGCTGCAGGTTTCCCTTCAGTGGCTGGGAAGTAAATTATGAGAAGCTGAAGGAGAAAGCCGTAAATTATTGGGCTCTGCCAGCTTCAATATCCGCAGCCTGACGGAGCCTTGATTTGACAACAATCTGCTTGTAAGTCTCTCTTGCAAAATATTAACACGCTCAATTATCAAATGTGTTATCCAACTGTTAAATCTCACGGATGGAGCAGTCCAAAGTCCAGGGTCAGGCTCCATTTCTCCTCCTGCGGCAAAGCATCTGCTCAGGCTTGGGAGCTGCTTGTTCTTGGCCCATGACAGCAGTGTTTCTTTAGGGTTAGCAGTGGATTTTTTTAGGAAATTCAGGCTCTTTCTGTGAGAAAACTGGAAAGAAAGGCACAAGTGTTGTTGCTTGGTTGCCTCGGGTGCAGTTGGAGTTTCTGGGAACAGGGAGTGGGAGGAGAATGGGCTCAGTGCACCCCAAATCAGCCTCTTTGAAATGCAGAAAACAAATTATGTGCTTTTAAGAAGCCCCAAGTTTGGGAGGAAGCTCCAGGTTACCTTCATTTAAGAGCATTTTTCTAAATCAAGTGTCTTCTAACCATCATCATAATCTAAGTACAAAAATCTCATCTTCCTCTGAAAGAGCCTTTGAGAAAACCCCACTTCAGTAGGATTTTATCCATTCTCCTGTACTTTTCTCAGGCAATGGTGATGAACATCCGTCTGCCTCCTCATGCTGTAAATTATGATGGGCCACTGTAGATAAAGGGTTTGTGCTAAACATTAAAAACAGTCACCTGGAAACAAATGAAAGTATGAGTAATAACCACATGCAAATTTATCCCCCATTTATAACTTGCTAGTAAATGCTGACATTTGGAGAGAGGGAATGCAGTACTGGAGGAGGATGTTGGGTTTTGCAATTACAGTCCCAATCCATTCTCAAAAGATTAAAGTTTTACACAGTGGTTGTTCTCGGGAAATTTGCTGAATCCTAATATTTAAGATGAAAGCATAATGAAAGATGATTCTTTTTCTTTTTTCAAGAATTGTCTGATAGGCTTGATTTGCCTGTTCCCACTGAAGCAAAACTTTGCTCTGACTTCAATTATCAGTAAATTGTGTTGACCTCAATAAGGGTTTTTGCAGAACTGGACCCGTAGCATGAATAGGCTGTTCTGTGCAGAAAAGTGCCTGCATGAAAATGGCATCTTCTTACTCATCAGTTCTGCCTCCTGAGGGCACATGAGCTGCTGTGCCTGGCTTTAATGACAGAAATGAGGTTTTGCTGCTCTTTCCTCCTGTGAGACCTTCAGAGCTGATGGAACCGGGCTGGGAGTTGGTGCAACAGCAGCAGAATTTGGGTGAGAACAGCTGTGTCCTCTTGGTCCTCCACACCCAGAGCCCCCAAGTTGTACCCCAAAAACGTGTGAGCCCCAGGACTGTCCCCCAAAAGGGTGTGACAAAACCCAAACCCCTGTCTGCACATGACAATGAATCAACCATCATTTTCCCACTGGGCTACTCCAGACATGAAGCTCTAAACGCTCTCTGTTTGACATCCTCCTGATTTATTGCATTTGTAAAGGTGACCTTAAATATTTTAATGGTAATAATTCTTTCAAAGGCTTAAATCAGTAAATGTGCTGTGTTCATATTTTGGCATTATGTACTGTAGGCAATTTAATCCATATAAGCAGTTTCAGTGATATTAACACTGTAGGCAAACTGATACTAAAGTTTAAATGTCAGAGAGAGTTTCCATATTACATCTAGTGCAAACAAAGCGTTTTTTTCTCCAAGTACTGAGGCATAAAATACCAGGAGATAGTAAAGACAGAGAGTGCCAATGAATCTGAAATAAACAGGAGGTGAAATTTATAGTATTTTCAAATATGTGCCCTATCCAAGGACTGCTGCAGCTGCACAGATCTATAAAATTGGAGATAAGAGAAAAACCTTGTAGCACTTCACAATAAATGCACCTCCACCAGGGTATCTATCTGGATTTCTGTAATTCCTTGGAGATTTACTATTTCACCTTGGATTTATTTCCCACTGTGCATAGCATGGATGGTATTTTATATTTCCTCCACTGCCCTACTCGTTAGGTAGTGACAGGTCCCAGTTGTCCCTGTTGTCCCAGGTCCCATCACTGGGCAGGGATGTGGCACCATGAGCCCATCCCTTGCAGGAGAGTGCAGACAGATATGGGCTGGCACGATCCCACCAATATTTACCCACAGATGCTACAGGAGCCTGGGATCAGGCAGGTTTCCATCCTGTGGCCCCCAAGCTCTGGGTGCCTTCTCAGACTCAGTGGGCAGCCAAGACTTTGCCTTATTGGGGGGAAAAAGCAAGGATTGGGTAAAAAGAGGTGCCTTTCATGGTTTCCAGCTTGTGGTGAGGTGCTGCCCATGTTGGGATAAATGATGTCTGTGGCTCTCCAGAGCCATTGGTCCTGGGAAGGTGCATCTGAGCCAGCCAAGCACTGGCTCATAAAACCTGTGACAAATGGTCAAAAGGTTTATTGGCCATGTACTGCTGTGCATGACCCCATAAACCAGCAAGGATGTGTGGAAACACGGGCTGTTTGTTAGGGTGTTTGCTTGTTAAATAACCTGACCTGCTCTGAAATCTCCTGCTGGCATTGCTGGGCTAAGAAAGGGGGGGCAACTCAGTAAAAATAAGTGAAGCAAACCTTGAGTGATGTGTAGGAAGTCACAGGAGGAGGAAGCACAGGTGCTGTCACGTGGAGGATGAGAGTGGAAGGGAATAACCACCGAGAAATAAATTTTATGAGCTAATTATGCTCTTTTTTCCTGAGGATTCTTGTCCTTGATTTAATCCTTCTGAAGGTTTGGCACAGCTTTGGTGACCATGACTCCTGGGAATGTTCATCATTATCACTTAGGTGACAGGACTGTGGTACTGGACTTGGCAGTGACTCTTTATCTGAAAGAATTTTGAAGGTGCTTCAGGCAACTTTAGACAACTGGATAAAAGGGAGAAAATCCTGCTGCTGTTGAGATGGTGAAAAAGTTCCTCAGCCTCCATCCTTGCCTGGCTTCCAGAGCTTTCAAGATAAGCCCTGCCAGACCTTGAGGAGATGTCCCAGACCACAACCAAAAGAACTCCAGACCCCATGGGAGGAAGGGACAGCCTCTGCCATGAGAAGTTTCTTTCACTATTCAGAGAACTCAAACACAAATAACATCTTCCCGGCTGTGTCATTGCAGCAAGGTGAACTTTTTGTGCTCCAGGCTGAAGGATTCCTCTGGAACAGCACTTCTTCTTTCAGGAGCCCCTGGCAGCTCCTGAAGGAGATGTGACCACAGCTCCTGGGTGATCGAGTGACCCAGTGCATGACTTGCAAACTCCAGAACCTGTCAAAGTGAGGAGAAAATGAATGTGCTCAAGATCTCATTGCAAATTTCAGTCTTCTGCTGAAACAGAGCCAAGATCTTTAATTCATATTCACATCCCTAATCAATATTTCAAGAAACTCAAAGTGTAAAGCTCAACCTGTATAATCGTGGTTCTGCCTTCATCCTGATTGCACTTAATTTCATCAGGGTCACACTGAAGAGCTCAGGCTTGTTTCATTCTAAACTCCAATGACAGTCAAAGGAACTCAATTTTAGTTGTGGCTCTGTAAGATTTTTTAATTCAAAAGCAATTAAATGGCTTTCTTTGGCCTCCTTAAATTGAAAAACTGTAAATAAGGTGTTCTGGAGGGCTGTTTCTCCATAGGAAATGATAGCACCATATTTAAAACATTTATAAAATGACTTGTGGTAACTGCTACTACCTCAATATATGATAAACCAATAAATTAAAGTAACAGCACATAAAATGTTGAATTCTGGTAGACTTAAGCTGATATAAAATAATTGGAAACTTCACTGCTATTTCCATTTTTAATGGGGTTCTGTGGCAATACGGTCTGGCAGCAGGGCTGGAAAGGTAAATTAATCTTTATGCATCATCATCAAGCAGTGTAAACATGGCCAAACTTAATTAAGACATAATAGATTGTTAAGTGTCTGCCCCTCAGAGGTGAGATTTCTCTGGCAAGTGATTACAGTCTCTCAGGTAAGGCCTTCTTTAAAAGATTGGTAGGAGCTTTTCCATGCCTCTGACAACAAACCCCATGGAAAAGCCCTGCCAGAGAGGCAGCTTTCCATGGTCCCGGGGCCAAGTACAAATCTGCACTGAAATATTAATGGAATGTATTACTGCTTTGGCAGTCAAAACTCTTGTTTTAATGCAAAGAAACCAAGTGGGAGGCATTGAAATCTCCACCTGGATGGAAGTGCTGGGCCTTCCCAGCTCATCTTCACCCAGCCATGGGCACCCCATCCTGCTGGGCTGAAGGAGGTGTATAAAAATAGCAAAAAATCTTGCTTGACAGATTGTCTTTTAGACCATATAGCACATTAAGTAGAGCAAATGCAATACAGTCTATTTTTCTCTTCTATTTTTTCTATTCTATTTTTCACTTCATATTTCTGATATGGGTTTTTGTCATTAGCAGATCCATTCCTGTGTGATTTTCTGAGCCCGTTGTACTGTGACCTCTCTATGGCAGCAGTTGAACTTACATTTTTATGTATAAGCATATATTTATACTTTGCTATACATGCTCTTGCTTCTTAAATGGACTAGGTTCACTAATTGAATACAAGGTGATAACTTCTGGCTTAAAAGTATCTGCAAAATGTAGTTTAGAAATCTCAAAGTTTTTTGTGAGAAAAGCTGGCAAAATAATTCTGAAAAGAAAATAAGTTTTATTGAACAATTTCAGTCTGGATTCAATGTCTGTTCAGTGTGGACACCAGAAAATTCAGGCAAGAAAATATATTATAGTCTCACGGGAATTTTAGTTGTGTCTACTTTAAAACTTGTTTTGTAGTATGGATTTGGTGTGTCAAGGTCATGATGCACAACAACACGAACTGGCCAGAAGTGGAGATCTTTTTCACACTATCAAATACCAAAAGGTATCTTAATAACTGGAAATCAAACTGCAGCAGCATCTTGAATGCCTTGATTACTCCAAGGCTCCTTTTGGAGTTCAACAGTCTTGATTTTATTTCCTGATAATTGTGTTAAGAGTTTTCTGCAGCTCAATTGCGTCAAGAATTAGGATATGGTTTTGAGAGCAGGGGAAGGACGCCCCTGCTAGCACAACTCTCCAGGGCAGAAAACATTTCTCATTATGGAAATTATCATAGATATTGTATAAAAGAGGAAAACGTAATTTCAGAGCTGTAGGAAAGGTCTACTGCAGACCACCACACTGTACCATGTTGTTAAACAGGCTAAAACAACAGAGAAGACAAAAATATTGAGTTCCCAGTTTTATTTAGTCACTACCATCCTTGCAGAGAGGTTTTATGTACTTTAATTTCTATTTTAAGTCTTTAATTCACTTTTTAATTCTCTCTTTTCTAATTTATTATGTTTGGCTCTTTGTTTGCACCACCTAAAACTAAACCAGTTTATTCCATGTATATCTCAGAATCAGACTCCACCCCTACATTTGCTTTTGCATTTCCACTCTCTAGTAATAGCTTTTACAAGCAGACCAGTTTAAATTCTTAATTTTGTCTAATTCCTCCAAATGCACAATGATTCTTCAACTGGAAAGGAAAGAGAGTAGCTCAGAATGATCCATATGTTGTAGTACTGTATTTTCATCGTTTAAATGATAAACTTCCCATCAAATATCCACAAATGTACATTCATGACTCCCATCCAATGATCTATTGGCCAGAGGCACATACATTGTTTTAATTTATTTTGGAGTAAAGGTGCTTTCCTGCCGAGTTTGGATAAGCTTGCTATGCACCAAACAGATGTTCAATAAAAGAGACTTTACTGAATATGACAGAGAAACTCAGGGAAAGAGGATGAAGGAAGGAAAACTACAGGATGTATGGATTCCTGGTTCATCAAACAACAGGCCGTGCTTTTAATCGGGGCCCTTTTATGGATGGAGCAGCAATGAAACACAAGAACCAGGGATGTCTTGGAAGAAGGTGATGCCAACGTGTTGCTCATGGGGGAATTAACTTTGGCAAACTCACTGCAAAGGTACGCGCAGTCTTCCCATCCTCTGAGGGGTTCAGTTCCTCCCATCACGGGAAAAAACGCCTGCAAAAATTCAGCTGCAGGATCTGGCAGAATTACAAGGTCTGGAGGTGGGCATGTGAGGGTTCCTGCCCACCATGTGAAGGGCCCAGTTTTGCTCTCGGAAAGGAAAAGCAGTTCTTAAAACAGCCAAGCCTTACATCTATTCAGGCTTTTCTTATTTGGAGAAAGGTGCTGTTTAAGGAGGAGTTGAGGAGCACAAAGCTGGCCTGATTCATCAGGAGATCAAAGAGGGAATGCTGCCTTTGAGATAAAGGTGGCTCTGCTTTGAAAGGTTTCCCCTTTGTTCGGGGATGTCCACCCACTATGTGGGACAGCTCCTCCTGAGAGACACACATGAGGAGAAAACACCTCCTCTGCCTGCTCCTGGGGAGCTTAGCCTCCAATTTTTGGATGTCTCCATCAAAGAGAGAGTTCATGCCTGACCTGTTTCAGCCCCGTCCTGCCTTCGAGTCCAGCGGAGATGGGCCTCCACCTTGTGACAGAGAATTGACTCCATTGATGTTTTCTGCAGGCTGGCCTGGAGCAGAGCCCAGCCAGAGCAAAGGGATAAAGCAGGGATTTATTAAAAGGCCTCACTGGGCACACCTGGGCAGCACAAGAGCCCAGCTGGGACACACCCAAGGTGAACCCAAAATGGGCACAAAATGGACACCCGGCCACAAGGTCTCACACTTTTATAAGTTCTGGTTCATCAGCACATTGGAGTTAATTGTCCAATTATAGCTTCAGGTTATGAAGCTCCATCCTCCTTGTTTTTCCTTCTCACTTCACCGTTGATTTTGTTCTTGGGACTGAAAGTTGTCCTTGGTTCCAAGCTAAAGAAAGAATTGTTTTGTCTCCCTACTCTGTGAAGAGAGCTTAGTAGTGCTCAATATGAAACCCAGAACTACCCACTAAAATAGCAGAGAGTCTAAAATATATAAAAGCTAAAACTTAAGGCATGGCCATGACGCAATTTTTAACCCAGAAAATTTTAACACCCTATTGGAAACTTTATTATTCTCGAGAAGTGAATCCCAATGTTGATTTGCCAAGGAAGAGGAATTGCTCTTCTCCACCCAGCAATCTGCTATGCTTGTCCAGGGACAGTTCATAACCAGCTTTCCTCATTCTACCTTCCACTATGGATGTGTCAACGTGGTGAAAACTTGAAGTATTTAAATATTTTTGTGAGTATTTTTGGTAAAATCTGATGGTATAGAAGGTGGAATGGCTTCTGCAGGTGCAGCTCTTCCATCAGTGCTCTCCATCTAGATGTTTTCAAAATCAGTCCTAATAGTAGTGGAAATGCCTTGGAATGTGCTGTAGGACAATCCACATCTGATCTGATTCATCTCCTGAGGCTTTCTCTTGGTGTAATGGAATGGAGAGAAAAGGTTAGAAGGGGTTTCTGGAAAAGGGACCTTTAGAATTGAATTTCATAAACTTTCAGGAAATAGCTTGGTTTAACTTTCCAACATTCACTTCTTTAGAAGAAACTTTCTACAACCTACATATTAATACATAAAATACATATACATAATGTGTATTTTCATGTAGACAGGAGATAATAAAAGAAAAGTGAGTAGGATATATGGGGAAAGATGGCAAAAAATCATGGCAAAAGAGAATCTGAAGGAAACAAAACTGGTAACTGGCATCAGACCTAGGTATTTATATTTTTAAGAAGCTGCTGAGATGCTGACCTGGATATTTACCAAGTTCTTCCTGGGCAGAACTTGCTGGTTACCAGCAAGTTGAGAAGAGAAAGTAACTCAGCTGTGGGACTGCGGTGGGCTTCTCCGAAATACACATTGAGATTTGTTACTTTGCAATGGGGAAGTAATGCTACTCCTTTAATAATAAATTGTTTTATAATTTAATATTAAAACCACCAGCCATTCAGAACCAAGGGTCAATAAACAGGAGTTTGAAACATGAAGTAGGATCCTGTGTAGACTTACTGAGCCATTACTACGTGTGACTATCTACAACCAAGCCTCCACTGCTGCTGCTGAATTCACACTTGATGCTGAAGTTTCAAAACACTGAAGCCTGGGCAATATTTTTCACAAGATGGATTGGCATTTTTAATAATTCCCAGATCCCAAACACATATGAAACAAGCCCTTGATGAGAAAGGTCTGATTACAAATAACCTGCAGAGAGATGAAAGTTCGTTTTTAATATCTGTTTTTTCAATTCTGCCTTCGACTTTCAAGAGGCTTCAAAAGAAGGCAAAGACTAGAAAACAGTTTGATTTAATACTGTTAGATGTGTGAAATAAAATGCTGGACAATAAGAGATGTAAAACAAGCAACAAGTGCAAATGACTTAAATCAAATTAAAGAGCTAATTGAAAATAATGGAATTAAACCCTTTTTTGGTTGTTTTATTCATCTGGTTTTCAGCACTGTTTGCAACAGCATTTTTTTTTAAAATTTTTTTTTATCTTCTTTACTTTGAAGAACAAACTTTCCCTGCCATGAAAGACAATGATTTTAATCAGGCTCTGAAATGTCATTCTCTGGGGATGTGGGTGTTAAATGCCAGGGAGGAAGAGAAACACCATCAACACAAAGCTGCAGGGCAACCACGGCACGAAACTCCACAGTGTGTGGAGCTCTGATACAACATCCTGATACCCAGATCCTTCAGCTCCCATCACAGTGATCCTCATCAACTCAGCCTTGTTCTCATTCTCTCTGTATCTAAAGGAATTCTTTTTTTGTAAAATAGGCTCTCCCAGCTTCAACTGAGCAGAACTCAGACTCCAGTGAGGTACCTGCTGATAAATCTCTGCTTTCAGAGCACATCACCCAACATGGAGTGAGCCTTTGTTGGTTTTGTTTAAGCAGCTGAAGGGAAATGGGGCTTACATGAGGGTGTTTGGGTGTTTTTCTATTCATCAAAGCGAAGGAGGGACCCCTCTGCAGTGGGATTGGTGTGGCTGCAGACCTGCCTGTGCTGCTCGTGGGTGTTCCTGGTTCTCCTGGGAGAGCAGGTGTCCCAGCAGGAACACGACTGTCCTTATGGCTCCTCACTGTCCCACTTCTCTCCCGCTGCCCTTGTAATTACAGGTTGACTTCTTCTCCTCCTCCTCTTCCAGCTGGGTTTGAGCTCCAGGGCAGGGATGGCTTAGCAAAGGAGCATTTCCTCAAAGGGCATGAAGCCTTCAGTGCTTAGAAAAATCCTGCTGAGCAGAATCGAGGATTTTAAGGGTCTCATCAAACTTAAATGATGATTCTGTGATTGTAGAGCACATCTGCAGAGGGATGTTACCCACAGACCTTGAATGAGCCTTGGTTTTGCAGAGCAAAATTAAACCTGGTATAAGCATTTTGTACAGAAAGTTCCCCCATAAATCCCTGTCATCAGTGTTCAGAAAGTTTCTCCTTTTTTTGGTTGGAAGAAATAGAAATAACTTCCCTGTGGAGTTCAGAGCTGGGCAGCACAGCAGGCTCAGCTGCTCCTTGGTTTTAGAGGGTTTTTTTACTTTACCCCATCCTGCACAGGAGCAAATCACACTTGGAGCAACCTGGTCTAGTGGAAGGTGTCCCTGCTGGAATGAGATGATATTTTAGTTTCTTCCAACCCAACCCACTCTAGGGTTCTGTGATTAACTTTTCTGCCTTTCTCATGGGCAGCCTTATTTTCAGTCTTGCAGAAGAACAAGGGGAAAACCAAATGAGACAACATGAGGACAATTCCCCTGAATGTGGAAATGTTTTTTTTTTTTAAATTAGTTATTTCCCCTGTGTTCTGTTAGACTGCCTCTTCATTAGAGGGACAGGAGAAGTGTGTGTTTGCTCAGTGCTGAGCTCTCATGGTAAGCAGAGGCTGCATAAAAATATCATTCCTGGTGCTAAAAGCCAACCTGACACTACTCCTTAAGTTTGGTGAATTATCCAATCAGTCTCAGTGGGTTTTTCAGGAAAAGGAATAAAGAAAATAACAGGAAGAGAGGAAAAAAAAAAAAAAAAAAAAAAAAAAAAGAAGGGGGGAAATAAAGAAGAGGAAAAATCCCACCAAGCTTGGTGTGTTCCCATAATAAAGGGTCTAAAAATGCCCCACTCATTGATGCAAAATTACAGTTATTGTTTATCCTCCTTCTACTTCACACAGCTTTATACAATACACACCACGAAAAATACAAGCAAACAACTGACACATTAGTTAAGAGACCTTCCATTTTACTTTGGCAGTTCACGATAATGGAATTTAATTGTGGAAAAAGCTGAATAATTTTAGCTGAATGTCATTTGGTTCATTCAAACTGGGAATCAGGGACATTTTTAACAAAGGTTTTCAAACTTCTTTTGAAATCAGGAAGCTGCTGTGCACAGATAAGGGGAGAGGTTTGAGGATTCTCTATCAGAAATTTCAAGGTTTTTTCCATCTGCTTTTTCACATTAACTGGTAATTATCCAGAAAGGCACATAATAGTGCAGAAATGACAGAAGCTGACAAAGGTTTTCCTAAGATATGTAAATTGTCAGTGATAGGCAAGGTGCAACAGAAAGGCTTTCTACAGCACAATTATTTATGCCAGTTTCATTTGCTTTTAGGTAGCACTGATGGTTCTACCCCACCGCCGCCTTTATCACAGGCACTGCACATTCCCTCACCACCAGCACACAGGGAAGGTGGCAAAAACTGAGCTTGGAGCTTGGTGGTCTCCTCCAATGCCTCTATTCTCTATTAAATACGTGCACAAGGGGCTGTGTGTGGAGTTGGTTATAACCTTCCCCTTCATTTCTCACGCTGCAGAAATAAATAAAAAATGAGGTCCTTCCCAGTGAAACAGTTCCCACATGGTGGTGGTCTCAGAGCCCACCTTCCTCTCCACAGCAGCTATTTGAGGGAGGAGGTGTCAGAAAGTTTGTCAGCTGTGTGTCTCTGAGGGTATTAGCCCTCCCTGCTAATTGCATAACTCCAGCAGAACAGATGAACCCCTTAGAGGTGCTGAAATAAAGCTCCTTCCTCCAGCTCTCTCTGCACACTTCTCTTGATGGGGTTGGAAAAGTGGGTTTTGGGACCACCACTCCATCTGCCTTTAAAAAAATCATTCTGGGAATGTAGAATCATGGAATGGTTTGAGCTGGAAGGGACCTTTTGAAGGTCATCCAGTCCAACCCCCCTCAGTGAGCATGGAAGGCTGGATTTGGGTACTCCTAGGTTCTACTCCTCAAGGGAGGAAAGATCCCATCTCCCCAAATTGTCCACTCAGTCTCAGGAATTGTTACCCACGGCATTACAAACATGCCATCCCCTTGACCTGTCCCAGCAGGCCATCAGGCTGAGCTCCAGGTCTTGAACAGGGTTTTACAAGGACATTTTAAGTCTCTGCTGTACAGAAGGATTGGGTTTGGATAAATATCCCTTTGCCAAAGGAGAAGTTGGGCTGGGCTTCTGAGTCCTTTTGGGAACTCAATTCTTATTTCAATGAAGAGTAAGGGGCTGTGCATGGGAGAAATTCCTGCTTGACCTCCCCCTCCTTCAGCTCATACCAGAATTACAAGTTTTAATTAACCTTTCCTGGGAACAGGACTTCCATGTAACTTCACCTGTAACAAGAGATTATAGAATCTTTAGTGGATGGAAGGACTTCAGCTGCTGTAGTGGCACCAGAGGTATTATGGTGGGATAATCACTTCCATCAGCACCTCAGTGATGGTAACGTACCCTGAGGGGAGGAGTTTCCATGTAGTTGTGGGGGTGGAATAATTTCCTGTATGGAAATATTCCCTGAAGTTAACGGGTGCTGAGAGAAAGGAAACAAGATGCAACACAACAGATTCATATTTAAAAAACTCAACAAGATTGCATTTGAAAGTCAATGGGCTTTATTATTAACTCTAAGGACCTTCTCTCCTATCTGGTGCTTTGTTCCCCCAAATCAGGGAGGTTAAACTCATATGAAAGGCTTTGAGAGGGATGGAGGGGAAAGATTTCACCCACCAGAGCCATTGGGCTGCAGCTGGTGCCCAGGGAGTGTGTGTCCCTGCAGGAACCAGCCTGGAGTTAATTGTTTTCCTCATTTTATTCGGGTTTTTTTAAAGACAGATTTTCTTCCAGGGGCTTTTATGCCATAAAGATTCAAACCAAAACTTCCAAGATCTTCTTGGTCAGTGCTGAATCCCACCAGGATGTGCCAGCTCTGGATGAAACATCCCAGCAGCTGATTTTTGGGTGCTGCAGACCCAAAATACCTCATGTGCTCATGTCTCCTTTTGTCCCCATTCCTGTTAATTCCCAGGACTCCTTCCTTTCTCTGTGCAGCCCCTGGTAGTACCAGAGGGGCAAAACCAGCAGCTGACACTGGGCTGTAGCTCCACCGAATGCTGTGAAAGCCGAAAAAGACATCAAAAATGCCTGGGTTTAAGCATAAGTCAATAAATTATTAATTGCAAGAGGAAATCCCAGCTCATGCTCAGGGGAGACCCCAGGATCAGATGAGGTGAGGGACCAGATCCCAAGCCCAGCTGAAAGTGGATTTGGGGAGTATGCAGGTGAATGGAATGAGGTGTGTAGGCCAGCAGCATCCTGCTGATATTCACACAGAGCATTTAGGACATTAAAAAAATTGCCTAACTGAGTGGTAATTAGATCCTTAAACTTTCTGAATTTCCTTTGGTTTTACTTTTTTAGGTTTCTTTTTAAAAACAAAGTTTAAATTAGATCAAAAACCACCAGGCCTGTGAAGATGGTCCCGGGTGGTTTGTGCACAGCAGAGCTGAGGACTTTGGAGTTGTCATGCACAGGCATCAGGTGAGAGCTGGCAAAAGCATTTTGAAAAGACACAGAGGCATCTAAGGACAGAAATCCTGAGGATGCTTAATAAACAATCACAAGAATGGTGCCGTGAATGTGACTTTGCCATTCTCACACGTTTCTGCTCCTGTTTGTAATGACATTTTGGCCACTGTCTCAATACACAGAAATGGCCTGAATGCATCATCTGGATTATCTGATTTTAGTTTGAGTTTTGGGGTTTTTTTTCCTGCAGCCTCTTGGTAGACTTTGAAAGAAGAAAAGAGAAAAAAAATTAAACGTATTTCAGAGTAATTGAACTGTGTTCACATTAACTTACACTAAAATTATTTTTAATTAAATGAACTTCCCCTGTTTGTAGCTGGAAGGTACTTGTGTGAGATAAAAACTCCATTCTAATAACGCTGAGATTCACCAGCACTTAATTAGCATCACAACTCAAGGCAGAGGGAGCAGGAAGGCGAGCAGGGAGGTTGGTCTGTGCTGCTGGGTGGGATTTTGGGAAAGGATGCTCAGCCCCCATCCCAGAGCCCACCCAGAGCCATGAGGAATGCCAGGAGGGTAAATCATGCCTAGGATTTGACACAGTTTGTGGCAAAAGCAATTATAATTAACATTATATTAAATATTAAGTCAAGATCATAAAATGTTGATTGGTACTGATTAGCTGCATAATCCATAATTAGAAATCACTGCACCCTTCAGCAGGTACTGTAGTGCCTTGCCTGTGATTTCACTGCTAAATTAAGCAAGAGTGATTCAGCTTTTGCCCTGAGTTTTACTCCTGCATTTCATTTAGGTAAAGAAAGGCATAGAATCTGTTTCCACTCAGGCTGCTCTCCAACTCCCCATCCTAAGGGCAGCTCCACACCCCTTCCATGCCCATAGAGAAGTGATGATGAAATTGCCCTTGACCGTTCTCACCTCTGCTTTGGTTGTGTCTAAAAAACTTAGAGAGAAGCTTTGGAACAGCCTGGGGAAGTGCTGGAGTCTCCATCCCTGGAGAGGTTCAAAATCCATGTGGATGTGGCTTTTGGGGACATGGGGTAGTGGTGGCCTTGGCAGTGCTAGGGGATGGATGGTCACAATTATCTTAGAGAGTTTTCCCAACCTAAATGATTCTGTGATTGTATGGAATTCTGTATTCTCTGAGAATACCTTATTTATTTCCTCACCCCAAAACAGAGACTGCAGAAGGCTGAGCTGAGGCCGTGCCCTCCTGGCTCAAGCCAAGATGAGGCAACATTAGGCAGCTTTAAGATAATGATTTATTTCTGGCCCAAACTTGGAATACACCTCAGGACACCTCAGCAAGGAGGGAGAAAAAGGAGATGCTTTATTCTGATTTGATTTTAGAATACCAAACCCATCTGTGCCTCACTCATTAATGGGTTGGAAATAGGGATCCTTTGGGGATTATACAGGGTGTTATCGAGGCTTGCTGCAGCAGCCCTGCTTTCCCCTAATTTTATGGGTCCATTTATCCTAGATATCCATTTGTAATGGATAATGTCATCATCACACACTGGGAAACGCTCAAGTTTTGTTAAAGTAAAGAACAAAGTCCCCTAAACCATGAGTTTTTATGTCTTTGCTGCTAATTTCAGTCACTGCCTTGGCTGGAGACCCAGCTGTGATTTTCCACAGTAGAGCTGGATAAAAATAATAAAATTTGGTGCATAAAATCCCAAACCCATGGCAGCCTGGCTGCCCCTACTGGAGCTCCAGCAGCCTCCTTGCAGCCGAGCTGATCCAGAGGGACCCTCGGAGGCTGCGCTGGGCACCTGCTGGCAAACCCAGGGCAACAGAGAGAGAACACATTGTCATAATTTCCTCTTTTCCAAAGGCACTTTGGAGTCCTAGGGAAGAAATCTTTCCATTCCTTCTGCTGTTATCTTTGGCTCTGATTAGCTTTGCCTGGGAGTGGAGCTGAGGTTCTGGGCAGAGCCCAACGCTCTCGATCAATTAAATCAATGCGGCCGTGACGCTCCAGTGATTTTCCCTAAGCAAGGGCTGGGCCTAAAATCAGGGAATCACAGGGAATGTGGGGCTGGGCAGGTGGGGAAAAGCAGGAAAGCTGGGCTGAAATCCCTATTTCCCTGTGCTGGATATCAAAGAATGCAGCCCCAGACTGGGTCAGGGAGGTATTTGCACTCACACCCTTGTTCCCACAACATTTTAATTATTCTCCTTATTGTATTAATGACTGTCATCTTATTTAAATAAATACTTTATTTAATTATTTATTTATTTTATTATATTGCTATATTTATATATATTTTATACATTTATATATATTTGTATGTATTTATTACATATACATTTATTTATATTATATGTATGTATACATGTATATGTGTATATATATTTGTATATATATGTATATGTGTATATCTATACATGTGTATATATGAGATACATTTTTATTTTAAATTAATGAGATGGCATAGACCATCCCCATCAGGGAATCCTCTGCCCTGCCTGAACTCCTCGAACAGCCATGTATCCAAAGGAGATCTTTGTCCCACTACAAAGCATCCAAACCTCACTGACATTCCTGCAGCAGCCTGGAAACACAGAAAACATCCCAAGCCTGGTGTGTTCTTTGCTGGAGGATTGAGAGTGTAGGGGCTACCTCGGAGTGAGCAGCTAAATAAATAAATTCCAAAATTTAAGAAGATTCCCGTGTCATGACTATCAAAACCAAGGTATTTCCACTCTTTGAGCATTTTCATTTGGAAAAAAAAAAAAAAAAAAAAAAAAAAAAGGTAAAAACTTAAAGCAGAATGTCCTTTCTCTGTCACCCTTCTCTAGGCAGGAGTGCAGGAGCTGGGCACAGGGTGCTGCAATCCCAGTATGAAACTGGATTTGTGTCTCCTGCCTGGGATGTACAGCAAATCCCTCCATCCAGCAGACAGCCTTTTGGCTTCTGGAATACTAAAAATGCCTCTTTTTTTGCCTGCAGAACCAATGCATTAACTCTGAGAAGGGGCAGCAGAAGGAAAGCCTGGAGCTGCTGCTCGCCCTGGAGCTGGAACATCCTTTGAGCAACTGCAGAGCAAGAGAAAGCAAAAACACCTTCTAAAATGGCTGCAAACAGAAGGTCTCTGCAGTCCCTCCTTAAACACTGAAGATATTTTCATTTTAAAATATCTACTTAAAGTCAAGTTTAATCTCAAAACAGCATTTTCCACTTTAAAAAAAAATAATCACATGCACACAAAAAAAAAACACCTTCAAAAATGTCTTAAGCTATTTCTCCTTCAATTTTTTTTTCCAATTAAATTAATTTAAACAGAGTGAAAAATGCTTTATGCCCTAAGAGCCTGAAACCTCTGGTGTCAGCTGAAACGGGCACTTGTGCTCTCAGCTTCAGCCCTCGCTGCAGGCACCTCTGCTTTGAAGCCTTTGAAGTGTTTGTGGCACAGGAAGAGTCTCTCCTCAGAGAACACCAGTTATTTTACAGATATTTAATGTGTGAAGTGTGTGTGCCTGTGTTTGGATTTGGATAATGGGAGTTTCACAAGGCAGGTGGGAAAACAGGGACGGGATCTTGATTTGCAGAGCAAAATTGAAGGGGAAACCACCTTGAGAGCATCTCTAAGATGCTTGCAGCCTTCATCAGCACCATCCTGAAGATGCAGATGAAATTATCTGACCTCCAGAGGGACCAAAATATTTTTTTAGTGCCTTTAGAAGTCATTCGCTCCCCCAGCACCAGGATTCCCCTCAGAGGAATTAATGCCACCAAAATGTTCTGGGAGCACCAGGAGCAAGGGGCTGAGGATGCCCATCCCCACAGGGCAGCTGGTACAACTCCCTGAGCTTATTTTGGGAATGTGATGTAAAAACCTTGCAATAAATTTAATTAATGTCTGGATTTTGGAGCTCATTATTTAACCCATGTAATGACCTCGCTTGTGATTAGAGAGGCAAAACCTCTGCCTGCATTTCAGGGGTGCTGATGCAAAATCTCCACCTCAACACCCAGCAGGACCAACTTTGAGGCTGATTTGTTGGAATTGGTACATTTCCCTACTTTTTGGGGGGGCAGGGATGCCCAAAAGTCGATGCCTCTGTTTCAGAACAAGCCACATTTGTTCACCATGCACTGCAATTATTCCAGCTTGTAACCAATGAGGTTTAATTAATATTGAAATCTTTAATCAGCCTGTTCAGCCAGTGTTACTTGAGCACTGACAGTTTGCTGAACATCTTCTCCCATGGACTGGTATTAAAATGCAAGAAAATAAAAAATTAAAAAAAAAAAAAAAATTTAAAAATTTTTTAAAAATTAAAAAAAAACAAACAAAACTTTCCATCTGAAATGGAAAAACTACTATATTCTGTGATTTTGCAGAGTTATTTTTGAGGACAATATATTTTTGAGGGCAATATATTTTTGCAGAGTCCCTGTTCTAGGACAGGCTATTTCTTCTCAGTGTTTGTTGCTTCTCTTTGTGTAAACACAAGGAAATTTTGCGTAATGGATAGAGAAAATAAAGAGATAAGGAATATAGAATAAACCCTCGGTTTCTCAAACAATTGCCTTTCCTTCTACTTTATTTTTAATTTTTCCAGCTTTTCTGGAGCCATCCTTGACTCAGCCAAGACCAGGTGAGACTTTTTCTCTCTTTGTAGATCTTGAAGTTTATAAAGCTTCAATCTACTTTTCCATAACCAAATGTTTAGTACCTGCCAGACTATTTTTCCCTTTGGTATTTCTTTTTTAACAGTAGTCCCACTCAGTCCCACACTGATTCTTTTGGGTTGAGTCAAGGGTTCATCTGATCCACCTGGAAATATCAAGTTCCAGGAGATAAGAGTATCACCTGCCCTCCTGACAATTTTCAAACTAAATGCAGTACAGAATCTTGGCTACATCTCAAAAATAGGTGATTTTTTTTTTTTTTTTTTTTAATTTAAAGAGGAGATGAGAATACTTGTAGGAAAAAAAAAATAAAAAGATGAGAAGGAAGAGAGAAGATCAGTGAATGTCCAGCATTGATTTAGAAACAGGCTCTGCCAAGCAGGGGGAAAAGGAGCCTTTCCCAATCCATTCCATTTATGGTTATCAGTATTGATATTGTATTTTTCTTGGCTCCCAAAAGGAAAAGTGGGGAATGAATTAGGAAAAAAATACTTTTCTGAAAATAATTTTCTTCCAATTCAGATGTTTTTTTTTAGGAAACGAGGGGGGAAAAAGAAAAAATCTGCTTCTCAAATGTCAAGGACTTGAAAGACTAAAAATACATCACCGGAATAAATAAATTAACCCAGAAGACAGGACTGATGCTCTGCAGGCATCAGGGATTAAATAAATTCACTAAATTCAAAGTGGTACTGCAGATAAGAGCTCTTTGTGCTGCAGCATGTACAGTTTATTGATTCTGGGATTGAGGTGCTGTGCACTCTTGTAAGGGGGACTCTGCCTGATAGGGCTTAATCCTGCCACAGCGCAGAGCCCCGTGCTCCGAGCGTGGAGCCCGCTCCCCTCTCCACATTTATCTTAATTTGGTTTGTGCCTTCATTTGCTGCACCACATCTGTGCCCATCTCACCTCCCAGCCTGGCTGAGGGACAAGGGGCACTTCAGGAGGTGCTGAGCCATCCAGCGGGATGGGGGCTGCTGCAGGAATGGGGCTGTGGGCGTCTCGCACAGGGTTGGAATGCCCCAGTGTTTCCCTTTTCCATCGGGTTTTGGGGGCACTGCAGGGACAAGGGATTGCCAGCAGTGCCTGGAGTGTGCAGGGACCTTGGGGGAGCAGCTCCAGTGGGGATCCTCTCCAGTGGGAATCCTGGTTCTACACACTCACATTTTGTTACTAAGGAATGTGTTTGACCAAGGTCAAAACATGAAACATAACCTGGACAGATAAAATGAATTTTTCTGGGGCTAAAAAAAAAAAAAAGTGGAAGGGGTTTGTAATAAATCCCAGAGGGGCTGTTCCACACCCAGCTGGAATGAAGTTGGGCAAGTTCCAATTTACCTGTTTTCCATGGCAGAGGCTGTTTTCACCCCCCTGATGCTGAACTGTCCAAGTCACTTCACACTAATACTGAAGGATATTTAATTTCTCCTTTGGAAGCTCTCCTGGTGCTCAGCTCAGGTTTCCTCCACAAGTTGCTCTGAAGGGCCAACAGAGCTCTCCAATCACAGAATTTCACCATTTCACAAGAAAGAGAAAAACCTCCAGGCCTCTGGAGTTGTGAGGAAGCAGCTGGGCAGGGCAGTGATGCTCTCAGGGTGTGCTGGTCCCCTTGGGCCATCTCTCCTTTGGTGAGGTGGCACCCAAGCACCAGCACCTTCCCAGCCTGGGGGCATCCTTGGATGTTGGCTTCCAGAATCACTGCAAAAAAGAGCTGATCTGACCAAGGGGAAAGACTTTTTATAATTGTTGTCCCTTAGGTAGGAGTGAAGAGCTCAGGGAAGAGCTCCACAGCATGAATGAAGTTGCCACAGGGACTTTTGGATAACCTCCCCAAATCCCTGTATCTCCCTCAGGTTTGGTAAATCTCCCAATATCTTTCACCAAAATCAAGCTCTTAATCTCAAGACACTTCTCCTCTCCTACGTAAGGCTGCCTCCTGAGCACGATCCACAGGGCCCGTGTTTCAACACCCAGGATTCATTAATATTTCCTGCAGAGTGCTCAGTAAGTAGCAAATAAAGCAGGAAGTGTCCCAGATGTTGGAAAGAAAAAATGGAATTATTCATTGCTTACTAACATCAAATGCTAATGTGAGAAAAGCATCCTTGAAGAAATCCTTGACTAAAATTCATCAGAGTGATGTGAAATCACTGTTTTAATTATGCATTTTGAATGTATTTATTAGTCCCGGTTCTGATCTGACTTACAGATGTTTAGCAGTGATAAGGGTCTGCTGCAGCCTTCGGAATTACTCATGATTTATAATCACAAAACTTGGATCAGAATTAGGTCCTTGTCACTACTCTATAATATCCTTTCATCAAACCTCACATTCAACAGATGAAAGAGACCGTGGTTTCTGCAATTTCCAACTCTACCACTGAGCCCATAAGTTCCTTTTTTTGAAATTTCTCCTACAGAAATGATGACTCTCACAGCAAATTTTGTCTGCTTGAGTTATACTTGCCACGAGAAACTTGAGAGCAAAGGAGCTGGGCTCTTTAACCCACCAAAATGATGTGTTTGGCCTTGTGCTGGCAATAAACATGGAATTTCAATGAAGGAGTTTATTGCTTTAATTATGCAACTCTGCAATCTCATCCTTTCTTATTGTTGTGACTATTAGGTATATATCTGATATTGAGAGATTTTCCAAACCTGTGGGAGATCCAGGGATTCAGTAGGGTTACCCAAAAACTCAATACCAGACAACAATTGGATGTGCTCAGTACCAGATATTTAAAATAAAACACTCTCTGTTCAAGAAGGATTCAACACCATGTGGTTTCTTTCCAAAGAATGATGGAATTTTAAACTATTGCTTGTTCTAGAGCTGATCCAGAAAGAACAAGTCTCCAGGGATGCTTTACTCCCTAAGGCATGAATGCATGATTAAGCTAAATGTATTCCATAAATGCCTTGATGACATTAAACTAAATTTTTTAAAGAACAGATGGAGAAAGTTAATAAATATTTCATTCTATAATATAAAACTCACTTCTATATTCACAACTTCAGGGATCCTCAGCTTCATGGATATCAATAAGTCTGATGGATTTCTTGCTGTATTCTCATTCTTCTGCCCTGGTGTCTCTTATGGGATCATCATTTCTGCATGCTTGGATTGTTTTATGGGATCAGTGAAAGGCAAGTGACTGTAAATCTTGACCTCTTCTGCTCCTGGATTATATACTTTTATTCTTTGTGACCATAAGTGTTCATCTCCACATTGAATAGCTAATTAAATGACAAAAATTATTCAAAGAGAATTTATAGTGAGAAATTACCCCTTGAAGAACTGATGGGGAACAGGCATAACCCAAGGAGAATCAAGAAAAAAAAACAAAACCAAAAAACAGTTTAGAATGTCCAAATAAAACACTAAAATCTCTGTGTATTTGGGAATGTCATGAAACATCCATTCACTAGGAAAAAACCATGATATTTACCTGCACATCCCAATTCTATTCAAACAAAATTTCTATTAAGGGAAACCAGTATGGATATAGCTTAAGAACTGTAGCCCAAGCCTGTTATTCATATGAAAGAACTAATCTTTACATGGGGGAATTACAATTTCTCACTCTGTGTATGCCATGAATCTTGTAAAAGAATAATTAGAACTTGCTCCGAAAGGAAAGAAACGGCAGACTTGAATAATATTTTAGGAAGAGCATTAACAAACATTTTTACACTGCCAACAATCTCCAGCGCTTCCTAGCAGAGATTTACATTCCATTATTAATTAACTGCACTGAGTCAATAGTGTGACATAAAGCTCGGGAGATGTGAGTTGAGCACAAACTCTGACATCCACGAGAACGGCGCATTTTGAGAAGTTTGATTTAAAATTTATGCAAATGAGCTCGGCAAGCAAGGACCCAACAAACTACTTCAAAGCACCACGCTCCAGCCCGAAAAACACGACAAGATCAAATCTTTGTCATTTCTCAAGTGTCTTTACAAACCTCTGCATATTCAGGGCAAATTATTTCACCCCCAAGAGCCTGGATAGTTTGGTGGAGAATTAGGAGGTGATGGCTCTTCAAGGGGTCATTGCCACATCAGCCAATCACCTGAGTGACTGCAAGAATTTAAATGTATTTAAATGTTATATAATTTATCTTTTTGAATCTTGTGAGGTGTCTGTAGAATACAAGGTCCCAGCTGAGCTGCCTGACAGGGCTGACCAAAGCAAAGCCAAAAAAATACCGAAGGTATTGTCCCCACTCCTGTTCCTCCAGCTCCCACCATCATTCAGGTTTTGAGTTGAGCAACTTCCCCAAAATGTGTCCAGGGAAAATATTCAATATAGAGTAATGACAAAAATTATTCGAAACAAATTTATAGTGAGAAATTGCCACTGGAAGAACTGCACAGGCAGAACCCAAGGTGATATCACAATATCATGCTATTGTCCCCCATTCTTTTCCCTCAACCAGGATCACCTTTCAGTTTTTGGGCTGGGAAACCCCACAGAACTGCAGCCAGGGAAAATATTAAATGCAGAGTAAAGCATTGCTGTAAAGAAATACTAATTAATTCATGTTACGTTACAAGCCACAGAATTTGGTTTATTCCCTTATTGAAAGTTAGGTTAGGTCCAGGTACATTTGTACCTTCAGAATCAGGGCTTTTAAGGAAGAAAAAAGTTTCTCATGTTTCCCGACATCCCATTAAAATGGTTGTCTTTTGACGTCAATTAGAGTCGGCTAAGAAAAAAAAAAAATCATCCTTAATTGCTTTTTAGAAATAGACATTATTGCTTGCACCATCGCAGCCAGATTCGATTTTCCTTTACAAGAAACCAGGATGCTGGGAATGCTGTAAAACTCCAGCTCTGCTGAATATGGATGTGGAGCTCTGCTGACAGAGAGCTGCTTTCCCTTGGGCTGCAGAAAAAACTGGTGCAAACCCCACCAACGTGCTGAAACATCTCCAAAGTGGAAAAAAGGCTGGAGCTGGATGTTCAGCTGGGGCTGGTTTGGGATGGGCAGTGGTCGGACACCTCTGCTCTGGAGCCAGGCTGGGAGAGCTGGGGGTGCTCACCTGGATAAAAGAAGGCTGCAGGGCACCTCAGAGCCCCTTCCAGTGCCTAAAGGAGCTCCAGGAGAGGTGGAGAGGGACTGGGGACAATGGATGGAGGGACAGGGCACAGGGAATGGCTTCCCACTGCCAGAGGGCAGGGTTGGATGGGAAATTGGGAAGGAATTCCTGGCTGTGAGGGCGGGGAGGGCCTGGCACAGGGTGCCCAGAGAAGCTGTGGCTGTTCCTGGATCCCTGGAAGTGTCCAAAGCCAGGTTGGATGGGGCTTGGAGCAATCTGTGCTACTGGAAGGCATCCCTGCCTGTGGCAGGGGGTGGAACAGGATGGGTTTTAAGGTCCCTTTCCACCCAAACCATCCTGGGACTCTGTGGATGCCCATGAGAGTGAGTGTAACCTATCCCGACAATTAGAGCCACAAAAACAATCAAGTCCTCAAAACCTGGGTGTGTTTCTTTATAAGGAGCATCACCAATTTTCTCAAAGCCTTATCCACATCCATCTTACTGCAGGGAATCCATGATGTCTCTGCCCACCAGGAAGAAGAGGAGTCCAGAGAGTAACACCAGGGGCACCCCGGCAGCGGCAAACATGAAGGACCACCCGTAGTAGACGTGCACAGGGACATCATCCAGGCATCGCTCACTCCTCTCCAGGAGGATGTACTTCTGAAAGTCAGCTGCAAACTCCTTCCACATCACAAAGAGAAACACGAGCAGGAGAAACAAACCTCCTGGGAAGAGAGGCAAAACTGAGTTATTGTCTGTGTGGGAAATGCAGGAATAAAGGGGAGAAAAGATCGCAGCAGCTTCACAGCCATGCTCTGCATCAAAGCTCTGTGCTGCAGAATTGCTGCTCCTGATGCTGCTCTGCAGGCTCCTCTGGGGCTCTCCCCACACCACAGGGATCAGTTCCTGCCCTCTGACACCTTGTGCTTTGACCAGCAGCACTTCTGAAGGCTCTGCTTCAGCAGGATAAGGTCATGGAGAAACCACTGGAGCAGGGCTGATGTTCCCAGCAGGGACCTGAACTCCTCTCTCAAAGGTGGGACGTTTCAACTTTTTCACTTTTAATTTCTCAGATATTAATGAGGAGACATCAAAATTTACTTTTTCCTTTTTTGTACCTACCCTTGCAAGCAGTGTCATAGCCAAACCCCACCAGGAATGCCAAGATGCCATGATAAATCCTGCTGATGGCAAAATTCTGGCACTGCCTCCCCCAGCGCCAGCAGAGCCTGCAGGGCCAACACATTACAGGGTGGGAAAGGTACACAGCCATGAGATATTTATCTTAGATGGGCTACTAAATACCAGAATAATAACAAGAATAATAAGCAACTTATGCCATGAGGCTGGAAGCAGATGACAAAAATTAGAGTGGCCCAAATCTCATTTACTGTATATCATTAAAAAATATATTTCTATGGTGCATTTTAAACTCCACATCTATTAAAGCTAAATAGTGATGGTGTGATGACAGGTCTGAAAGCATCTCAGAAATATCTGATCTTGCTACTTCACAGGTAGAAGCTGCTATTTTTAAATGGTGCTGTATAACATACAGATATACACACACACATATATGAAAGAAATACATCACAGCTTATATTATTTTTATGGTTGAAGTGAACTGCTTGAAATTAATTTAGTTGACAAGTTACCACACAGTTCTGTGGATGTGTTGTGGCTTCTGCAGGATTTTATTTCTCCCCTTGACATTTTTAAATCAAAGGTAGTTGTGGTGTATTTAATTATTCTTCCTGGCAGCTTATACATTCCAAAATCCAGTTCTTGTGGTAAGGAAAAGAAAGGGGTAAAACTTGACGTTGATTTATCTGCTCAGTGAGGTTACTGAATCTTCAGTCGGAGGAAACATGTCTGTGTTTTACTGTGATTCTGTTTATAATGGTCATAAAACATCTCAGAGACAAAAATAAGACTCACATGAAGGTAAGAGGCTTCAAAGTCCTCACTAGGAATGAGATAGAAGTTGCAGTTCCCCATCCCAAGCTGTCACATTTACTAAACTGCCTCCCATGCCCTAAAAAGATGCAGTCTTATCAATCAAAAATTGGTGTAGCCATACAAATGTTCTTTACATCACCCCACACTGATATTCCAGCCATTCTCCCTGACGTAGAGGAGTCCTTGTTCTTCCTGGAGAGGCAGGCAAGGAGTTAAACAGCAGCTGCTGGAACATTTGCATGTTCATTGAGGTTTTGATACCACTTGAAATTAAGTGCACAAATAAATATTTTACACTTACTATGATAGCTGTATGCTTAAAATACCAATTATTCCACTATAAGAATGCTATGGCGTGTTCAAATAGTCGCATGTCCTTTACAAAATACAATGTATTGATAAGAAGGCAATTAAGTCTTTATTACTGATGTAATTTAAAATTAAATTAATTAGATAGCAACTGAACCTTGAAAAGTGCTCCTTTAAAGATCAATTTCTATTTCATTAAGGTATAATACCTATCGTAAGAGACTCAAATGAAAACGCAGCCCCGGTGGGACAGAGGACGTGGGTATGGAAAAGTACTTTGGAATTTTGCTTTAAATAACCAGGAATTCTGTGTTGATTTCTCCCAGGACATTTTAGATGGCCTACGTCTCATTTTCTGAAGTAAGCAGATCAAAACCTTCCAGTTTTTAATGAGGAGGGGTGTGGGAGTCCCATGTGTGGGTGGAACCATCCCCAACCTCTTCAGGAGATAAGGAATGGGAATTGGTCCCTCCTCTGGCTTCAGGAGGAGCTCCAGGTCTTGGCATGCAAGGATTTATTATTAAACAGGTACTGGAGGTGATGGCATGGCCATGGCATCTAAATTAAGAATGTTTTCACACTCTGGGCAAATGACAAGAATATGTAAAGCAAGCAGCTTTCTTCCCTGGAATAATTACAGCTGAGTGATGAAGAGTCCCAGGGATTTACACCACATCCTCAGTGGGAAGAGAAAATCAGAAGGGCAGGTGCAGCCAAAGGATGGTGGGAGCTCGCTGAAATCTTCTCAGCCAGAAATGCTTGTTTGGAGCAATCACAAATGTACCTGAGCCTGCCTAAAATTTGTCACATTTACAGCCATCAGCAGCCTCTTCACCATGAGAAAATCAGGAGGTTTCACTCCCATATTACCAAAGTGTTTGGCATTTTTGTTTTAAAATGTTATTGTATTTGGGATTTTTCATCTTGAACAAGTCTCACTTTACCCCCTCCTTTCTGGGGCTCTTAGTATTGGACACAGCAGAAAATCATCTTTGTTTCCTGCCAGCTTTGGATGTAGAGACACAGATTCCTCCCTGCTTTGGGCAGCAAAATGAAAAACTGAAAAAATGTATTTTTCTGTCCTAAATGTGACACTGGCATTGGCACCCACACCCAAGACACACCTGTGTATTGGGTTTGGGTAAGTGAAGACCTCATCAAACCTCATCCCCATGCTCCTCCCAGCATCCCTGAGCTTTCTTCACTGGAAAATTACCCGAGTGATCCCTTTCACTTGCCTCCTTCTCTCCCTTTGCCTCTGTTCATCAGGATGGTACTGGGAAAAATTAACTGCGAAACTCCATCTCCAGGCTGATGAGGTCAATGGCATCTTCTGGGGAGGGGCTAATTGCCAGAAAATTGCAGAGGGGTATTAAATCTGTCTCCTTTGTGCACTGCAGATCTGGGAGCCTGGAGCTCCATCCCCCTCTCCCAGTGGAGCTGCATCTTCCGTGTGGGCAAATTGAAGTGGAGCTTTTCCCTTCTCTCACTTTATTTCCTTGTGACACCTTTATAGCTGCTAATTGTGGGGACAGGTGAGTGAACTCAATCTTTAACTCTTATTCTGGGGAAGCTACTGAACTTTTGTGTAATCTGCTAATTAGGAGAATAATGAACTTTGACTCGTTCTCCTCTCTCACTCGTTGCCTCTTAAGGATGTTAATAACGACGAAATAGAGGGGTGACCTTCAGCTGCCCTTCCATAACTGTCAGCCTTCACTGCACATGGGGAGCCTGAGACTGCCAAAGTGGAGCTGCTCCATTTGGGAAGCAGAATCTGAGCAAAAAACCCAGCACTTTAACTCCCAGTGCAGGCAGTGGAAATCTGCCTTTTTTTCCATGCTGTTGGGTCATGATGAAGAACAGGTTGGTCCCTTCATGGCCAGGGGTGTGACTCATCATCCCAAGTTGCTCCAAGCCCCATCCAACCTGGCCTGGAACACTTTCAGGGATGGGGCATCCACAGTCTCTTTGGCTGTGCCAGTGCTGCACTTCTAAGTTTGGCCTCTAAAATGTTCAATGGAAAAGAAAACTGAGGAGCGCAAGGTGGGAAAAATGAAGGACCACAAGCAAAGTTGTCTCATCAACTCAAAGAGCTTCCAGAAGCTGCAGCACAGAGCTCACCCAGCCCTCTTGGTGACATTGTAGTGACAGCTAACCAACCTCTGACTACTGAAACAAAAGGAAAATCAGGCACCAGGCAAGATCTGCCACCCCTTGGAAGTGCTGAAGTCCATTTCGAGATGGTAAATGCTGGGAGGAGAGCAGCTTATTGGCTCTTAGCTCATGTATTCCAGGTGCTTTTCGGAGAAAGCTAGCAGAAAAAATTGCTTATCTGGGCTGTGGATGTGTGAAGGCAGCACCAGCAAATGTCAGATGGGCTCTGGCTTTTTCCAGAGTCATCCAGCAGAGGAAATCCAGAGAAAGGGCTCCAATGTTTTGGAAGGGCTCTCAGAAACACCTCCCAGAGCAGTCCATTGGTTATGGGAGCTGGCACAGTCAGATTTGCCCTCTGGAATGTACAGCAAATAAATGGCACCTCAGAGGAAAATCCAAAGGGATCCAGTTGAGCCATAACAACCCTGACCCTTCGGTGCTGGATTCCCCCAGCGACAGATGGACACACAACCATCCTCAGGACCTCGTCAGGCTGGTCATCCATAAATGTCTGGGAATGCATTTGCACCAGTAGTGTCTTTAGAGCCTTTTGGTGGCAAAAGTGACATCATTTTGCAGTGAATAACCACGACTTTTCCCAAAAGCAGGGAGTTGGTCAGCAGAACAAAGCTGCTGGTGAAGGGTTCCCTGCAAGGCCAGGACATCACAGAGTCCTGGTGCTCCATCTCCCATTCCGACTGCCAGACCACATTCCCACTCTGCAGATTGCCAGCTTTTTCACACTTCCTCAAGGAGAGATCCTTTCTGCAAGGGAGGTTAATTAACACTGACCCACAGGCCATGATTAGAAGACAAGAGGCGCTTTCTCCTGCATCCTCCCCGCACACCCTGCTATCGAAAGAAAGGGCTGGCTGGGGACTTGGGGCTGTGTTAAATCCATTGTTCCTGCTGCTTAGTGCAATTATGCAAAATATTTTTAGAAGGGATAACGAGAAAATAACCATGGAGGGATGCAACCCAAATCCATCCAGAAGCCAGGGCCAAGCAGGATCTAGAGGTCTGAGATCAGGATAAGCCCCCCTGAATAAAAGGATCAGTTGAAACACTAAGGAAACTTTGCTGAAAAACACACTGAATCCTTCTGCTATCATTTGAATGGAAAATATAGTAGGAAGTGTCTTCCAGCTGAACTCGTTCCCCCGAATGACTGTTAATAACAATGATTGCTGTTCAGATTGAAGCTGCATTAATACAAACTTCAATTTTAACAGCAGCATCTTTGTCTAATGCCAAGAGGTTTATGTGATGCATAATCAGCTCTTCTAAAAAGTGTCACATTCAAAGCCCCAGCCTTTTAATCAAGGAGTAGTCAAATAAAGTAGAAAAACAATGAAAAGAGAAAAAAAAAAAAAAAAAAAGGAAGACAGTCAAGTGTTACTTGGCATCCTTTTCTGTGAAATTTCTGCCCGATGTGCAGGCTGGCCACACTCCTCAGGGACATCTGCTGCCTCCTGGGAACCTGGACTACAGGTGGGAAGAGAAAGCTGCCCTGGTAGAGCCTTTAGATTGTAATCCATTATGATCCATCACAACAACTCCATGGAAAACCACTGGGAATCTGGGAATCTGTTTGAGGAAAAGGCCTAGGGGGTGCTGGTGATAGCAGCTGGACATGAGCCCAGGGGTTCCCAGGTGGACAAGAGGCCAAAGGCATCTGGCTTGGATCAGGAATGGTGTCCAGGGGGGTCAGGGCAGTGCTGTCCCCTGTGCTGGCACTGCAGGGGCACCCCCAGTGCTGGGGGCAGCCTGGGGACCCTCAGGACAGAGGGACACTGAGGGGCTGGAGTGTGTCCAGGGATGGGAATGGAGATGGGAAGGGAATGGAGCTCCAGGAGGGGCTGAGGGAGCTGGGAAGGGAATGGAGCCCCAGGAGGG
>CM031880.1:6639802-6703257 GCA_018697195.1 Certhia americana | reverse complement strand
AATTTGGCTCACTTAAACCATAAACTGAGAGCAAAGACAGTGTCTCATGTGATTTATGCCAGATTTGAGGAAGCAGGAGCTGGTGAAAGATCTGCAATTAAGCTGTGGTTTTTCAGAGAAAGGCCTGATTTCATTACGAAGTTCTTCACTTGGCGCAGCTCAACTGTGCTCCAGCCTGTGGCTGCTTGAGTCATAAAAGAGCTTTTTTCTGAGTTTGAGTCACTGGTATAAATCAAGTATTTCTACTGTTGAAGCCAGTTATTCCTCTCAAATACAGAAAAGGAAAAAGCCGAAGTGATAATTCAGTGGAATCATTGGTAACAGCAGTGGGGAAAATGAATAAATGCATATTTTTAATTCATTTTCCTGCAGTGCCATCGTTTCATCTTTTCAGGTCTCCTTAAGCCAGCCCTCCCATTTTGGATCATGGGGTTTGCCTTTCATCACTTTGGGTTTCCAGCTCTATCAAAGCTAACAGCAGAGGCAGGAGCAGCCCAAATGCAAAGCCTGACTTTGGGGAACTGAGCGGGGCTGATGCTGCGCAGGTTTAACACAGCTGCAGGCTTTACTGAAATAAAAGAGTTGCATAGAGGAATAGTGAAAGCCAAGTGATTTTCAAAAATCTCAGCCTTGCTAGGACTAAGGACTATCTTGCTAAAGCCTGGCTGAGCACAGACGCACGGAATCACAGATTAGTTTGGGTTGGAAGGGGCCTTTAAGATCATAAAGGCCACAGACAGGGACACTTTCCACTGGACCAGGTTGCTCAGAGCTCCCAGGGGTTTCATTCCAGCAGGGAAGAAGGAACTCATTTGTTGCTCCCATCAGAGCCCCATGGCAGCATGTCACCCCCACCTGTCCCCGTTCCAAAGCCACCCTGCCCCAGCCATGTCCCCTCACCTGAGAGCAGCAGGAATCCTCCCCCGACTTTGTAGGAGTGGGGGCTGGAGAAGGGGACCCCACACACCAGCAGGAGCCCCCCCACGAGCCCAGCAGCCACGGCCAGCAGGATGAACGCCGTCCAAAAACCTCTGTACACTGCAACAGGAGCAAAGTCAGTGAAAGGAGAGGGAAAGAAGCTTTCTTCAACCTCAGAATTCTTTTTCTTAATGTGCTAACCATGTTTAACTCCTGCTTTAGCAACAGTCAAAACAACCACCTGTGACACTGCTGTGTCAGGCAGAGCTGAGGCTCTGGCTTTGCCAGGGCACCTGGAACAGCCACGGGTTCAGGGGGAATGTCATGCCCTACAGAATGGGACTGGAATGAGGCCAGTGGGTTGGGAAGCTTTTCCAGGGAAGCACACCAAAAAAAGGGGTGGGAGGAAAGGACACTGCTCTTAGCTGTTCCAGGGGAGGTTGGAAAAGCTTGGCAAGAAAGGAAAGAAAACAGCAAAATTTGGAGGGATGGATGCAGACCACAGCTTTGTTCCACTTCAATTAACACTTCAGGAAGGTGCCAGGCTCCTGGTTTAAAATAAAAGCAATGTTTGCTAGCAGGACTGCAGGGAAAACAGGAGCTTATGAGTTCCCCTATTAATGGCCTTGTTTGACTCTGGGAAAGAGAAAGGGGCAGGAGAGCAGCTGCCTCTCCATCCAAGGAATTTTGGCTATGACTTCATACAACCACCCCATACAGAGCTGAGCAAGCCTGGTCCATCACATCCCACCAGATGGAACAGGATGGAACGTAGCCCACTAATTTAAGTCTCCCAGAAGCCAAGTGTCTTGCAGACACTGCCATAAACCTTATCCAAAGGTAGTGGTCTTCCAGCAGAGACCCTCTGATACCCTGCTCCCCATCCCCTGATTTATCCAAATCCCTTGCCAGTTGTTTTCCAGAAGCTCCAGTTCAATTTAAGCCGAGCACGAGCAAGTGGGTAGTGCTGAAATGATTCACACTTGAAAGAAAAATGATACAGAGAAGATGCGTTTTCCTCATTTGAAACCATTTTGTCAGGAGAGCCACTTAGGGAGAGATAAGTATCTTGAACTCTCCAAAACCACAGAATTCATTTTCATGTTTAACCTCCCGTCACCCGTTTCTCTCAGGGAGCCTAAGAGGATGCAGATAAGGCAGAATTATCTCTGGAGCAGGTAATAGCTGGAGGACCCCTCTCCTTGGACAGCCTCCCGTTTTGTCAGCGTTTGCAAGTGAGGACGGGCTGGTTAGAAAGGAAAGGGCGTTAAAGACAGAAGTGGCTGCTCCCTCGAGGGCAGTGCAGAGGATTGGGGTGGGGGACAAGCCCGGTGCTCCCCCTGCCCAAAATGGGGAGGCTGAACCACCTCCACATCCCCAGAGGTGACGGGGACGGGCAGAGCCCCGGGATGCAGCCCTCTCCTCCCTGACGCCTTCATAGAACCGTAAAGAACAGAGCTCTGAGAATATCGAGATGGTCCCGGGACTGTCCCAGGGGACACATCTGGGCAGCAGCTGGGGAGGGTTTCACAGCCGGGGCTGACAGGCAGGGATAGATGCTTTCAGCGCCCTTTATTTAGGATGGAAAATACAGTGTGTGTGTGTGTGTGATCATCAGCAGGATCATTCAGAACCTGGACGCTGTGCCCCTCTCTCCCAAGCAGCAACAATCCCACTGCTTATCCCTGCCTGCACATCCTGCACCGGCTCCTCCTCCTCCTCCTCCCTCCACAGGTCCCTCGTATCCATTTGGAGCTCCCCGGGGCAGGAATTCTGCATAGCACAGCCACAGAAACGAGCTGCTCTCCCTCACACGCTCCTACTGACAATATTTTTTTTTTAAATTAATTTCTCATAGGAAAAAAAAAATAAAATAAAACTAAAAAAAACCTACTACTAAAGGCTAAGGAAAAGGTCAAGATGTTTGTTTGTGCAGAACGTCTGCCCCGCATCCCCGGAGGCAAGGCAGACTGATGCACACTATTTAAAGAAATCAATTCATTTCAAAAAAGATCATTGAATTAATTCTAACTGCTGCCACCAATTTAGCAAATTAAAATTCCTAACAGCAGCTGATTCATTAAAGAACTCGAAAAATATAGAGAAACATAAATAAAAAGGGACCCAGTTGAAAGGGAGCTCTCCAACTGTGTAGTGTTCAGAGCTTTAAAAATAAGCCAGTCATTTATGTGGATTTTCGCACAATTTGGTCTTTAACAGATTTTCCAGCACTTCTTTATTTTGTCTTGCAACAAATCAACACCTGAGCTATCCTGGGAAAACAGATTCTGGGACCGAGTCAGCACTCGGGCTGGGTTTGTGTTGTCTGGGTTCAGCTCCTCCCAACCAGTGAGGAGATGGGACAGAATGGATTTATCCTCCTGCCTTGCTCACAGGAGTAGGTGCTGAGCACCCAGTGGGAGGGTGCAGAGCCCACCCCAACACAGCTGGGCTGGAGGAGAGAAAATGTGGGGGAACCTCTCAATGTGTGCTTGGGGCAGCCAGCCATGCCAGACTGGTTTGTGAAGGAGATTTCCAAAGGTGTTGGCCATGCTTGGCCACATGAATTTACAACAGGAGAACCACAGCCCTGACACACATCCCAAATCTCTGCCTGGTCCCTTGGAAAAGGAGCTGCTGGGAGAGAAGGAAAGAAACTCACCAGCAGTTGTGTCATAGGAGGGATGGGGGAAAGGTCCCACAGCAATGGGCATGGGGAAGAGGTAGCCATGCATGCAGAACTTGGGGTGTGCTTGGCTGGCTGGAAAAGATGAAGAAAAAGAAGAATTAAATCCCCGTTTGCTTTTATTTCCTGCAGAATTGGTTACGGTACTGAGATGGTGATGTGCTGTTGTGCAAAACCTTCAGTGAAATCAGAAGGCTGGGGCAGAAAAAAAAAGATAATAAATCCTCATTAGAGAGAAAAATAAAAATAGAAATAAGAATTCTGAAAGAGGGGAGATATCAGAGGATCGGAGACTGCTTCTTGCACATCTTCTCATCTTCATAACCGGAGTCTGAGGTGGACTAAAATCATGAAAGATGGAACAAATGAAGTCAGTGTCAATATTCTTGTTGCTGTTTTCCTCCAGGGAATGTGCCTGACCACCTGGAATGGTCAAAATATTTGGGTACCAGAACAAGGTACTTCCAAGACCTCCAGCTGGTGAGAAGGAAAAGCACAATTAGAATAGAAGTGCCCCATCAATATTAATACCACTGAGGCTTATCATGATTAACAGTAATAGAATGAATGTTAAATGAATTAATTAATGGTTGGCCACTTATTTAAATATGTTCCCCAGCTCAAAGGAGCACTTTATAATAGGTGGACATTAGTTCATGCTAAATTGACTATGGAATACCTATTGAATTAATTATTACATCCACAAGAGCAGCAAATTAATTTGCCATGATCAATCCTATTATAATAAATACCTAAAGAAGTAGCAAAAAATTTGCCAGTTATCAGAGTGACTCATTTTACTTCAGGTAAAATTATATTATGTATTTCCATATAATGTAATTCAGTAGCAAACTCCCTGTCTCAAGCCTGTCCTTTTTTATCACAAATTTCCCATGTGAAAAACCTCCCATTGTTCAGTTGAACGGTGTCGGGAAATATTCCTGCAAGATTTTACAGGAAACAGGTCAGGGGCTGGGGGACAGCAAAGTCATTTGAAATTTTAATCACTGCAGAGTAAATTTAGTGTGGGAACCTGCATTATTTGCAGGGAAGTGCCCTCTGAGGTGATTGTGCTTCTCCACAACCACAGCAACATCTTCCATCGAGGCCTCAGTGGGCACAGGGCCAAGGGTTTTGTGGTGTTTAAAGCCTTTGCAGAACTTATTTAAAATCTGAGGGGGTTTTATCCCAAATCCTAACAGCAGGGCTGGTGACAGGCATGTCCTGGTCTGGTCTCACTCCTGTTCCTGGTGTGAGTATCTGGTTCTTTGGGCCAACCCTTCATTGCACAAGGGCCACCAGGTTGTCACCAACCAGTGTCACAGAACAGGTTTCACCCTTTCCTTCAATTCGTTTTTGAAAGTGAATGTGTTTTCCAAAAAAAATTAAGGATTTTGCATCCCCCTCTGGTTATTCTCAAGTGTAATTTCAATGATTGTAAAAAGTGAAAAAGGCGAGATCTTAAAATAAAGTGGCTTTCCATGGTGCACCACTGGTCCTGAGCACCCAGGGACACCACGAACGTGCAGTTCCAGCCTTCCCAGTGCTGAAATCAGTGGGAGCTGAGGATGCTGAGCACCTGGAAGGCAGAAAACAGGGACATAAGAATGATGCCAGGAAAGGCATGGGCTCACATTTACAGAACTTAGCTGAACATGAACATCAAGAGGTATCGGGAGGGAGGGAGAAGAAGGAAAGGTTCTTCTTGCTGGTGGAAGCCACCACTTCACGTAAATTGGTAGGTGATAAATTAAATGTCCTCAAGAGATCCCCCTGAGAGCAAAATCCAAGTCAAAAACTGAGCACAGAAAAGGCACAAAAAGAGTGAGCCAGATTTGCTTTTGACAGAAGACAAAAATGACAAAAATGAAACAAAAACTGTCTCCGCATCCCTGGGAGCACTTCCGGTGTTTGTTTCCCATTAAACTGTGAGGGAATGCTGAGGGAACGGAGTGGTGGCATTGTACTCACTGTACCAGAAGGTCCAGATGGTCTCGGGGTGGCCCTCGCCAAAGAACCAGCACCGCCAGAAGAAACCCTCGTGGTGGAAAGTGAGGATCTCCTTCCCGACCTCTGTTGGAGTTTCAGCCTGGGGAGGAATGAAAGTCCAGGCTGAAGCAGAAAAGATCATGATACAAAGAGTGTATGCTTTGCTTAGACAAACATTGATTTAATTTTTATGGGGTTTTCATTTGTTTTTTGAGTCAGTTTTGGAGGGATTGGGGAACACGGAGGAGCTGCTGTCCTTGACTTTCTGCTGTGTCACAGCTACAAAACATTCTGATAACAAATTGTCCTGCAGACCTGCACAAACCATTTGCTGCCTTCTCTGCTGTCCTTAAGCCTCTGCTGGCCAGAGCTGGATGGGAATTTCAGGGAGCTGAGACTTCTAGGCATGTTCTGCTCCTCAGATACCTTCCTCCAATCCCCAAACCAGACCTGCCAGCACAAGGTTTTGGTCTTTCCAGAAGGGAGGATATTGCAAAGTTTAGTCATGGAAGATTTACCAAAGGATTTATTAAAATTATCTCAAAACCAGTTTTATCTTCCTCACACACAGTTTGGCAAAGGAGACAGGACTGTGACAAAATTAAGTTTTATGATGGATAGGGAATGTCCATAGAGATGGATAGAGAATGTCCCTGTGAACCAGGGAAAGGAGATGGAACTCAACAGGATGGTGCTAGAGGAACTTATCCTGTTATAGGTTAATTGGTTTGGGTTGGAAGGGACCTTAAAGCCCATCCAGTGCCACATCCTGCCATGGGCAGGGACACCTTTCACTAGCCCAGGGTGCTCCAAGCCCCATCCAACCTGGCCTTGGACACTCCCAGGGGCAGCCACAGCTTCTCTGGGAAGCCTGTGCCAGGGCCTCACAGGGAAGAATTTCTCCCAGTATCCCTCTGTCAGTGGGAAACCACTGCCCCTGGTCCTGTCCTTCCATCCCAAGTCCCTCTCCAGCTCTCCTGGAGCCCCTTTAGGCTCTGGAGGGGGCTCTAGGTTCTCCCCAGGGATCTGCTTCCCTCAATGTTTTTATGCCTCATATTGTTGCAGCTTCCAGAGCTCTGATCTGTTTCTCCTTTTACTTTCAGGATAAAATCCTGACTATGACAAGGGGAACATTCAGCCCTGAAACTTCCTCAGCTGGTGGCTCTGGCTCCATGCATGCACAGCACATTTCACTGAGTTTGCCAGATACTCAGCCCATCCTTATCTGTAAGGGACAGGATTTGACAGTTTAAGAAAGGGCAGAGAAGGTAAAAACAGAGCCTGTTATCCACAACCAGTAACAGAAATAGAAATAATAGAAACAGTATCTGAAATAGAAATAAAATAGCTCAGAGGGAAGAGTAAGAGCAGTTCCTATTTCTGCTTGGTGCTTTTGAAGTCCCTGCCTCAGCGTCAGGCTCCCCAACACTTGGCCAAGAGCGTCTCTGAAATGTTTGAGATGCTTATTTGTGTCGTGCAGTGCATCATCTCTGCTCTCTCCACTTTCAAAAACAAGTAAAATGTGAAACAATTAACACTGTCACTTCCCAAGTGCACGAAAAACAAGCAGCACTTCTCTGTCTCTGCCATCCCCAGGCTTTACTGAGCTGCATGAAACTAAAGACCCTGTTTTCTGTTTCACTTCTCCAGGCACTTTTTTCCACCATAAATTTTTTTTTTTTGGTTGGGAAAGTCATTTGGAACCATGACTCAAGCAAACAATGCCCTACATTTGATTATGGGATTCTGAAATGAAAGAAAAATATTTCTTGCTGGCATCATGATGCTTACCCAGGGTGACTCACCGCACCAGGAAAAAAATCAAACCTAATTGGATTGAACTTTGAAGTAACAAAAAGTCTGCACACAACAAGGATCTTCCTGTCATTTTGTAATGGAAACCACACGTTGATCAGCACAAAAACATTTCAGGGGAGTGGGTGGCTCGAGGAAGTGATCTGGTTGTTACTTCATTGAAGAGTTAGACAACAGCAAGTGCAGCGAAAATCCAACTTGAGGGATCTATAAACGAGTGACACCAGCCCTTAGCACTAAAATATCAAGCTGTCCCTTGAAAATTAAATTTCCTGCTAACTAAAATCCTATATAAATCTTACTTTGAGGATATCCAGGCCACTGGCTGCATGGACAAGAACCTGTCTGCTCTGCTGTGTGTCTGATGTTCACTTTTGTGTGGTGTCTGTGCTGCAGCTGTATCACTTTAGATAGAAGTGAGTGCCAAGTCTCACACTTTTAAACATGAACTAGTTTTAAATGAAGAAACTACAGAGGGAGAAATCTTTTAATGGCAAATATCAGGAGATATCTTTTGTCTTTAGAGGGGAATGCTGTCAACAACTAAAGCTTTTACATTTTTGCCTTTCATTCTCTAATGTTCATATCTGCCAGATTACAGAGGTGCCGTCTTAATGTTTCCTAGACACAATTTACTCCAGTCAAAATGCTCAATATTATGGAAAAGACAGGTTGGATTTTAAAGAAATTAAAGTTTTACCTCAGGCTGACATTTTACATAAACAGGTCACTTCCATTGAGCTTCAATACTATCACAGATTTCAAAACTTTACATATGAAATTATTTAAGTAAGTTCTTTCAAAGATTTCAGAGCTCACCCCCCCGGTGCTCAGAGTGCTGTTCCCATGCTCGAAGACCCCGCAGGTGTCCGTGGCCAGAAGCCAATAATCCGTGCCAAAGGCGATGAGGAAGAGCAACACCCCGGTGCCTCCAAGGATCCCGGCGGCCAGGGCAGCAGCACTGGCCTTCATGGGGCAGCAGGGGGGAAAACAGCCCAACTGGAACTCAGAAAAGGAGGAAAACCCCCGAGTTCCCCAGGTCTCTGGAAGAGCAGGGCCAGAGAAATGCTATTTTTGGATGTGGATAATGATCTCCTGGCTGGTGTGAGTTTCAGTGGGTGGTGGAGCAGGACTAAGAAAAGCAGATGACCTGGCGTAAGCAAGCAGCTGTGGCATTAGGGATCGTGACAAGCAGCTCTGGAGCAGAGCAGGGAGCCATCCAAGGGGACACATGGCTGCTGCTACCCGAGGAGCAGAGCTGGGAGCCCTCAGGACACTGCTCTGGGTCATGAGTGCAGAATTCCCAGGGCACCAGGGAGTAATTACCATCCCTCCCTGCACGCATAAGCAGAGGTGGACTCAAAGGTCTTCCCCACACTGTGGAGCCCGTGGTGTCCTCAGCCACTGTGGTGACACCCTCTCACTGCATCCCCACAAATGGCACTTCTGGAATTTGCATCTCTTTATTCCTCCGAGCAAAACTCTGATGTGACTTTTACAGAAAGCAGCCCTAGGGATTCAACAAAAACATTGAAACACTGGGAGATCTTAAATGTCCCAGTCCTCTTGGATGGGTTCCAACCAACACCTTTGCACCAGGCAGGTCCACATGGAGCTGGACAAGGAGCATCCAACCTGGTGCACACACAAGGGATGCCCTGCAGTTGGAAATTATGTTTTCCCTCCTGCCAGAGAAAAGTGTATTATATGGATCCATACCCCCTCCCACCCACCCAGCCTGCTGTGGGAGAAGTGTCTCCTGGGAGCAAGGACATTCCTGCATGGAATTTCACTGCCATTTGCTTCCTAATGTTCTTGGCTTCTGCTGGAGCATCTGCTGTAGATCACTGCCAGGAATGGGATGCCAGATTAGGAAAATTATAATTTCTGTAGGGCAATTACTATATTCCTCTGACACGCCAGGAGGCTGGGAGAAGAAATTTAAATTATAGTCAAAAATCAAGTTCTGATTTTCTAACCTTAGCCTTAGTCATGACCTGCTCTAAATGGGGGGGGAGTGATGATTTTGGCTTCCATATCCTATGGGAATTTGTGTTGCCAAATTAATTTCCAAATGAATTTAATATTTAAAGTTACCTTTGAACATATGAGTATCTCAAAGCAACTGAACAGTGGTTAGGAAACCTGGAGAGGGTTGGGGGAAAATTTTGACTACACTTATTATTGAGGCATAAAGAGTGATGAATGTTCTCAATCTTCTGTTATGCTTCTATAAGCACAAAAGATTTTAAATTATAATAATTTATTTTATCCTCTCATTTTCTTTCTTAAATATTGCAGGGTTAGCTGTTAAATAACACATTAGATATCTCTCCCTCACTGTGCCAGACTTCTTCCTGGTTTAACCTGACCGTGAGCATGTGAGGAATTCCACAGAATCCAGGATCCAGAGAAATCCCTTTGCTGACAGAGGGAGAAAGGAGAGCTAGGACAGGATGCAGACTTACCATCATGCAGGGTCAAAACTCAGCCACAGAGCTGGGATTCTGCAGGAATAAACACACCTTGTCCATCCCACTATCCTGCCATTCCACTGGAAACACTCCCAGCTACCGCGAGGGATTTCCCAGGTTCTTGTGATCAACTCTCCCTAAACCTCCACTCATCCCATTCCTACACAAATTTCCCTTTCCCACCTCATCCCAGCATATCCACTCTTCTTCCACTGTTTTGAGCAGCAATAACACACCCATCTCCCAGCCACAGGTACTTCACTGCTGCTCTTCATAGTGAACATAAAATGGCTGATTAAATACAAAGTACAACTTACCTATCACCTATATAATCCATTAGTGCAATTCCAATCAGCCATTTAACTACCACACAATCCTGGCTAAAGCTGTCTGAAGTGACAATGACAACTGGTTGCCATCTCTTCTTGTGATCTCCTCCTCAAGGCTGGACTGACAGGAGCTCTGGCAACGCTCAGAGGAGCTGGGTGAAAACACGGATTTGCACACCAGGAGCAAGGATTTTTTTTTGTAGTTCACACTGCAATTACACAAAATTAAAATGCAAAGTGGGCACTTGTGTATTTTTGTTTTTAAAAAAGGGATTAATGCACACTTCCACATTTCTGGGTGTGTTTTGAGCCAGCTGTGTTTGGCGCTGCTGTTTTTGTGCTACTGCACATCCCGAGTTAGTGCTGTTTGCCATTTGGAAGTGTCCTCAGGAATTCTGGGTCCCACTGGCAGAAAAACCCTGTGTGGCTGAGGCAGAATATTGCTGGTGCCCAGCCTTGGCTCTCCACAGGATGCCTTGTGCCCAGTCAAACATCCTCCAAATTCTGAGGCTGTGGAATAGGAATTGAGTTGCCAAGGTTGAAATGTCTCTCCACGAACTGAAATCCCACTCCTGACAGGTGCTTCTTTTCAAAGACAGGTTGGACAGGGACTGGAGCGACCTGGTCCAGTGGAAGGTGTCCTTGTCCATGGCAGGGTTTGGAACTGGATCATCTTTAAGGTCCCTTCCAGCCCTGTGATTCCAGGATGATTCTATGATTCCTTGTCACAGCCCCAAGCACGTCCTCATCACCTTCAGGATCCAAAAAATTCCTGGGCAATGAGACCCTGTGGTCTCTCCCACAGCCTGTAGAAAGTGGTAATGATGATGTTTGTCCTTTGGAGCCTGTGTTGGGATCTCTGGAATGCCACACCAAAGCCAGAGGGGTGAATTAACCACCCAGCACCATATTCCATGCCAAGGCAGACACAAATACCATTTAATTCCCAAGGAAAACAGCCCTTCCTTTCTTCCCTTGCCTCTCCTGGTGCCAGCAGGGACCTGCCTTCAGCATCCTCTTCTCCACAGAGGTCAAATGATAGTGCCACAGTGAGCAGCTGCAGGACTTCAGTGGGTGGAAAGGAAAGTTGCAATTCTGAGCATTTTATTAATTCCTAATTGACCCTGAGGATTTTTTTTTTTCCCCCTTAAACTTTTTAACCAAAACTGTGACTCTCCAAAACATACATATTCTAGCAAGGAGCTGGGGCAAGTCAGCTCAGATTTTTCACAGAATTGGGTGTTTTACTTTTGAATTGATCAAAGACTCCATCAGCACAGTCTGTGTTGTTATTTCCTGTAGTTTGATCCATGCTCACAGAAAAATTTACATTTTATGTAGATGGATCAACATATTTTCCTTCTCTCATTTGGAAAGCAGAGGATTTCTTGGAATTTGATAAAAAGATGAGTTTCCAGGTTTGTCTTTGGAGATTTCACTGAGTCCCTTTGGAGATCTGCAGATTTCCTTCATTGGAACTTGGCCTGACGATCCTGGGTGGTGAAATCCTGGAACAGGCTGCTCAGGGCAGGGATGGAGGTATAAATCCCTGGAGGGATTTAAAAGCTCTGGGAATGTGGCACTTGGGAACACGGGCCAGTGGTGGCCTTGACAGTGCTGGGGGAATGCTTTGGCTCCATGGTTTTAAAGGGCTTTTCCAAACTATATGACTTTCCTGCTCCAAAAGATGTCCCACGTGGTGCTTCTTTAGGTAGGTGAGTGACTCTCTCACAAGTCTCTTCTTTTAACTCTTTTCCCCCCAAATCTCAGAACAAGAAGACACCAAGGACAGCAAAACCAACCAAACCATGAGAAGAGCACCCAAGCACTGCCAACTTTACTTTAGAAAAGCCAGTTTCACAAAGAGCAACCCCCCAGTCTGAGCTGTGCTGCAAGAGAGAGCAATAGATACCCATGCTGACATTTGCCCCTTTAATTCTGCATTAAAATGATAATCTCCAGTTCATCTCCACCACATGCTTCTTTTTCATCTCTCCCGTCTCCACGTCTCTTGGAAGAAGCACATAAGCCTGGATGTTGAAAGATCCTTAATGGTTCTTCTGAGGCTGAATCCCCACCAGGACTTGATGTCAGAAGAGAAAAAAGCTCAAATTTGCCTCACCTGCTCCTCAAGCGCTGCCAGCCCTTTCCAGGATTAAGTCATTATAATCTCCTTAAGCAGTCATGAAATAAAATAAACACAAGGGTGGTTTTCTGCTCAAAATAAAAATACTAAAGTTCACATGAGGAAGTGCTTTTGGAGTTGTGAGTACAGGGGAGATTTTGACTGATTTTGAAATGCAGCTGATTGATGTCTTTGCAAAGCGTTTGCTGATGTGGTTTTTGGGCTCTCACTTTGCCATCGAGATACTCCCCCTCATTAACAACTTTAATTTTAACTTGAACTTTCCACAGACTCCTGTAAACTTCCAGAGTAAGCACAGAGCAAAAACTCTCTGAACTCCTAAAGGAATCAAACTGATGCAATTTATTTCCACAGAACCATGCAATATTCAATGATACACTCAATCCGTGTTTTTAACACTTTTTAAAGGACTAAAACCCTGGAAAGAATTAATTAGGCATGCTCTGAAGCCTGAGCACTTAACAGTTTTCCACTCAGTTGTAGAATTTTTAGACCACCAACACTGGATACTGGCAAAGATTATCAAAGGTATTCTGAGCTGAAATACAAACTAGTCAGAGGGCTTGGCCACTAAGTGACTGGAAAATACTTCATAAAAGCTTTAGCCAGGCTTGTAAAGAAATTTTAAGAAAAAATCCACAGTATCCAGAAGGTTAAATTTAGGGCAGAGTGACTCATTGGGAAAAAATGTCCTGCTGGGAATATTGTCTTCTCTGCAGATCAAGCAATTTGTTCATAAAGCAGAGAGGTATTGATGGACCCAGCACTTGAAGTGGGGCTGGAAGGGAATGATGATTCACAAAGGATCCCATGCCTGAGCATGGGAATGTGGGGCTGGGCTGGAGCAGCCTCTGCAGCCACTGCACACCTGGAGTCAGCAACCTCTGGAACTGCCAGAATCTGGGAGATCCTGGCTTCCCTCCTGCTGAATTGAGACAAAAATGTACAATTTCCAAAAAATGCAAGGAATATTTTCTTTTCCACCTTTTCTTCCACGTCAGATAAAATTTTCATTCCATTTTCTGGCATACTTCCAACCACTTCTGTTGCCTACAACAGTATTACAAAGAAATTTACCCCACCAAAACAGCCACCAATTGATAAGGTCCTTGATAACCCATAATGATATTGCAGGCCACTGGTGGGAATCTCAAAATTGGAAAAAGCTCCTGATTTAAGTGCCTGATGCCCAGAAGAATGATGGATGCTGTACAAAGATGACAAGGATGGATGCAAGACAAAGATGGTACAGACACCCAGGTATTTTGGACAAAAATAACTCAGTTCAGATGCAAAAGCATGAAACCAAAATAAAACAGCCAAAAAAACTCAAGTAAAACCCAAGAAAGAATTAGCCAGTCACAGCTTCTATCCTTGTTTAAAAACTCCTTGACAAGCAAATTGATTTAATTTCCTTTTGGCTCTCCCACTATAGGATAAAAACGACTCACCTTAGTAAATCCTGCTATGACTGTTTACTGTGCAGAATTTAAGGAGGAGTTTAAACCGCTGAAGACATAAAACTGCAGGTGGACAGGGATATTCCAACCCCAGAGAACTGAGGACCTTCAGGTTCAGTGTTTTTTCTCTCCCTTGTATGCAATAGCTTTCACCAATGAACAACACCACCAAATTAATTTCCTTGTTACAATCACTTTCCTCACTTGTGATCTTGGCATCACTGGCCAAGGGTTGAAGGAGCTGCTGTTCCAAGAGGATTTGCCTGAAATGACACCCAGAGACACCCCTGGGTGTCCCCAGCCCCTGATGATGTCACCAGCACCATGTTGAAGATGCAAGGAGAGAATAACTCAAAGATGATCCCATAACACAGCGAGTTTAATTGAAATAGAAACGTAGAATGCTTCAACAAATTCATAAATGCCTTAGACTGTATCATGTATTACAACATATTCAAAGATGGGCTGTTTGCTAAACTCACATGGCTCCCATGAACATGGTTTAAACTAGGAAACAAACCAAAATTGAAATAAATTCACTGAAGATGACAAAGAGCCTATGTTAGAATCAATATTTATGAACGTATTTGTATACACACACATAAAACACACATCTATTGCTAAAACCTCCAATTTTCCTTTGCAAGAAAGTGAGTTTTCAGTGATGGAGTGACCTTCAATGAACATGAACCATCTCAGCTTATGCCAGGACACCATAAAGGGGTATTTTTCAGAAGAAAATGAGACCTTGGATCATTGCAAAGTAAATACACATAAATCTGTGCCTTTAATTTAAGATGAAAGCCCAAATGTACCATGTAGGGGTCTCCTAAGGGGGCATTTCTGCACATAGGAGACTGGTTCTGTGAGCCCAAAAATATCATGGAGGGGAGTCTGTGAATTCTTATAGTTTCTTTTAATGCTGTTTCAAAAAGAGCCACTCATTCAGATTAAACTCTCTTGGATCAGAGGAAGCAGAAGAGAAAGAAAAATGTCAACGCAAAACTAAAACTTGTCCTGTCAGGTTCAGTAAGGACAAGATTTCAAAGGTTTGAACTTACCTGGAGTTACAAAGAAAATTACCCAAAGCTGGGGCTATCTGACTTCCTCAGGTCCTCTCCCTGGAGTTTACCTGCAGCTGCTGTACAAAGGGCTCACACCTTTCCTGGGAGAAGCAACCAGGGGCTGAGTCACCCTCTTGGCACTTTCTAACCCCTCTAAACCCACAGCTCCTAGCTATGGCAGCAAAGGTCATCCCAAATATCTTTTTCAGGAGTAATGCAACCAACCAACCACGTCAGAAACCTTTCCCATCTGTTTAAGGACTGTCACTCTCATCTCCTGGTGTCACCAGTGGGTTTGGAGCATCCTCATTTTAACTTTGAGGTGAACCATTCCTTCCATAAATTTTAAAAAACTGGTAAGAATGTATTTCTCCCTTTTAACTCAGCTGCAGTAATTTGTCATTAGCACAAAAGTGGCTGGCTGTGGGACAATTCCTCAGGTAAGACACAACCCCTTACTTAACTATGTCATTTAACTTTGGGTTTCATGAGGTTAATGGTCATAGCCAGGACCCATCAGCTCCTGAGGAGCAGAAGAAATCTGTTGCTGTTTCTGCTCTTTCCTCCATCCCCTAATAAAACCTTCTTTGAGATTATCAAGTTCTTTCCAACCTATAATCCACATGCTCCCTGCTGTTTAGCCTATCCCTGAAAGCTAATGAGAAGATCCCATATCTCACCTTATTAAAACATCCTTCCTTACAGTTGTAGGCAGTTTCAGCAATTTTCCCAGACTGAACAGGCTAATTTTTCCTACAAATTCCTTAGAATTGTCCCCTCAGCCATTTCCTGGCATTGCTGATGCTCAGCTGGCCATCTTTTCCCTCAGTTCCCACTAAAAACCCAGCACGGGGCAATAAGAACGACTTCCCCTACAAACCACTGCGGATATTCCGCCCTGCCCACGCTGTCCTTTCCAACGTGCATCTTATTTACATTATCTACATGTCGAGCAGGAGTCAGACCCCTCATGGGGAGCCAGAGCATCCCTTGTGTTTGTACATCTCCAGACTGAGCTTCTTCCTCCTGCCCCAGGTCGCGTCACTGGGCTGGGGGGGTGGAATGGCACACACGGATTTGGATCGGCTCTCCTTCACCTCCCGAACCTGCTCCGTGTTCCCCACTGTGGGAAGAGAAACACCATGAGAAACACCACGAGAAACACAACAAGAAACACCACGAGAAACACCCCTCTTTGTGGTTCAGGAATGAAGAAACACCGAGGTGGCTGTGTGCTCCTTGGGAATGAGCTGTTCCACTCCAAGGATCACTTCCCAGTTAAAAATCAGGAGACAAAGACCAGTGTTTCCACAGAAGAAAAAGCCAAAAGAGGTAATTTAAACCCAGGTTTACACTTTGAAATACATAAAGTGTTTAGATCAATATCATCATTCTTTTGTCAGTCCCCACCTGCAGCTTTGCAGAGCAAAAATTCACATGGGTGACTTCTTTAAACCAACTCTGGAAAATGCAGGTGTCCTGTTGGAGCAACTGGAATGTCATGTTGCCACATTATGGGATTTTTTTGATGGGATGAACATGCAACCACAACAGAAGGGTTACAATCTCCTTCTGCTCTGTCACCACTGTATGTCTTACCCAGAAACAATGGGTTTTATCACTTTTCTCTGCTTACAGTCATGGTTTTCTTCAGGAAGAACATTACTAAACAATTCCCGGTAAGCTGTGGATTAAAACAGCTACATACCAGGTTGGATGAGGCAACCTGACCTAGTTGGAGATGTCCCTGTTTGTGGCAGAGGGGCTGGATCAGATGGCTTTAGAAAGGCCCAAACCATTCACACCAATCTCAGGTTGGGCTGAGAGGGAGCACTGGGGCTGGGAAGGCTTTTGACTCTCCTTGCTCATCCATGAGGCTCATCTAAGGAGCCCCAGTTTGTCCCACATCCTCCCTGTCACCTGCTGGGCCATTCCAGGGGGATGAGGGTGAGCAGGGGAGGGCAAGGAATGACCCCCAGCTCCCCAACTTACCAGTGAAGGAGCGGCAGAGCTTGGGCTGTGGGGTGGCCTCACCCTGCACCGAGCACGACTCATCCTTCTGGGACTGAGGGAGAGAAGGACTTTAGTTAGTGCCTTGTGAAATCTCCTCACAACACCCCTGCCTCATAAACCAATCCTCTGCAATCCCTAGGGATTCCACTCCCAATCATTTAACTTTCACCCTGTAAAAATAAACAAGCAAACAAATAAAACAAAACAAAAAACCCTGCAAAAAATAGACTGAAGAGATGGCAGGAAGTATTTGCAGATGCTGATTTGCTACAACATAGAATCATGGAATGGCCTGGATTGGAAGGGACCTTGAGGATCATCCCATTCCAATCCCTCTGCTGTGGGTGGGGACATCCCTCACAGGACCAGATTCTCCATCCAAACTGGCCTAAAACCCTTCCAGGGATGGGGCATCCACAGCTTCTCTGAACAACACTGGAAGCTCTTTATGGACTGTCAGGAATTTAGAAATAAAACTGAGCCAGTGTCAGAGGCATAAAGAATTAAAATTGCACAATACAGCAATTACGTTTTGAGTTCTGGAAGAGGTCTGAGCTCCCCAGGAATGGTTCAGCAGAGAGGATGGGAAGGAGCAGCCCTGGAGCTGGGAGAACAGGGCAGGGAGCATGGAAGGCAAAGCTGTCCCCAGGATATGGATGTTTCTCACCTTGGCTGTTCCCCACGCTGGCTGCAGGCCAAGGAGGCAGGTAACGAGCTGGCACTAACGAGCTCCCTGTCCTTTCACTCCAGTGCTAATCTCCCCCCTCCAGGACAAAAAAAAAAATGGGAACGAAAAAGAATAAAAATCAGGTAGCACAATGCCGCCTGGATTGTTCGGTGCCTCTGCAAACTGGGAATAAGTCTCTCACGCAGCTGTGATTTGGCACCTCGGTCCAGAAACCCGGATTGCCAAAATAACTCTGGACACCTCCCAGCCTGGGTTTCTGTTTTGTTTCGGTTCGTTCTCCTCCCTCCCCTAACGAGGACCGCTGCCCTCCATCCCTTGTTCTCACTTTTATTGACCATTTTAATAACAATGCCTGCCCGGCTCCGGCAGCAGCGCACGGCTCCCTGGAAAGCCATTCCCAGGGGCATTTAATGATTCTCAGAGCATGCTCCATGAAAGGGCTCCGACATAATTACCAAAGGCACTGTGTCATTTACGCACATGGCTCACAGGCAGCTCCAAATAAGCTCCTTCTGGGGGAGTGCACTCGTGTTTTGGCAGGAGAAAAGAGGACCAAGTTGCCTGGCTACAGGTGCAAGGATTTTCTGGGTGCTCCGTGGTAAATAAAAGCTGTCCTGGGTCTCAGAATCTGCCCTGCCAGCTCAGGCTGGGCTGGATCCCTGCCTAAAATAAGGCAAGCCCCAAATGCGGCCGGCGCTCGGAGCCAGCAATGATGCACAGCTCCAGGAAGCAGCAGCCTTCGGCAGGAATTTTGTCCTTAGGCGGAGGAAGGCGAACTTTCTGCTGGAAATAGATAGTCTTGGAGTTAATCCTCTGGGCTGTGGTTCAGAGCTGAAGTCACCTCGTTCTCCTGCCAAGGTCCTTCTGCCTGGTGTAAATCATTTAACCTGCTCCGGAGGGAGGAAGATTGTTCTTTTCTTGCTGCTTTCTCCCTGCTTTTTCCCCTCCAAACTCTCCTCGGGGGAGGCTCCAAGAGCCCCCTGTCCATGCTGTAAAAGCACCTAAACTGCAGGAGACCCCCTAAGGCACCTAAAGCCACCCAGGAGAGGTGAGTCTGCCTCCCAGAATGGTCTGGGGTGGAAGGGACTCCAGAGATCCTGCTGCTCCAATCCCAACTCCTCCTGGATGGAGCCTGGTGCTGGCCACAGACCTGTGTCCATCCTGGTGTCCATCCTGGTGAGGGCTCTGCTTTCTCCTGTGGGAGGAGATGCTTTGTCCAGCAGCCAAGATGAACTTGGCTCATCCTCCCAGCCTGGTGAAGCCATAAAACCACGACGAGGTTGTTCTCTCACACATCCCTGATTTTGTTGGGGGGAAAAAGACCAACCAGTCCCTAATAAAATATGAGTTTAACTGAGCTACAATAGCTTCATATTTAACAGCAAAGCTCTCAGCAGCTTCACTAAAAAAGAAAAAGAGACACTCACCAAACAGAAAAAAGCAGGGTTTCTATTATACCAAAGGGATTTTTTAATTATTCTCTCAGCTCCTAAAGCTGAAGGTATCACCAAAGCTTTTGGCCAAGACTGCCAATGGAATTGCAGGAGTTTCACCAGCACCACAGGGGTTCCAGTGGCCCTTGCTGGAAGTTTGTTTCCCTTCCCTGGATTTCCAGCTGGGTTTGCAAACACAGTTGTAATGCTTCCATCTTGTGGTGAGATGTAGAATAGAGAAACATGGGGAGCAGCAGCATCCAAGTTTTTCCTGCTGACTCAAAACCTGGAAGGCCAAACCTTTCCCTCAGGGACTACAAAAGATGGAATATCTGACAATCAGAAAAATTTCTAACGCTATTGACATTTTTCAGTAATAGCTTTTTTTAATCAGGAAAATAACATTTTCTTTTCAATTTGGCATGGAAGAAACATGAGAAGCTGCTTTTTTTTCCCAAAAACTGGTAAGTATTGAGCTGCTTATAATAGGCTAAAATCGACTTTTTAGCACAGTGTTCCCTCTTTCTGCTGACAAATTCTGCAATCTGTCCTCCTACAGCACGAAGTAGCAGAATTCACCCACCCTCCTTAATATTATATAATATTATATATATAAAATTAATATGGTGTTAATATTTCAGGGCTCTGTTAGAGCATTATCCCATCACTTTGGGGCATCATTTTATTTCTATTCACAGTAAATGAGGCAGCTATTCTTAAAGATTTGCAGAAAAGCTGCTGGTGACACAAAACAGGCCTGACTTGTCCTTTTGGGCACTGAGGGATGGTTCTTGGGTTAGAGCCACCCTTACAGGTGTCACTGGGATCAGCTCCCAGTATTTACTATCATCTCCCAGGTTGGACAGGATGCCCTGATCTAGTGGAAGATGTCTCTGCCCATGGAGGAGGTTGGGACTGGATGATCTTTAAGGTCCCTTCCAACCCAAACAATTCTGGGATTTACATCTGCTTCCCTTTGCCTGGCACAAAGCCAAGGTGGCTGCAGCAAAGGGGTGTGAGCAGCACCAACAAGTGGCTCCAACAACACAACAGTCATTATTCAGCATCAAATTGGCATTTTCCATAGTCCACAGGGCATTTCCCACCCTCACAGGATATTTCCCATCATCCACGAGTCAGTACAGACACAGAGTGTCTCCTACTGCTTTTGCAACTCCCCAAAAACTATTCTCTTGTGTTCCCCCAAAGCCCAGCTGCATGCACTCAGAGGAACAGGAGAAACAGCTTTCCCAAAGCTCCTGAATTCCCCACCAAACGCAGCAGAGAAGGGGAAAGCAGGAGCACAAGGGTTAACAATCAAATATCCTTAAAGTAGGGAACGTCGTGCTCAAAATCAGCCGGAGTTTGATGTTGCTCTTTTGAAGTTTAATTATACCAAATGTTCTACAGGAACATGCCATGTTCTTGCCTATCTATTCTGAATTGCAAGTACCAATCAGCATGTAAATGATCAAATTAAATCTTTTAAGTTGTTTGTAAGAGCCAGAACACCTTTCTGGGAAGGAAGGGCTGAGCACCAGCAGCATTTGGTGGAGTGCTGCTGCTCTCGGTGGGCTCCTCCATGACTGGCACTTCCACAAGGAAATTGGAGTGGAAAAAAGTCCACAGCACGCCTGGGTTCTTGTGCTGTCGTGGAAAATTATTACCTAAATAGAGAAGGGTAATTTATTTCTTTCTAAAAGGTCATTCTGCTCTCTTCAGTGATGGAGCTTGGCTGCCCAGATTAGAGATCACAGCTCACACTTGGACAGTGCTCCAGCTGAAGCCACCAAAATCTGAAATTCAGAGAAGTGAGTGAAATTTAGGGATGGCTCAGCAATTACTGCAAAGACCAGAAGCTCAAAGAGTGTTTGGACAACACTTTCAGGCTCAGGGTGAGATTCTTGGGGCTCTCTTGTGCTGGGCCAGGAGCTGGCTCAATGATCCTCATGGATCCCTTCCAACTCTGGATATTCTGTGATTCTGCACTGCTGCTGACATGGGCATTTGGGAGCAAAATATGACAAGGGTTAAATGCTCTTCCTCTAAGGAGTTACAGAGGATGGGAGGAACTGAAAAGACCAAGCCTGCTCCTCATGCATCATTCCTGGAAACCATTTTTTTTCATAGCTAAATGTTGGCCCAGCTTCTCTCACCAATTTCCAAAGAGCAAAAATCTTCACCAGGCACAGATGTTGTATTAACCCTGTTTCTCCTCTGATTCAGAACATAAACCAACACAGAGCTATGCCAGTAGTAAACTGGAAAAAATTTTGTTTCTCACAGGAACCCAGTAAGCAAAACTTCCCTCTATTTTACTTCTTTCAAGCCTGCCCAGAACTGTAGATGTGTTTAAAACCAAAAAACTCACCTCCAGAATGAATAAGAAAGATCACAAAAATGCTTCTGTCCTTTCAAAAGAGTCGAAGGGGGGAAAAAAACACTGAGCAGTTTCAAATATTTACAGTCCCTCTGGACTACTGACAATGGGGGAGACAAATTCCTGTCTTCGATGAAATCTCCCAGAAAAGAAAACCTGGGAAAACCAGACCTCAGAACCTACAGAGTGAGTAACAGAGTCAGAAGCCCAGTCAGTAACATTTACTCAGTAAAGAGCTTTCCCAGCCCGGGTGGAAGTCTGTGTGCACAAAGCACAGAACTGTGCTCAGGATGGCTCCTTGGTATGCCAGGAGCTGAGCTGGGGAGTTTTTGCCTTAGGATTTTTCCTATTCATTGGAAGGCGATCTGGGATTGAGACCCTTTTTAAAATTTTAAGCTAAAGCAACAAGATTTATCGTTCGAAGGAAACGCCATCAGCAACAAGCAGGCTGCGGAGAAAGCATCCTGTGCATGGTCCTGTGTTCCCTCTCACCTCCTTCCTGGAGCTGCAGGTGTCGCTCCCGCTCACCTCCACCAGCAGGCTCTTGTGCCGCAGGATCAGGATCTCCTTGGCGTGCTCCGTGGGCTCGCTGTCCCCGGGCAGGGTGTGCCTGTTGTACGCCGGGCCCTGCAGGGACACACAGAGGCTGCTGGACACGGCATCATCCCTGCCATCCCTCCAGGATCCTCCCCACCTCTGCAGCCATCCCGCCCAGTTACGGGCAAACGCTGATTCAGGTGCGGATGGGAAGAGCCACAGGAGGGAAATGGGATTCCAAACTTTTTGAATGTGAAGTCACCCAAGAAATCACTGAATGACAGGACTGAGTTACACCTGGTAGTCCAGGTGACAGAACAAGTGCAGTGATTTTGCTCGAGGTGCCTTCACAGCTTCAGCTCCCAATGTTTTACATCAACCCCACCTTCCCATTTAAATCACGCAAACAATGGGAATTATAAATCTTCCTTCAAAAGCCACCACCCAGCCAGGTTGGAATCTCCCACTAACACCAGTGGGAGCTGGGATAATGCTGTCACAACAAGGGCTTAGGCTGGATTCATGCAGGACTGGAGCTGCCTTCATCCCTTCACCAGGTCCATAGGCTTCTCCCCAGCCTTATCCCATTGCTTCCCTCAGCTCAGCACAGGGACAGGAGGAGGAGGTTGATCCCTCTGTGCTGAGCTGCCCACACCAGCCTCACCCCTCAGGATTCCCACTTTTGTATGTAATCCATAAAACAAAGGCTTAGGTGGGTTTTAAGGCTAAGTCTCCCTGCAAACAGCAATTCCAACATGCAGCCCCGGGTGCTGTGTGAAACTCCAGACGTGATCCATGGTTCTGTAAACAGCAAGTAGGGTTTTATGCCCTTTAACCACTGGTACCAGTTCCATGGCAAAACTGCTGGGTGGATTTAAAAGCCCTGCAGATTAGTTCCCTCTCACACCTCTCTGTCTTGGGGAAAAATGTACCATGAGGATAACCCTATCCCTGCTCTGCCCTAGGAGCTGCTGCTGGATCTGCTAACCCAGTGCCTGAAGTTCCACGTGCTCCTCCTTTTTCCTTTTCACTGCCGGGTACCGATGCCGAAAATATTCCATGAAATTATAGGCTGACTGGGTGAACCTTTCAAAAGCTGTCAGGCAGCAAACAGAAATGTGCCACTGACTTGGAAACTGGATCTGGCTCCACACAGCCAACTATTCTCTGCTCACAAAGAGACATCCTGGGTAATTATGGAAATATTCATAACATCTGCTCAGGCTGTTCGGATAACCGAGGAAATTCGTGTTATTGGACACTTAAAATATGGATTGAGGGAAAAGTTATACCGTCCTCCTGATCCGGTACAGGTTCCTCGCCAATATTTCCTGCATGTTGTCCAGGACATCAGGATTTGGAGTGTCCTCCAATTTTTGGTCTGTTATGACAGTCCTGTCGCTGCTGCTGCAAAGGAAAGCAGAGCACCTTATTTTGGAGGATGCACAAGAAGTGCATCCCCAAATCTCAGTGCCCCTTTGGGATCCAACCACAGCCAACATGACCAACAGCTCATCCTTGCAGATGGAGCTCTCGGCAAAGCAGGAATTTGGCATCTGCATCAGAGCTGGGCTGTCCATATGCTCCCTGGTGGATAAAAGAGCCACGGGGAGCTGTGGCAGAGCAGAACCATCTGTGAGGTCTGAAGTGGCCATTCAGAGCATTTAACAATGTAAACCCAACCAAAATTGGGCAGGAGCCTCTTCCTCAGATCACCATTTCCCAGTAACTCATGGAGATACAGGTGACCCTCCATGTGCCACCATCAGTGCCAGGTGAGGCACATCCAGCCCATCATTTTTAACCCCCAGCTGCTGAGTTTGAGCTGGTGTTTGCTCACAGGAAGGAGGGGTGGGCTGGGCCGTGGCCCAGTTGCCCAGCCTGGGCCAGCTCGATGGCGTGTTTGCGCTCCAGCTTCTCGTAGAGCAGCACGATGCTGGACTTGGGCTGGTCGTACTCCCTGAGCAGGATCTTCTGCAGGTATTTGCTGTTGAAATATTCCAGTCTGTCAGAGAACAAAATCAGATGGGTTTAGCCTCTCCCCTGACTCCCCAGCACCAACAGACCCGAGCAAGGCAGCAGGGTCACAGCCCACGACTGCCCCATTTTCCATTAAATTCCATTATATCCCATTAACTCCTCCTCAGAAATCGATGGTCCAAGAGGTCAGTCGCTAATTACTTCTGCATTACAATACATGAGTCAAAATATTAAAACTTCACTAAATACAATAAAAACTCCCCCAAAGTGCCAGATATATCATGAACTCTTCTAGAAGTGCTACAAGCACGTGCAGCAGCCACAGATGTAAACACTTCCAGATTCTCTCTTGAGCCATTTCCTCTTCTTTTCTGCTTAAATCGTTGAATAATTTAGGTTGGAAAAGACCTCTGAGATCATCAGTCTCTCTAAGATCTGCTCACAAGGAGCCAGGATGCTCCTCAGCAGCAGTGACTCCCATACCCTCTAGCGGCACTTCCAAGCATGAGCATTCCTAAAAAATCTCTACCAGCTACATCTGTGTCTGGACCACCAAGGAATCAACCCTGGTAGATAGTTTTTTTAGTATATTCTATATGTTATATTTTTACTTGCATTTTTTTAAAAAATCCTAATGTATTTTAAAAAAATTTAAATTGTACAAACTCCCAGAATTTAATGAAAATTGAACAGAAATCTGGTTTTGCTGCAGAAATCTGTAGACATCCTCTGTAATTTCAGTCCACACAAGGCAGTGCTGCAAACTCAGCTCTATAGTGTGAACTGTGCACAGCCTGGGCCAGGCTGTGTGTCATGGCCATAGCACTTCAAGCAGATTTTTTTTGAGCAAGAAGGGACAAACACAACAGGAGAGGAGAAAGGATCTTTATAGGGGGTTGCACAAGAGGTGTCTGCAAGCAGGGAAGTGCCCTGAAAACCTGCTGTCCCCTTAGAAAAGGAAAAGCTGCCCCTCTGTCACCTCCCTCGTGCCACAAGGATGAACAAGACCCAGCTGCCCACAGTGGAAACTTTGGGAATAGAAACCAACCTCCCTTTTTTCCTACACATGTACACAGTTGTATTTTGGCAAATCCTTACTTGTCTTTCCAGTAATACTGTCCCCAGTGTCCAGATATATCTTCAATGCCAGCCAGCAAATGATCCAAGAACTAAAGAGGAGAGAGGATTTCGCTCTACGCCGGTTGCATATGTGATGAGCCCAGCCTGCAAACAGCCAAAGCCACACACACAACAGGGGATGCTTCCAGCTCGGGAGGTGGAGCTGGGAAACAAGGAGAGAAGGCACTGGGATAATTCTCCATCCACTCATCCATTGGTGCTGGAGTACAATGAGTGGTTTGCTTTCAAATGTGGGCAAGCAGAGAATAAATGCTGAGAGCCATTAATCTGCCCTCTGCGATGGGTACAGGAGGGCTGATGGCTTCCACGTTCTGCCCTCTGGGCCTTGACCAGGAGGAAAGGCTCATTTTGGGGTTTTTGAGGACAGTTTGTCCCAGGAAATCAGTGTCTTCAGGATATAAATGTAGTTAACACATCAATATTAATCTTGAATAATAAATACTGCCTTCCTCCAGACACTTCGCACTAAATAAAATCATCAAGTCATACTTTATATAAATACATTCTTATTGTTTAAAATTATATAAAAATACAAGCCTGCTTAGGTTTTCCACCTAAAAGTTAGGTGGAAAAAAAACTCTGTAATTTCCCAAACTGCTTTCCCTGTATCTCTAAACTGGGAGAGGGTACTGCTCTGCTGCCCCTCCACACTCAGGTACCAACGACTCTGGAACTTCCTAAAGCTCTACGTTTTTTTAAAACTATGTTTTTGTGGGGTCAAGGTCAGAAAAGTTTCAGAGCAGCTGGCTCAGCCCTGCAGCCAGGTGTGGGTTTAGTGCCCTCACAAGTCTGTTGGCAGCTGTGTGTTCCACAAACACGATATTGGAGGGAAGCACTGAAGTGTCCCGTCCCTGAGAGTGTCCCAGGCCAGGCTGGACTTGGAGCAACTTGGGACAAGGGAAGGTTCTCCCTGCCCAAGGCAGGGGGTGGAATGAGATGAGTTTTAAGGTCCCTTCCAACTCAAACTACTCTGATTCCCTGGAATTACTCACACAGTCTGATCATCACTCCTGTGAGCAAGAATATCCCAGCTATCCAGATGGCAAAATAAATTTGAGGAAGGAAACTTGTTCTGGCTTCTGCATCCCTGATTTCCAACTATCTGCATTTTTACCTTCTCAACTTAATTGGTGCATTTTCAGCTCACACCTCCTAATAAACACATTTCTGAGATTATTTACCATTCACACCCTAACAAAAGAGCAAAATCTTCTCTGTTCATGACTGGAAAAGGCTTCTCAGCCTCCTGAGCTGTTACGTTAACCTCAGACAAAGCCCTGCAGTCCAACCCCATTGTGAGGATGCCAAACAGGTTTTACAAATGTCTTCAGCCCCAATGGCTTTATTGCTAAAGAAACAATGACAATAATACTCCTGAAGGAGCCATACCCACAGAAACATGGCTGGGATTGAACAATTAGATTCAGAAATATATTAATTTTCCATTGGATGCAGATGCAAATGCAAAGGCTCAGCTGAGTGGGAGAGCAGCTGATCTCATGAAGCTCAGCCTCTCCCTGAAGTCCTCTATGATTACAAGTACCAACATTTGGGTGGTGAGAACAAGGGGAATGAAATCCCACCTTTGGGTTATGGATGTAGAATCATGGAATGGTTCAGGTTGGATGGGATCTTACATCTCATCTCATTCCCCACCTTCCACTATCCCAGGTGGCTCCAATCCCCATCCAACCTGGCCTTGAATAATTTCAGGGATGGTGCACTTCAGAGGTTCCCTCCCATATAGCACCAACCTTATCTTCCCTTTCCTCATTTCTTTGCAAAAATATCCAAACCAATGGTGGTGATGGGACTGAAGAACACATGGAAGCTCCTAATCCTGAAAGCAACCAAGCCTCATTTTCCTTCTTTCTTTCTCTTGTTCCAGAGACCAGAGAAATTTGCGTTAGGTCAGAGCTTAAAGTTTCTTGGGTAAGAAATCATCTTTTTCTCTCATGTTTGTGCATTACCTGATGGTGGCTTATTGGTGGCTGCTCTTCCAATGCAAAAATAACCCATGGTTAGGAACCTGAATAGGACTTCCAGCATGGAAAGGGGCTGACCTTCAGAGGATTCAGGTAAAACTGCAGATCTGCAGGGTCACTGGAGACACACGCATTCCAGGAGACATCAGAAAGCTCTTACCCGAATGTGGATCTGCTCTCCCACGGTGGGAGCACTCTCCCTTTTCCTCTTGACAGCTAACAGGTCAACGAGGGGACGGATGGTCATTCCCTGCAAAGTAACCACCAACACAAAAATCAGCCTTTCCTCACACCCGATTTTCCTGCACTGGAACAAAATCCACTGGCGTGGGGATGAGCCGCAGCGACCTTGTCCTGGTGTTCCAGCAGTCTCTCTCACTTCCCTGCTCCCCTGGCAGGATAAAACCTGCAAAGCTTCAATAAGGACTACAAACTGTTCTCCCAGGTGTACCCCAAATACTTGGCTTGCTCCTGGTAGGAACTTGTCAAGGGGAGCTCACGGAGAGGCTTCAGGATGAGGGGAGGAAACCTCCGCTCACCTTCTCCAGCCTCTCCGAGGCCAAACAAAGCCAACCAATAATTTCAAGGTCAAGCCTCTGGTCTGCTGCTGCTCATGGCCTCCCAGATGGAAAGGGGCTTGAAACAATCCAAGTTCAAATGCCTGAAATGAGGATAATCCTTCAGATTTCTCAGCACGGAGCCTCCGCCAGCAATTGTCTGTTCACTCCTTAAGCACTTCGTGTCACACACCATTACTCCAGCAAACTTTGATGGCCAGCCAGTGCCTAAGTTTCCTAATCAAAGCATCCACCTGGTGGGAAGGGTCAAGGGAAAAGTTTTAATATCCTTTAAGCCTCGTGAGAGAACTAAAATGCTGCTGTGATGTGTTCCTTAGTCCGGCTTCCGTATGAAATGACTTTTCTAGGACATGTTTACAGCAAAAATGATGGAGTAGTTGATGTTTATGACTTCTGAATGTCACAAATGCTGGCACGGAGGAGAGTTGAACACATTTTTAATTGCAGAAACAATTAATGTGTCATTTTAATAGCTAATAGCAATAAAAAATGTGTCACTATCCAGAGTCAATAACACAGAACTCACAAATTCCAGAATAACAGATATTACAAAAATTAAGTAGAAACTGTGCAATTTGGCCTCTTGCCTTCCTGGTTAATCAGCCACAGTTGTTTCCATTTTAAAGCAGCACTGGGCACTGTTATGGGAATCCCATGTGTCATTCCAGGCCACACATCATTTCACAGCACACCTGCAGGTCCCCTGTGTCTCTCCTCCACCCACCAGGGATAACTCATCCCTGGAAGTGTCTGACAGCTCCGTCACAGCTCACACAACGTTTTCCACCTCCAGAAACCCAGTGGGACAGTGCAGGCATCAAACAACCTCCCCCCACACACAATTCACAATTGTTCCATTTGCTCAGAATTTCATGGCAGAGGTCAGGGGCCAGTAAGCTGAGAGAGTGAACTTCCAGCAGTATTTGATCTTAAAACCACACCAAGAGACAGAACAATGAGGGGGGGGTTGTGACATTCCAGACAAGCCCAGAGAGCTCCCTGGAGAACTTCCTGGTCTATGTGGCACATATCCATGCTGCTTGGAAGCACTGAGGAATTGACAATGGCTCAGTCAACTTCCTCAGAATGATTAACCAGGCTTGTTGTGAGAAGAGTCTTATGCAACTGGGTTAGGAGGGCCAAAAGAGAGGAGTTTCCTGGCTTGTGGAATGCACTGATAGAGCCACAGGTGGCCAAGCCCAGCTGCCCACTGGGTGGTCATTCCTCTGTGGCACAAGGGTTTCCAGCCATTCCCCAGAAGGGAACCATAGGATATGGAGGGTTTGAGCTCTGAGAATTTGCTTTGCTGGCCTAAACCAGCCTAGAAGGGCCCAAATCACCTCTGTGTCTTGGTTTCTGTCCTATTTTAGCACAGACACTCCTCATCAAGTCTATATGGAGATCACTGTGAGTATAAAGAAAACATTTTGCATAAAACAAGAACAAAAATGCCCACTAGGCACAGATGTTGTTTCAAAGCCAATATTTCTCTTGCCCTTTCCACACACAGTGACCATGAAGGATGCTGGGATGGTAAAAATATTCCCTCCCCAATAATGCATCCATCAATGTGTCTGGCAGCAGCACCACAAACTTGATTTGCAAACCCAGGTTTTTGAAGGCTCTGTTACATTTACCCACCTTTTCTGTGCTGAGCTCCAGCAATAGCTTCCTGCCTCAGGTTTTAAGTAATTTTCCTGTTTTTTTCCTCCCCCTGTTCTGGTGGTGGCCCTGGCACTGCAGGTCCCTGTAGCCCCAGCACAGCCCCTCTGCAGACACAATGTTCCTGTGAATGGCTGAAGGTCAGGGGGTCTCCCCGGCGACACGGGGACCCTGTTTAACTCTCACCCTTTTGCACGGGGATGACATCACCAGCTGAGCTTTGAGGTTACACAAAAGCCCTTTTCCCAGCCCGGGAAGGATTTCCCGAAGCCTGGAGCTGCCGCCTTAGAACAACCTTTGTGTGAGGCTCAAGAGCGGCTCTGCGTGAGCGGACGTGCCTGGGGACCGGGGCTTTTCAATTCCTCACCCACATTTGCATCTTAAAACTTGTCAGGCTCCACCTAAGCACATCCCCCCCTCTCCCCAGCCTGGCCCCTGTTTTCTCCTTTCAGGCTGAGGCTGTGCCCAGTCACACTGGCCGGCGATTCCCATTGGCACAATGCATTCTGATCCCTCCTCCACCACTTTTCCAGCTCAGGATGAGGATTTAGGTGGATGTGGGGAAGTAAAATCAACCCCAACCCTTCACATTGTCCAAGTGCTCGACACCCACCTGACGGGTTCAGTCAGGAAAAGCAGAAGGAATTTGCTCCGAGGGTGATGCTTAGCCATGGGGCCACTTGGCAGATGTCACCATGAGCCACCATCTCCCCAAGGCCCAGAAACTCCTCTGCTCCCTCCATCTGAGGGCAGGAGGAGGGTGGCTCCTGATCAGCATCTCCACATGGACCTTGTGTCCTTGACCAGGAGCTCGCAGGGAGTTTTTCTATATGAGATCTTTCCCAGACCTCCACATCCCACTCCCTTCAGCCCTGTGGACACTCACTCTTTACTTTTTGGCATAAGCAGCAGGTGGACATTGGCCTTGCTCACTTCAGCACCAGACAACCCTAAGCTGTCCAGCACATCCTCCTTCAAATGTGGCTGTGTTTGCCAGGTGAACTAAAAGCTGTATTTTAGAGAGGCCCTTAGAGACTTGGTGCTGGTCAGAGAAGAGCAGGGAGACATCCAAACCCTCATCCCCCAGAAAGCTGCAGGAATGGTTTTACCACTAGATGTCACAGCAATGCTGAGAGCTGCTGCTCCTCCCGAGCCCTGGAGCACCACAATTCCTTAAAAGTCTGTGTTGGAGCACCAGAATTTACAGCCCCAGCATGAGGCAGAGGAGCCTTCTGGAGGGGACCTAATCCCCAGACTCCTGGAGGGGACCTAATCCCCAATCTGTGCCAAAGACTGGTTTTACCTGTATGAACACGGTGAAGAGGATGACAACAGTTGTTGCTGCAATGAAGAGCTTTTTCCTGTGGAAGTCAGGCAGCAGGAAAACCAAAGAGAAGCAAATGGCCCCTCGGAGCCCCCCATAGGCAATGATGAACTGGTCCTTACTGGTGATGGTGTTCACATGAAATCTGTTCACAAAGAAAGTCAGCACAAGAACCCCTGAAAAGCAGGATTGAGGCACATCAATCAAACAGAACAATTAGATAAAACTCATGATCTTACATTTTCCAGTAGAACATCACAGAACTGGTTAACACCAGCTACAAGGAAATAGCCAAGGCAGAAGGGGGTATATTCCCAATAAAACACTGGAGAATTTTTCTTCCAGTCTGATCCAACAGGTTGAAATTTGCTTTGTCCAGATAAAACTTAATCCCCAACATATTTCTGATTTGAGGGATTACAAATATCGATTGGCTACAGTCATGAAATATTAACTGATTTATTTCAATTGGTGGTGATAAATGACTGAATTGCTATGGTTACAAATGCTTTTGAGGCAAATTATCAGCAACAACTTAGCTACAACTTGCCCTCCTATTTGACAAAGTTTCCAAGCAGTAGTTTGGATAAGTAGCTATATTCCACCTGTGTTAATGCCATTTCTTTCCCTCAGATTTATATGGTACAAATTGAAGGCCACACAGCATTTGCTGTGATTTACAGCCATTTGCAAATGCACAAACAGATGCAGAAAGGCACAAAAAGTCAGGCCTTAAATCAGTAGGCCGTGATTTTAATACCAATGGATGTGATAAACATCCAATTTCTGAAAGATTAACAGCCATTTCCAGAACTGATGGCCCTGCCTGTCACTGACTTTTGTTAGGAATTAGCTGTGTTAGGAGCCACAGCACTGCTGCTCTTCTAGAGGGTGTTTGTAAAAGAAATAAAAACAGTGCATTTATTATGTACATATCAAACATCTTCCCACACACCTCTAGCTAAAAATAGCTGAACTTTTACTGTACGCTGGAAGAATTTGAAGAAAACAAAAAGCTGGGGCTGTTTGGGAATAGAGAACTCAGTTAACTGAATCTTGTGACACTTTCCCCATCTCTGGAGCTCTGCAGAACTGGTGCCCAGACCAGCAGATGGGAAGCACTTGGGTGTCAAGGTTCTTTGCAACTAAAAAATAAATAAAAACAAAGCTTCCCTCAAAAAAAATTTTTTTTAAAAATTTAAAACAAAGCCTCCCTCAGATCACATCCATCCCTACCCTACAGCTCAGGCAGTGCCGAAGATTTAAAGGGACAAAATATACTTGAGCTGATATCCTGGCCTTTGTCTTAATTTAATCCTTCCTCATAAATTATTATTAGCATTCTCTAAACTAATTCAAGGCCAGTTTGCTCCAAGAAATGACATACAATTAATCATTCCGAGCAGAATGTATTTTCTCCTGCAGATACCTTGGGAAAGAGCAGGAGGAAATCTCCCCAGGGCTTGGATATCAGCAGAGCCCCAGTGCTGCCATGCAAGGGCTCTATTTTCCTTTTGAGATGGTCTTCCTCATACCAAAGGAATTCCCCAGATTTCTGCAGAATCATTTCTTAAATATTTAAAGCAGTGAGAGTCTTCTAGGAAGGACTGGGATACAGCTTACACACCAGTCCCAGCACTGCCCACCCAAAAATCCCCAACTCTGCAAGGAAATGTGGGGGCACCACCCTTTTCTAGGTCAGGGCCTCAAGCACCTCCAGAATCCTAGAATCCTGGAATTGTTGAGATTGGAAAAGCCCTCCAAAGCCACCAAGTCCAACCATGCCTCCAGCACTGCCAAGGTCACCATTAACCCATGTCCCCAAGTGCCACACCCAGACATTCTCTGAAGGTTCCAGGGCTGTTGTCTCCACCACTGCCCTGGGAAGCCCATTCCAATGTCTGGCAACGTTTTCCATGAAGACATTTTCTCTACTATCCAATTATTAATTAATTATTAATTAACCCAGAGCTGCTGGATGGCTCTGAGCAGGAAAAGGTCTACTCTCAACCACCATCTCCAAGGCAGGAGTTTCCCAGTCTGGCTCAGTGCAGCCCCTTCCCAGTTCTCTGACACCCTCCCAGGAAGGTTCAGCAGAACAGGAATATCCTCTTCAGGACCACTCAGACAATTTCCAGCCATGGTTTTTGTGCTCTTACTGAATTCCAGGGAGATTTTGACTGGAAAAGGGTGGCTGAAGCTTGAGCCCTTCCCTAATAATGTGCTGCATAATTTATGCTGCTCTCAGAAGGGCTGTGCTTAGGGAGGATTTTTGGGGTGCTTTTGTAGCATTGTTATGTTCTTATATATTGCAATGAAAAGTTTTTAAACTAAAAAGAAAATCAAACTCACTGAGAACTCCTTTTTATCTGAGCAAACAATTTAAGAGAAACCACTTAATGGTAATAAAACACTTGAATGTACAAAAAACTAACTAATGAGCACATTTCCAAGTATGGTGCACAGTTATTAAAACAAACTTTGGCATGTCCTAACAGCTAATAAACCCCATTCTGCTCTGCCTTGCTAGTCATGGCCTAACCTATTTAAACAATTTCTTGAAATGTCTGTCAAATTCGAGTTCACTGCTTGACTCACTGGTTTGTAAACATAAATCCTGTTGAATGTTTTTTAGCTCTCAAGTTCCTTGCCAAAAATGTGTGCTGCTATTTTCACAAATATTGTTAATATATAAAAAATAACCATAACTGAGGCACTCTGCACTCATTAGGTGCCAAACACTGTAAGAGGAATGAAGGTCTTAGCTCCCAATTCAGAATAAGCACAAGATGCAATGAGAAGAAGGGAAAAAACAGCACATCTATTTTTTCTGGCCATTTTCAATGCATGAAGATGGGATCTCAAGGAATTCTGGAACCAGGACTTGGGTTTTCCTCATACTTGTGGCTAAAGTATCAGAAATCAGTTATCAGGAGATATCTGCAGAAATACCAGGAGATAACTGCAGAAATCAGTTATCAGGAGAGTATTTTCCTGCCTTGCTCTCCTTATTGACCAAGCCTTGGTCTCTTTATTGCTGTGAGGTTGGTCACACACCCTGATAGGTTTTCCAGGGATGCTGTAGACTCTCCATCCATGGAGATAACCAAAAGCCATCTGGACAGAGTCCTGCCTGCCTGATCCTGCCGGGGCAGGGGGTTGGAGCAGATAATCTCCACAGGCCCCTGCCAACCTCAGTGATTCCCCAAATCTACCACTCTCAACCCTGACCTGAAATTCTTGAGTAGGAGCAGGAGCATCCTCACAGTTTAGGTTCCAAATTTTGCCTACCCAAGACAGCTACTGGAATGTTCCTCCAGTTTCCCAGGGAAGGACGCTGCTATACATGAGCATATTATGAATTAAATCCCTTAAACTTCCACAATTCAGAATATAGGGTCAGAGGATTTTCATGGATCTCTCACCCCAAGGTACGTACCTACAAATTCCCTCCTGTTGGGAGAATACCAAGGGACTAAAATTCACTGAAATGGAAGAGGAGATCGTGGTAATGAAGGAGGGTAAATAAAGATCATGGCAAAAAAAGGACATTGGTAAAATAGATCTCATGAGAGCTTCTATCCAGCACCAGTGAGCACAGAGCATGGAACTGCAGCAAAATGCAAGATTTGGAATTGAGTAAAATAAAAGAAACATTGGCTGGGATGCCCCAGTCCAGTTGTAGCATTCCCATCTGGAATTACCACACTGCAGAGTGAGCAGGAAAGGATGATGGAGGGGCAGAGCACCTTCTCATCCCTCACTCCCAGAAACAATAACATACATGAAAAACCAAGATAATTTCCCCTACCAAGTGCCCTCCAAATGAGGCAGAAAATAACCGTGAAGCAAATGTAGGGCCAGTTCCACTCGTGGTTTTCTCCAATGGTGGAAACTCCGAGGAAGATGAAGATGAGGGTGTCGCTCACACTGCTCCACATCTTCATGAAGTACTTGACTGTGGTGTGGGACTTGAGGGAGATGTTGGCCTCCACATAACGCTTCATGCCCATGGCACAGGAAATGATGCTGAGGAAGTGAAAAATAAAAAACAGAAAAGAAACGATATGGGTTTTCTACTTTAACAAAGAAAATCAACACATCTGTTATGAAAAAAAGCAGGTTTCATCGGATCTTGGATGTTTGCAGGCATTTCACTGAGGGCAGATTCACTTCCTACATCAGGCCAAGAGTATAAGGACCATTAGGACAATAAAATACTTTATAGGTTACCCAAACTGTCCAAAACTGGATTTTAACAGACGAACAATTCATCACCTGTTAAATTTTTATCAGAGCACAAAGCAACATCTCCAACTAGCACCCAACTCTTCCTCTCCCCACACACTGCTTCCAGTTCTTTAACTTTGCCAAACTCTGACCTTGTGATTGCCTGGCAATTTTTCATGGATAATTGGTTCTTCAAGTTCCAGGGGACATGGCATTATCCTAATTCATCAGCTTTTCAAATCAATACATTTTCAGGCCAGCAATCCTAGGAGGTCAAAACAATTGAGCGCTCAAAGTGCTGAAGCTCCGTTTTTTTATATTTTAGTCTGGACCAAAATATTTTTGTTCTAAATAGTGCAGGAGGAATAGAAAAAGGGCTTTAAATTTCCAAAATCTGACTTCCAGTGCCGTTTGGTAAGGCCATTCATATTTTCATTGCACTGAAAACTGCTTCCACAGGGAACATCACAGTGTTGGACCCCAGAAAAGCCAACAGAGAAGCAAATCCTTGGCTTGTCCGTGGCTCTGGATGTGACCTGGCCACACCTGCTGTGACCAGGACAGGTAAGTGACCCAAACAAAGGTGTTGAGAGAGGTGATGGCTCACCCAGAATCATCAGCTAAGAGCCTCTCAGAGAACTGCCAGGCAATTCCTGCTTTGCACTGAAAATGCCCTGTTTAACCCCAGAATTCCACTAACATTTTGCATTATTTTGAAGACACAAACGTTTGGGTCTGTTTGAATTTAAACCTGGGCTTTAGTGAGAGGATTTGTGGCAAAAGCAGAGGATAGGAAAGGTCAGAACTGGGCAAGTTAAGATTCTTTTGCTGAGGAATGGGATCCTCTATCATCCAGCAGCAGGAGACCAAGATTCAAGTCCCTTTTTCACCAAATATTTAAGTTCACATCTTTCATCTCCTGGTAAAATGTACCAGTACATAAAAATACTCTAATACAGGTCTGGTTTGATTTATCTTTTTTAGGTTCTGACCTGCTTTGCCAGGAAGAGTAACAGGGACTGAACCACAGACTGAAACAAAAAAAAAATTCTTCAGTTTCTGTGTCTGCCTCAATAAATAGTGGGGAATTTGGTTACAGTTAAAAACTAAGAAATCCAAGTATTTACCGGCAAGTAACTGCCAGAGCTGTGGTTTGGGAATGCTTGCTAGAGAATGGACATGGGATCACAGCAGGGTTACAGAAAGGGAATAAACTTGTCCTGGATAAAGATGGACACTGCCACCAAGGCAAGGGGCAGGAAAAATAAAAGAGAATAAGAAAGGAAAAAATCAAATGAAAGGCCATTTGCAGAACAGTTTCACAGACTGAGCTGTATTCAGATATTTTATATTTTTCTGGTCTATGTAGAATTGATTTTTTTTGGCAATCAAATTATTTTTCAAAGAAACAAACTGCCAAAAGCTGCTTCTTATAATACAGTATTCCCTGGCCACAACAGAATGAATTGTTTGAACTCCAGATCTATAAGAGAGGCATTTATAATTTGGCAATTAGAAGGGCATAGTGCAGGAATCAGCTGCCTTTGCCATTGTTTTGCTTTAGAAAAAAATGCATTATTCAAAAGAACAGCAAATGGGTTCCATAATGGGTACAGCAGATTGTGATTGATAGAAGGAGACACCATTAGGATTGAATGTTTTCTGCTCCATGATGATTATGCAGCGTATTTATTTCACTGTTCTGTTTTGCACGCCTATAAATAGGTTTTTCCTACCTATTCCCAGAGCTGGAATTGTTTCCAGTAACACTCAAATATTGCTCCTATTAACCAGCTGAGGAAACAAAATCTGCAAGACGCAGGAATTGTTTATATCCAAAGCAACATCATTAGTTTGAAAATAGATCTCCCAGATACTTCTGTGCTGAGCTGGGAGCCCACTTCATTTTTTTATTTTCTTTTTACCTTCATTCTCATCAGCTGCACAGTTGTTTACACGGCAGCTACTGATGTAGGGTGAGTGCATTTTGGTGTCTTTGGGGGAATATTAAATGGTTGTGATCCTCAGCACCAGCTGACTCAGTTTGGGTAGGAGAACCACACTCAATAGATACCAGCCCACAGAATCCAGGAGGATGGATCCCTCTGGTTTTCCTCTCTTTCTTGAGATTTGGTGAACACTGGGGTCTTTCTGGCTGTTCTTGTCTCAGCATCTGCTCTGACAGTGAGATGTCCGACGAGGTAAGCACATAGCCTACTTAGTCTCTAAAATCTGAAGGATCTGGCCCAAAAATATTTATTTTATTGAAAAACCTACCCAGTTAAAAAAAAATTAAATTAACTGAATCATCTCTGACAGTTTTGGCTGAAACTGGCCAGCAGATTCCCAATGTTATTTGAGACAGGGTGTTGGTTGACACCTGAGGCCAGACATGAGCTGTGTCTGAGCTTCTGGAGCCAAGTCAGAATCTCCAAAGCAGAGGTTTCCATTAGAATCCTCTGCTCCCAAAGAGCAGGAATACTTCAGGCTTTAGTTCCCATGTCATCACTCACTGCTCTGCCACACCAAGGGCTGCCAGGCAGGACATGCAGATGGGGAAGGGGATGTGAGAACAAAGTGCTGCAAACAAAGACCAAACCTTTCCAAGGCGCAGACTAAATCCTCCTTGTAACACTTCCCATGTTGGTCTTGACTGGGCCATGTGGAAAATAACAAAATAAGCTAAGAAACTTCTTCCAGCTCTGCCAAACCTACCAGACAGCTCACTGTTGGAACATCCAGCCTTTCCAAACAAAAACCATGGAGCTCAAACAAACACTCCTCAACAACCTGCATAAATCCACCACCAGCCATCGACGTGCAATTTGGGAAACAGAGTGACATTTGGAGAGGGCCCTGCTCCTCGTCACACACAGACTTCCAGATTTTAAAACGGTTTTTGGGTATTTTTCAGTGAATATAGGCAGCAGGTTTTCCTGGAGAGAAGAGCTGCCAGGCCTCACTTACGCCACAATCCCAGAGAGGTGAAACATCTCTGCAGTGAGGTAGGACAGGTAGCTGTACAGGAACACGAAGAGGGGCTCGATGACACGGATGTCCTTGGTGAAGCGTGTGGTAAAGGCAGCAGTGAACCCAAAGCTCAGCCCCACTAAAACTCCTCCCAGCCCAACCACGAAGAATTTTCCAACGCCAGCAAAAACATCCACGCTTTTGATGGTCGGCATCTCACAGAAAGAACGAAAGAGTTTGTAGAGCACCTTGGGGGAGAAAGGAAAGAGGGAAAGAGCTGTTAGCTGGAGGTTCACCAGACGTGGTCATGACCTCAAATACACTGCAGGGATTTCTGTCAATTCAGTGTCACCTCCTGCTCAGGAGGTCTGGGTCCCACCAGGGGACTGCTGTGGCCCTCATTCTGTCCCCAGACACAGAGTCAAAGAGAAACCTGAACACTTCTAAGTTTCACCTGAATGCTGCCCAGGACCTCAGGCCAGGAAATTGGACCAGGAGTACTCTGCTAGAAGGGGTTGTTGATGCTTTTCCCTCAACAAATCAGAGAATCATTGAGGTTGGAAAAGGCCTCCAAAATCATCAAGTCCAGCCATTAACCCAGCACTGCCATGTTCACCACTAAACCACGTCCCCAAGTGCCATATCCACATGGTTTTTAACACTTGCAGGTGTGGTGACTCCACCTCTTCCCTAGGCAGCCTGTGCCAATGCTTGACTGCCTTTTCTATGAAGAAATTTTCCCTGATAACCAATCTAAACTTCCCCTGGTGACACTTGAGACCATTTCCTCTCATCCTGTTATTTGTTCCCTGGGAGAAAAGACCAACCCCCACCTGGCTACAACCTCATTTCATATAGAGGGAAATAAAACCTTCCCTGAGCCTCCTTTTCTGCAGGCCGAGACCTCCCATCCCATCATTCAGCACTCAGCAGGTCAAATACCCCAGCTCAGGCTGGTCCTTACCACGGTCACGGCATCGTTGAGGAGCGATTCCCCAAAAACCAGGATGTGCAGCTTCTCATTGACGTGGATCTCCTCAAAGACAGCCAGCACGGCCACGGGGTCTACGGCGGCGATGAGGCTGCCAAACAGGAGGTTGTGCAGCAGGGACACGTCCTGCAGCCTGAAAGCTTTCACCTGGCAGATCCCATAGAGGGAAAAGCCGATCCCAAACACGTTCCAGATGGTCCCCACCACCGCGTAGAGCAGGATGGTGCCAATGTTCTCAAAAAAGGGGCGGCTGGGCATGAAGTAGCCGGCGTCCAGCACAATGGGGGGCAGGAGGTAGAGGAAAAAGATGTCGCTGTCCATCACTGGTGGTGACCTGTCATTTAATCCATAGATGATTCCCCCCATGATGAGTCCCACAAATATCAACAAACAGCTTTCGGGAACGACGGAAGGCAGCTTGTTGTAGAGATGGAACCCTGGAGGGAACCCACGGAGAGATAAAAGTGGTGTTATCCCACCAGCCCAAACCCTCAGGAGGTCCCCACACTCCCACTGTCAGCAGGTTACACCTCAGAGTGGCACAAATAAATTCACACAGTGAGGGTGAAGTTGCTCAGAAATTGGTTAGAAAATCTGAAAATGCCAAACTGTCTCAAATTACTGTCTGTCAAGATCTCATTTCATCATAGCATAACATGAGAGAGATATATTTAGGTAATAAACAAAAAGTAATAATCTGCATAAATAAAATGGTATTTGGAATTATTAATTATGTAATCTAGTCAGCAGCCCATCTTCAGCATGAACAGAAATAGCAGCTTCTAATTTTAAACACAATACAGATTCTGTGCATTAAAAAAAAAAAAAAAAAATCATAAAAAGCCTACCCATTAATTTACAGGTCCACTTTTAATAGTATTTAATCATCAGCATTTAAAGCTAAAAAATGTCCAATCAAGCCTGTCTTGTGCAATGGCCAACATTAGAACAACCACCACAAGTACAAGGTGAGTTATCAAAAGTCATTGAAACAAGTCTAATTAGAATAATAAATTTTAAAAATATCTGATCATTATTATGTCTTCATGTGTGTGACTAGAATAGTGTCTCATTCTGTAACATGAAATTAGTCAGATAAAAAGTCCCTTTCCATCTGAAAAATTCGGATCAAACTCAGTCATAGAGACTTCTTTCTGAAGAAAAGAAATAAATACAAGGAAAAGTGTGGTATAATAACTTTTATAACAATTTAACAGAATTGAAGAAATTCCTTCAGAAAAAATATTTATCTATAATTCTCGCTTTCCTGTGCCCAGTTTTTCAGAGGAAAATCTAAAAAGATCAAATACTTTGCATAACTTAAATCTTTCTTAGATGACCTTGCACAGACAATCAGTGCACTGAGCTTTTATTTCAGGTTGTGTAACACCCTGGACATGGACAGAATTATTCCTTGGTCAGACACAGGGAACTTTTAGAAGAATAAGGAATCCTCATTTTAGGATGAAGATGTAAGTGGACCACCTGCACAGAGCGTGGCTGGCAAAGAAGTCAAGGTGAACACAAACATTGGTGTGCCCTGCAGTTAAATCAGTTAAATGGATGCATGTTTAATGCAGTTAAATCCTCCTCCTGGAAACCCGGTGTTTTTCCTCCTAACAACAACAGCACTCCCAGGTGTGAATTTCTAGATGGAAACCCACCATTTCCAACCTAAAATGCAACTTGTTTTCCACCTGTGCTGTGCCTCTGGCACGCAGTGTGCGGATTCCGAGAGTTTGGCATGATACCTCAGGCTCCAAACCAGAGAGCAGGGTGAGCAAAGGCCACCTCTGCCCATACCATCCCCGCAGAGATTCCTGTCCCTCCTCATCCTCCTCACCTATTTTGGCCAAGGATGCCAGCATGATCCAGAGCGTGATTTCAAAGGGGACCTGGACGTGCTGATAATCCAGAGAGAAGAACGCGTGCTCCGAGGAGTCATTGCCTGCTGCTTCCTCGGCTGCCCAGCTGATGTTCTCCAGGATTGCATCCTCCAGCAGTGGCTCCTGCAGGGCTCCCACCCGAGGGGTCTGGAGGGTGCAGGAGAGCCAGCACCCAGCCAGGACAACTGCAGCTCTGTTTCCCTGGCTCTCCATGTCCCTGGAAGCTGCTGGCTGCTCCCACTGTGGTGGGTGAGTGGTTGGAAGCGCTGCTGGAGATGCTGGGGCAGCTGCAAAGGGAGGAGCAAATGCTCCACCTCAGGCTGGTTTCTCTCCCTGGTCCTTCAGTTTCCAGCTGGGAGATCCCACTGTAGAGTGGCACTTTTAGCCCAAATGGGGGCTCAGGCTGTGGATGCTTCCTTGAGGAAATGCCTCGTGTGCCCTCAAACCAGTGGTACAACTCACATTTCAGTCTTGATGTGTTTTGGCTTCCAGTCCCTCATAAGCCTCTCTTGGAGGGAAAAAAAATAACCTTCACTGCTGTTAGAACAGACTTGACAGAATAGGTTCCATAAAAAACTCCATCCCAAAACAGCCCCATCACACAGGGGGATTCCCTGGATTTCTGCAGTGCCCACACAAAGAACACAAGACAAACATTACTGGAAATCAGTTTTCATCAGGTTAAACAAGCAAATCACTCAGTTTGTTGGGCTAAATACAGAGCTGCAGGAAGAGAGGGTACCTGTGTGGGACAAAAAAGGCTCTACAATTGCTTAAAGCTTCCTATAAAAAAGATTAACGGGAAAAGTTCTCTTCTTCTCTCCTGAAAACAGCATCAAGAACTGAGTTGCTCAGAATAGTTGGAAAAGTGGAAAAAATAAAGATAGTTGCAATAGCATTTAACAGATTTTAATAAAACAGTGTACTAAAAAATGTATTGGGTCAAATTCCTCCATTGTGAAGCTTCATTTAGGTTGATGATGTTTCAAGAGGCACAAGCTCAGCCCAAAGAACACTGGTAATTAAACTCCGGGGCCCGGGGCTGTTGCCAGACGGATCGATGGCCTATTTGTTCCCTTCAGCCGCCTAAGTGACACCAAAATCGAGTGCCTGTGACAGGCTGGTGACCCACTTCTGAGCTGTGGGGGCCCAGGACACAGATCCTGGGCCTCAGCACCATGTGAGCTCCCTATCCCTCATCCCATTTGTAAAGCAAGAGGAGGATGCATTTTGGAAGACAGGAGGGATACAGAAATACCCTCGAGGAGCAATTTCTTACTGCTTTACCCAGGGTTCCTCTGAATTTCATAGAATCAGACAATGGTTTGGGTTGGAAGGGACCTTAAAACTCATCTCATTCCAACCCCCCACCCATGGGACACCTCCTGCTATCCCAGGTTGCTCCAAGCTCCATCCCTGTCAGAGTCCAGAACACTCCTCTGACTGTCCTGAGTGATTCCAGACCCAGACAGGGGGCTGGGAAACCTTGGCAAGGAGTCAAGGACTCCTGTGCCTTTGATTTCAGCCTCTGGGAGAAATTACCACCTCTGTGTGAAGAACTACAAATCACAAGAGTTTAAGTAGGGTGATAGTTAGGTATTCACAGGGTGAAAAGTAGATTTATGTAGTTTCTAGACTGATAAGTGAAAAACACAAAATGGAGTCTCCACGTGGTATTGAGGTTTCTCCTTCACCATTTTCCCCTGTGTCATGGGCATCTTTGGTTTGCTCAGAGTGGAGTCTGACCTTCTACCATGGGACACAGGTATTGGGGATCTTTTGTAAATACAGCACACGTAACTTTTAGTATAAAGATGTTTGTCACCTTCAGGGCTGGGTTATTCCCCATGAGCTGACCTGCTGAACAGATCACTGTGGGTCAGAGAAGAAATTGTACAGATAAAGAAAAAATAAACAGCCTTGGAAAAGCAGAGGAGACAGCTCTCGGTCTTTCCTTCGATCTCAGTACTGGACAAAAACACTTTTACACTCTCGTGAAGAACAACATCACATAAAAACCCAAGACAACCCTTGGACACTTCCAGGGCAGCCACAGCTTCTCTGGAAAACCTCTTCCAGGGCCACACAACCCTCACAGGGAGGAATTTCTTCCTAATATCTAACATGAAATCACTCATTACTCTGAAGAAGGGAGAACAGTGCTCCTAACAGCAATTAAGAAGTAATTCAGAAATTATTTAGCCAGAGGAAGTGCGATGGAAACAGCTCTGAGCCTGGGCTCACATCCCAAGCCATCATATTTTCCTTTTTCTGTTGAAATATTGGGTGTTAAAGGTTTCAGGATTTGTTCTATTTGGCAGCATGGAAAAGAAGTTCTGCCAGCCTCCCATTCCCTTCCATCCCCAAATGATCCTTTTTGTCTCTTGCTATTCTTGTGAAAAAAAGCAAAAAAGTCAATGCTCACCTACACTTGCCTTAAGCCAAAAACAAAATGTTTGCATCTTGAAGGGGGAAAAAGCCTTGCAGTGGGGAGTTCAACAGCATCCTGGAAACTGGTAGAATCTATATTTATTTAATAATGGAACCAGAAAAAACCCAACAGAGCTGGGACAGAATTTGAGGAAGGTCAACAGAGAAGATAATTTTAAAAAATGCTCCATTTTTCAAAGAAAGCTACCTCATAAAATCATTAAGGTAGGGAAAGACATCTAAGACCAAGTTTGTTTTATATTAGCTATGAATAAGCCAAAGACAAAATGTTTTTCCAAACTTCTATGATAACAGAATTCATGCTGTTCCTCTGGTAATGGCTATTGATATTATTGATCCACTTTTTCATGTGAGCACCATTTGAGTCGGTGTTTATGGACAGGCTTTCATTTTTTCCCCTAATGTAATGCTCTTTCCTACATTTTTCAGTCTGCAGGCTGAATTTTGATCCCCACAATTGTGCTGACGTTGTGAGCACAATTGTGCTCCTGCTCTTGGTGGAATGAGGAAGACTGGGAGAAGAACAGAATTATTGTGGGATGTGAGGTCAGTGACCAAAATTCAGGCCCCTGCAATAAAAACGTGACATTCCTGCATGGGAGGGGGTCAGCCCCACAGTACCATGGTGGATTATCCCTGAGGGAGTTCTTGGCTTTCCCTAGGGAAACCCTTCAGTGCTCTGTGCTGACCCCTGGGACAGATATTTGGGAGCACCCAGGAGGTGTTTTAGTGTTGCTATCTTCTTTTGGGTTGGATTTTTTTTTTTTTTTGGCCCTTTTTTAGAAGCAAACTTTTTTTTTTTTTCCAGCTTACCCTAAAAATCTCCAAGCCACTCATCCCACTTCCCCTTCTGAGAAGGATCTCACCCACAGCAGGAACGGGAAACCCCAGGCCACCACGTGGGGTCTGTCAGCACATCACAGGCCATGGGGCCACTAAGAAGTAACTTGGTGCTGCAGGGAGCTGGGGAGCCTCATGGGCACCCAGAGCCCAGGCAGGCTGAGGTTTAATATAGCATCAGTGATTCCAGTTAAAAAAATCTGGGTTTAAGGAGAATTCCAACTAAATTACATTGAGCAGCTGGAATATCGATAAGGAACAAGTTAAAAGAATGCAACTCAGCAGAGGTGTGAGCACATTCTGCCTCCTTACTAATGAGATCTGGGGTATTTAATTCCTGAATTTCACCTCAGTGTGGAGATCAGTTCCCATTTATTGGCTGCCCCCAGGACTCCACACCCTGGTCCCACACACTGTCAGGAGAAATCCATGCTTACCCTGAAGTTTTTTTACTTTCTGGATGCAGCCTTTTATTTCTCTTCGTGGAATAAACATAAGCAGGTGGCAATTTCCCAGGATGTCTTTGTTATATAAAAATATTCAATAAAACTGTCCCCAAGCCATCTGCCTGTGATCAGTGACCTGTCCTTGCTGTTTGATGGCTGAGCTGGAGCAGAGCCTGGGCAGCAAAGGGAAAGGGAGCTGTGCCCATGGCCTCTCCCAGCGTGCAAACACCAACACCAATAGTCACACACAGCATTTCACACTCTGATTTGTATAAATTTAACTTGAATGGTTCTGCTTTCTCTTCCAGGAAAGAGTTGTTATAATTCAACTACCAGGAAAAAGGAACAAAATTTGGTAGTTTAAAACTTCAAGGCAAGATCTCCAGGAAATTCGTTTGCAGTTCTGTTCCCTATTCCATTACAGTCACAAATCTCACTCATTTGAAACAAAGAACCAACACAAGTATTTTTGTTTTTTTTTAAAGTGGATGCAGGTCTGGAGGTTCTCTCACTCATCTTTGTTAACTTTTGTTACCTAGGTTAGTAATTAATTATTGCAATATCAACTTTGTAAGGTTGAGCAATAGAGAAGGGGAATAAATGGTCCATTTGCCTTAGAAATTTGGCAATGGAAAGCAGAAGTGTGTAATCACTACAGATGGGAGTAAGAACAAAAAACAGCAACACAAGAGATTAAGAAATTGTATTATTGCATAAAATTAGAAACTTTTTGAGGAGGAACAAGGATCCCTATATAGCAAATCAGAACCCAGGAAAGCAAAGCATCTGTGTCCCAACAGGAGTGAGAGGCAGGAAAACCCTTCCTGTAACAGCATGGGGAGAAAAGATAAAAAAGTCATGGGATGACAGACTGGTTTGGGTTGGAAGGACCTCAAAAACCATCCAGTGCCAACCCCTGCCAAGGGCAGGGACACCTTCCACTGTCCCAGGCTGGTCCAAACCCTGTCCAACCTGGCCTTGACACTACCAGGGATGGGGCAGCTACAGATTCTCTGGGCACCTGTGCCAGGGTCTTCCCATCCTCACGACCAGGAATTCCTTCCCAAAATCCCATCTCACTTTGCCCTCTGGCATGGGAAGCCATTTCCCCTTGCCTTGTCCCTCTCGGCTGTCCTGAAGTCCCTTCAGGCACTGGAAGGGGCTCTAAGCTCTCTCCAGAGCCCCCCCACCTATCCCAGCCTGGCTCTGTAATGGAGTTGATATTCCCAGAGAGTTCCACAGAGCCCTGAGCCCTTATTTCAGCTTCAGCTTTACCCAACCAGAGCTACATTTAGGAAAAATGCTGTTCCCACTCACCCTCAGGGAGGAGCAGCAGTGGTGGGACACAGAAAACCCGTCAGTCTCAGCTCCTCTTCTGGGGCTGCTTTTAGTCCCAGCTCCTCAAGGTCCTGCAGTTTCCCTTCTCCAGGGGAAGCTCCTTGCTCACCTTTCTTTCAGAAACACCACCAAAGAAAACCCCAGCAAGAGTGGGGAGATGCCACATTGCTCCCAAGGCGTTGCAGTTTAAAAGGTTGGAAAAACAGCAGCAAATTCTCTCCTTCAAAGAGAGCCCCAAACAAGCACCCTGAGGAAAACAAAGCCTTGATGGACACAGACCACACAGAATTCCCAACACATTTTGTGCAAGTTTCAATAATTCAGCTCCACACACAAATCTCTCCCCACTTTGCTCCAGCACATCAAATATTCCTCCAGATATTTTACCTTCCCAAGAGCACAGCCAAGAAGTGAAGGAGAATATCCACAACCCCTCCATGGAACAGGATGGAAAAGGGAAGCTCTTCAATCTCCTGGGATTCACAGCTCCATACTAAACCCTTTTATTTCCCCCCAGGAGGGAGCCAGGATGGTGGATGTGGGAGTGGAAGGTTCATTAGCACCTAGGCACTCATTTACCAAAGGAGTACTCACAAGTGATTTATATTCCCAACAGATTTATGGGATGATCACAAATAAATGAACTCAAAGGAAAAGCAGACAAAGATTAAGTGGTGAGGATATCCTGGTAAAGAAAAAGAAAATTAGGCTAATTACAATCAACTATCTGAATTTTTGAAATCTGTAGGTAAAACAGGAGCAAAACAGAGAGGAAAAATCAGTTTTGCCATGTCATGTATAAAGTAGTGGAGAGCAATAAAAGAACATTCTGACAAAAAAGTAGATTTCAGCCCATTAAAAGTAGATTAATATTTTACATTTTGGGTGAAAAAATAAGCCACTCAGATTTAGTTTCATTTGTTTAACAAGCAAATGGCTTTTTCCTGATTAAAAGAGAGAATAATGAAAAATATAGATATTTAGTGTTTGAGATTTTTCCGATTGTCAGTCAGAATTTTTAGTCCCAAAGGGAAGGATTTGGCCTTCCAGTTTTTAAGTCCTTCTTGATTTTAACTGGAATAGAACATTAATTGATGGAAGTTGTTGTTCTGCACACCTGGGCATTCTTTTCATGGGAAATAATCCTCCCTCCAGAGAAAGATGGACTTTGAGACTTCATTGCAAAATGGTTGTAAAGCTCTGGAAATCCTGACCTGAAAGGTACTAAAGGAAACCACCACTAGATATCACCATTTGACTATTTAATAATCTCAGAAAAATTGTTAATGTGTAAAAATCTTAATTATCCTCCAGGTAGATGAAGTCACCTTCTTGGAGGGCTTGTTCCCACAACTGAGGCAGGCTGGGGAACATCCTGACTACAGGATTAACCACGGAAATTTAACTAAAGAGTCCAGCTTTCTCCAGGCTCTGGGTCCCAGGACCTGGGGAATATTCCTCTGTGGGAACACAGAATGAGAGCTGGATATGAAGGGAAAAATTCCCTGCCAGTACTTCTCCTCCAACGTCAGATTTTCTGGCATGTGGGTAAAAATCAACTCCAGGCAGAATCTGGCCGTGGATGTCTGCCCTGTAAAATATGGCACTGCTTTCCTTTGTAATGAAATCCAGCTGCTGTCCTTCAGTGGGCTGGAAAAGCACCTTTCCAGGGATTTTCCCCGTGGAATTCGAGTTCACTGAGGCATTTTTCCTCCTAGTGAAAACGGGCACAGCTCCAGTGCAGCTGATGGAGTTTTACTCAAACTCATAATGGGACTTAGCATCTTCCACATATAAATAAATCCAAAATAGGTCACGGATTGCAACATGTCAATTAAAATAAAATTGAATTAAAATAGTATTTAAGTTAGTAATAAATTTGTTTGTCTCATCCTTTTAGAAATTAACAGATTTTCCCCCTAAAATATATTCTGCAGCAACATCTTTCTTCCTACAGAGAGAAATGAATTTTGAGAAGCTACTTAAATTGAGGATCAAACCAGTTTAACAAATGCTGGGGGGGAAAGCACATAGACAATATTTTTCCACGGGCAAAACTACATAAAATCAATAACAAAATACAATGTGCTTTACATTAACAGCGTGCATTTACCTGCACCTCCAGTTCTGCTGTGAAAACACACATCATTGAGGTCATCTAAATTACCTATTTTCCTCAAAACACTGCTGCTATGTGGTTTTATTTTCATTCCAGCTAAAATTGTCCACATATTTAATAAAATTAGTTTAAAAACAAGCTCTGAAACCAGTCCTGAGAAAGAATGGGGTGAACACAACTTCACAGTAACCTCAGGTTTTGCTGAACTCTCATTATTTATGTGTTTTCTCCTCTGCTGCTCCATTTCTGCCCCGGGGATGGAGCAGCAGATCCATCAGGGATTCTCCCACTGCAGCAGCTGCTGCTGATCCATTGACTTTAATCCCTGGGGCTGGGAATGAGGTGAGCAGCAGAGCAGAGGGGCTCCTCCAACGCATTCCTCAGTGCTGGGAAGGACAAAAAACCACCAGAGTCTGGAGCTCAGGTTTAACCTCCGACTTCCCCATTTCCTGAGGAAGAACCTCATGCAATTAACTTCTCTCCAGACTTCAGCTTGAACTATAAATAGATCCCAGGGGAGGCAAGGGCTGGGGCACGGCAGCACAAATGGCACGGAGCTCTTCTTGCTGGGGATAATTGCAAACCCTTTGGCTACTGCTGCCCTCTGGAATTATTTCCCCTCTCACCCTCGGTTAAATTGTTCTCTGCACCTCCACCAAGGAAACCTGGAGAGCTCTGCCCACTCTGGAATCCTCTGGAATTTAATGAAGTCATTTGGCCTCTTCCAAAGGACTCCTGGCTTGATTTTGGATGCTGAGGAGGAGATGAATGAGACACACATGGAATTAGGGCGATGCATAGGGAAGCAAATCATCCTTTTGCTCTCATGCTCCTAGAAAGCAAGGATGAGATTCAGTATTGCTTATATTCCTTGCACCAAGGTCAGTGGGGATTTTGGATCAGGCAGTGACCGGTTGGGTCTTGGATGTGTATGAACCTGATTTATTAATTTATTCCCTTATCAGGAATTAGCTTTCTCTCTCACTTTAATCAGGAGAGAAAAGTCCTCTCATTGCCCACTCAGATCACTCTTCCCTCAGGAGCAGCTTCTTCTCAATCCTGCCAATATTTTCTTTGAGTTCAGAGATGATTTTAAGAAATGCCCAAGAAATAAAGATTAAAACAGACAAACAAAAAAAACGCAACCACAAGCAAAAACACCCAACAAAAAACTTTATTAGAAAAAACCTTCTGCAGCTCAGGTAACAGTCCAATTCATCTATCATTTTACAGTGGTGACATAATGAATAATTTCCAGCTGAAATATTTGCTAAGAAGCAAGAGCAAGGGGAGAAAATGTGTTTGAGAGCTAAAGAAGAGCTGTTTCTATTTCCATAGAAAAATCTGCATTTAAATTTCCAAAGGAAGATGCAGGAATCTTGCCCTATTTTTCCAGGAATGCTGCAGTCATCTTCACTTGCTGATTTTGCAGAAAATTTATGCTTTTATGTGTGGATGTGGCACTTGAGGACATGATTTAGTGGTGCTGGGTTGATGGTTGGATTTGATGGTCTTAGTGGTCATTTCCGAATTTAAGAGTTCTATGATTCTATATATATTATAAAAACATGATTAACCAATATGTTGGAGAGAAATTAATTTCAAATTCTCCATTAGAAAACAGAAAACAGTGACCTTTACTTCCACTGCTACCAAAAAGACTTAAAATACTAATTAGAACAAATGTAGTGTGCAAATGTTTCCATTTCCCAACCTAATCCTTAGAGTGAAACATTCATCCCTGAATCCTCTCCCTGTCCTGAGCTAAGCAGCTCAGGATGTGAATTCCATCCTGTAGCTCCATTTTGCACCCACTCTGTTGGAGATTTGGAGATTTGGGGTGCTGAATTCGGAGCTGTTCCTGTTGGGAGCGTTGCGGGAGCTGAACAAAGCTAATGAGTGCAAGAGGGCTCCTCTGGCTTTGGAGGTTTCTATGTTCTGCTCCTGGGAGATCTGAACACTTATCTGATCCAGGCTGTTCCTTATCCAGCTGCAGGTGAGGAGGTTTGTTATGGAACCACACCTGGCCAGGCTTTCTTCAAAAAACTGTTTGTAGAGCTCTGCCACTTTGGCTTCCATGTACTTGTTGAGCATGGAGTTGGAAAGGGGCTCCTCACTGAGCACAAGGCTCCTTTCTCCAGCTTCATCTCCAGGCAGGGACATCCCCCTGGGTTTTTCAGGATGCTCACACGGAGGGGACTGACCATGGGGAATATCTATGGAAAGCAGGACGGGGCCATTGGGGAGTTCCTCACACACGTGGTCCAGGACGCAGCCCGAGTCACACGTGTGGCCCCCCAGACGGTCCCCCCCGATCTGCAGGTCAGGATAGTTCTGGTAAATGCTGTTGCATGGCCAGGATCTGTATAAATCCACCTGGTCTAGGCTTCCTCCTCTCTTGGGGATATGTAAAGCTGGGCTTGCAGTTCCTTTAACCAGCATTTTCTGATCTTTTGCAGGATCCTTTTCAATGGATCCCCATCGGGGGCTGCTCCTGGCTTCCACTTTGCTTCTTCTGGCAGAGAGCCCCTCCTGCTTCTCACATCCATCAGCAAAGCCTTTAATTTTTGGGATGTTTACAAGTTTCTGTCTCCAGATTCCCTCTTTAGCCTTTTGGGATGCAGAAGATTTGTGAGACTTATCTTGATGACAGCTCTCTTTATAGATGAGCCTCGTTAGGATGCCTTCTGCCAGCATGGTGACAAGTGTGAGCAACAGGGATCACCAGAGTTCCATGGAGCCCTGGGACAGAAAGACAGGCACAATACAACAACAACTATTATTCAACAACTATTATAGAATAATTATATTAATATTATTATTGTTGTTGTTATTATTATTACTAATGAACAGTGCACCTCTCACAAAGACAGTGATTTTTCTTTCTCTCTCAAGCATTTACTTTTAGCAAACGTTAAACTGCATGCTTCTCCTCTTTACCATGTCCACAAAAATCATTCTGAAGATACAGGAAGGGTTTTATTCAGCTGTTTCATTTGTAACATCTCTTCTGCTCCCAGATCTCTTCTGCATCGTGGCCACTTGAGACAATTGTACTTTATAAGCTGTAAAACTCAGCAAAATCATTTTACTTGTCTGTATCAATACCATCAGAATGAAACAATGTTTTCCATTACAAAACAACCATTTCCAAGAGCTAAAGAGGTAACATAGAAAGGAAATAAATCCTATATTCATATTTAAAGGTATTTCTGACTTGAGCACTCCTGTGAAGTGCTAAGGAGCTTCAAAAGAAACTGAAAGTTCTGCAAATATAATAAAACTGTATTCAAATATAATAAAAATGTGTTCAAGATCAAATGTGCTTAGAGTCCCTCTTAATGGTGAACTTAAAAGATATAAATAGTTAATTTGCCTTCCCTAACAGTGATAATAGTGAAAAGATAAGTATCTCTAAATAATTTACTACACTTACTGATTCCGTAGCATCCCTTTCCAATTACCTACTGTTAAAATCAATGGGAATCTTCACATTAAGAGTCTGACCCAAACCACTGCTCCTATGGAGGAATGGGAACATAAGAAAATCATTGAGTTCTTCAAATATCCTTTAAATCTCTGCACAATTGAAGTATCCACACACCTAAAGTGTGCTTGTGGCTCAACACTCTTCACCATGCCCCTACACCCTGGTATATTTGAAATTCACTACACTGGGTCACTTTTCAATCCCAGTGCTCCTTCCAGGAGATATTCTAAAAGTTCAGTTATTTGAGAGGTGGAAATTTTCACCTTTCCCCCAAAATTTACACACTGGCACAACTCAACTGTTCACTTTTATATTTTTGTGGAGTTCTTTATTTTTGTGACACAGTTCCCTCCCCGCAGCTGAAAGGAACACGGGAATTTCGAGGCCAAAGCAGGCAGGAAAGGCAGCAGACCTGGCTATCTATAGAGTCATTTACATATGCAAAAAGCAGGGCAACACTTCCTTAAGCACTTACAGGACTTGATAAACCAATTTTCAAAGAAAGAAGAATTGGCAGTCTAAGTCTTGCTAAAAATCCAGGGAATTTGGAATGCTCTGTGCCTTGTAGGATATGGGTAACCAAGTCCTTACCCCGGCCTGTAGGACCTCAGGGTACCCAGCTCCTTACCTGCTGATAAATTTTGATTTATTGCTTTGAAAGAGCTCATGCAGAGCTAAAATACAGTAATCTTGAAAAAACTGGTCTCCTCCAAATAAAATAAGTGGTTCCTCTGTTCTGGAACAAGGCATAAGGAAAACAAAAAAGGCACAAAAGCCCAACTTACCAAGCCCAGGTCCTAGATGGATTTCCCCGAGCCCAGAGCTCTCCTGTGACAGCTGCTGGGAGGGGGCAGATGGTTACACACCCTTTGCTCACTGCTGTCTGTGCAGAAAAAGCCTGACGCACTCATGATGCAGTTCCCCGGGGGGTTTTAACTAATAAAACAGAAGTGATCCCGCTGGGAGAGGGTGCGGTTTTTGAACACAGAGAGAGGGCTAGGTCTAAAAGAGGATGTCTGAAAATGAATTGAGATCTTTCTGACCACAGTGTGATGCTGAGGAGCTGCTGACAGCCAGAACAGGGCACGGGGAAGGAGCAGAGGGTCAGGGCTGCGCTGGGCAGAGAAATCGGAACCGAATTCCACCAACACTTCCACTGGCAGGAGCTCGGTACTGCTCAGCTGACTTGTGGACTTACACCACTTCCCTTTTGGAAACACGCAGCTAAATTTAGAGTATGGTGATGTGGCAGTGATGGGAAAGAAGATGGCAACTTCCTTTCACCAGGATTTTGATGAAACACCCTGTGTCTGCGACACGCAAACAGGACAATGTGCCCATCTGACAGCAGCAGCCAAAGGACAGCTCTGCACAATCGTGTTGTTCATTGACCAAACCTGCTCTTTAGGGGCTCAAAAATTACCTCTGGCACGTCCCAGGTGTCCCCATGGTGGTTTTAGTTGTGCTCCTCAAGGACATGCTGAACCCTCAGAAATTCCTGAGGGTTGCTCAGGAATTATTGAGCCCCCCCTCTCCTCAGCACAGCATCCAGCTCACAGTCCAAAGAGTTTTCTGTTGGTGACTTTTTAAAATATCCTCTTTCTCAGAAGATAAAAACCCCTAATGAAGCAGAAGCTGAATCTCATCTAAGTACAAGACAAAAGATTCTAAAAAGACACTGTTCAATGACAGGAGCAAGACACAAATTATCACCCAGTGCTACCCACTGCCATGGGCAGGGACACCTTCCACTAGCCCAGGGTGATCCAAGCCTTGTCCAGCCTGGCCATGGACACTTCCAGGGATGGGGAAGCCACAGCTTCTCTGGGCAACTTGTGCCAGGGCCTCAGCACCCTCACAGGAAAGAATTTCTTCCCAATATCCAATCTAACCCTGCCCCCTGTCAGTGGGAAATCATGTTGTGCCTTAGAAATTAGATTTGGAGTAATTCTGGTTATATAGGTTCAATGAAGTCTGTAAAATTACCTCTTTTCCCTCCTTTTCTACTGTATTTCATTAAAAACTTCAGGTTTTATGGAGGCAAAATGAAAGCTATTTTTACTCCCACCAAATTTATATGAAACTTATTAAATATTATAAAGCTGTTCAAAATTACCTGGTTTTTAGTCACCTTATATGAGCAATTTCTGCACAGAAGGTGTGGCTGGGACTGCAGCAGAGTCACTGCCCACAGTCTTGGCAGGCAGGAACCAGGGCGGATCAAATTCCAAGTAAGTTTTAAACCTCGCCAAGTCTGCAATTAGTGCCAGCTGCAGCTGGAATTTTTGTGCAGCTGTTTCAACAAAACACAAAAGTAGCAAAGGGGGGGGGGGGGGGAATCAAGTCAGGTAATTTGCGTGGAGTGATTAAAAGCAAATCAACTTTCATTTCATACCCAGTAACCTGATCTATGGAAGGTGTCCCTGCCCATGGTGGGGGAGGAATAGGATGAATTTTAGCATCCCTTCCAACCCAAACCAATCTGGAATTCAGGTGTTAAATGCATGAACATCCAAGGAAATAAATGTATTCTCTCAATTAGATCTCACCAAAAAGAAATTCGCTTTTATTTACAAAAATAAAGAACAAGATAGAGCCACAGTTTTCAGTTCAGAATCTGAGCGCCGACTGCAGTTAGGATAAACAGCAAGGCAAGGATGTCAGAATTCAGAGCTGGATATATCTTGAAAAATAATAAAAAATTACTTATAATATCTTTCATATTTGGAAAACTAAATGCTGTCACACTAAATGACATTGTATGAATTATGACTGCGCGTAAACCAAGTCCTTCTTTCATGTACTTTGCATGCACATAAATAGACACTGACTGGTTAGAAAGGTTTTATTGGGCTTTTATCCGAAGCACAGCTGTTTTGGACCCTTTATTTCCAATTCCAAAGGGAATTTCACACGAATACAGCCTCAACTCCGGACGAACCCCTCACACACAACCCACCACACCCTCAGCCGGCGCGGCTTAAGTAGATGAGGGGGCGTGGCTTAGCGCTGACTGACAGCCACACGGTCCAATAGGAAGGCGGAACGGTCCCGCCCCGGCCGCTGAGTGGCTGCTGGTTGCCGCAGCAACGGCGCGCGGCGGTGGCGCTGCGGGGCCCGGCCGCCATTGCGGGCCCTCACAGCGAGGCGGGAGGGCCGTGGGCAGTTCTGGCTATAAAATGTGTGTCTGATCCTCCTAACTTCGTGTAAACACAAAATAACCCGCTCTGCGTGCCGCGAAACGGTTCAGGAAAGAGCTGAGGCCACATGGGAATTATAGTGCATTGGATTAATGATGCGCTGGTTTGCTTTTATTAAGGATTTTGAAATACTGAGCAGATTACAATGAAGAAATGGCCAAGTTCCTGATGATATCTTCAATAAACTAACTTGCGAGAGAAGGAATTACTATAAGGAATTGTAGTATATAAGAATTACATATTGCTATATTATGTCTGTGTATATTTATAAATATATATATACAATAATATACATAATTACTGTATATTCACATTACAAGATAGAGGGCCATGTGTGATACTTCATGAATACAACACATATATTTTGTACTAAATATACGTATTTTCCACTAAATATATGTATTTTGCATACTCATTACTGTGCTTACCTGTAGTAATCCAGCAATTTCTACTTGGTCACCTCAACTTTTAAAATCCTTTCGCATTTCTGCAAGTTTACCAACACAGTCCAAAATTTTTAATAAATTCAAAACTGTCATAATGAAGCTTTCGAGCTAAAATATTCTACCAAGATCACAGAATATGGGTAAATCACAGAATATGGGTAAATCACGAAATAGTTCTGAAGGAAATTCAGTAAAAGGTAATGATTTGGGAATGATTTATTTGTGCCGTGGGATTAGGATCTGAGCAATCTGGTGTAGGGCAAGTTGTAACCCATTGCACGCACAGGCGTAGCTTGGTTTTTAAAGATTTTGGGGAACTATTTTCATTGAGCTTTACATTAATGAATAACAACTGGGGGTTTAATAAAAAAAAAACAAGGAAAGCAGCGATTCTTGCAGGTGGTGCAGAACTTCAGCACGTAAGAGGTTACCTGCTGATCTACACAAGCAAACAGGGAAGGTGGAAGGGAAGTTTTAGTTTAAAATTTATCCTGCACTGCCCTGTGGCAACACAAATATAAAACAGCACAGCTCCCTGCTGTGAGCAGCATAAAGCTAATTAATTACAGTTTGTAAATGAGCAGGGATGGGGTGGGTGAGCTCTGAGTGTGGGAGCAGCTGCTGTGTGTCCCAGCCACTTCCGACCTGTCCCTGCCCTGGGGAATGAGTGGGAAAGCAGCATAATAAGGAAATAACCCAAACCTTGACACACTATTTTGGGTAGGTGTATCCTAAATTAAATCCCATTTAGTAATTAAATCCCATTCGCTGCAACGGGTGAGAGAACCAACCCAACAGACTTCACCCACAGCAGCAGATCCCTGATGTTCACCTCGTATAAATCCTGGACTTTTAAACAGCAGTATTTTCATCTGAATATTTCACTTCTTTCAGCTTCAAACTTTAAACTGTGAACAAAACATGCAAACAAGTCACGGAGTGAGAAAGTGTTCTAAAACAGCTTTATTGGAATGATACAGGAATGGTTAATATACAGGTTAAATCCTCAACGCCTGCTTTCTACATAGGAAAAAAATAAGAAAAAGAACAAATTCAGTTCTTGCACCCATGGAAACAGAAAACCAGCACAGAGGTAACAGATTCCTGGCACTCCTAAAGTCATGCAAGAGATCTGCATCAAAAAACTCAAGTTTTACACACACAACAAAGAGATTTTCGGTATTTTCAGTTTGTGTCGGTGCCTTGTTCCCCGGACAAAGGAATAATTCAGCCTGGCTCACCAGAGCTGCCTTAGGAATGCTGATACAGTTTGAACACTCCCATATGGCAAGGGGGGGGACAGATGAGGGCAGTGACTTTGCTTTCTTAAACTTGGCAATTTTCTTGACTGTTGAGACAGGGATTGACCTCGTTTCAGTATGTTTTGGGTCGCTGAACTGACAGAATTTGGCAGCGACTTTTTAATTACAGCTTCTCCAAAATAATGGCTGTAATTCACCAAACTTGCACAGGGAGCACAGCAAACTGGTGTGGGTACAGAGACTTGTGTGTCAAATCCCACCTTCCTCACCACACTGCACTTAATATTCCATAGTTCCCAAAAACCTTAGCGGGAATTTAGACACAGAGAAAGATTCAGCCAGTATTAAGAAAGAAAAACCACCTCGTTCAGAAAGATGAAATCATAGTGAACAACAAAATTCTGATGCTGGATTTAAAACATAACCCAATTTCCACTCCTAAAAGATGTTAAATTTCACAGAATTGCATTAATTCCTGACAAAAGGGCAGTTGTGTGTGTGTTAACCTTTAAGGTAAGGCAGATTCCATCCATCCCTCTGCCTCGTGATGCAGAGCTGCTTTTGTAAGCACAAGCTTCCAACTGCTTCCCAGGCTCCCAAAATGATAAATCAAGAATTAAAATATGGCCAGGAATTACAGGCTCCCTCATGAGCACTGGGAGAACACACAGGTTAATATTGCACGTGGTAAATTCACCCACACAAGACACTGAGAGATTTGCAATTCCTGTAATAGCTTTATGATATGGCAATAAGAATGGAAATGAAGTTTTTAAACCTTAAAAAAAAAAAAAAAGAAGTCTTGCTTAATTACAATAACTTTTGCTATTCAAACATTTATTTCCTCATTTGAAAAAATACTATATGAACCTAATGGCTACTTGAACATGCAGTGAGATGTTTAATGCTCTAAGCAGTGTGAACTGGTATTTTTGTAGAGAAATACATTAAAGGCTTTCACCCTTACACAGGTAAGGAAAGGCCATTTCTGGCTGTTTTGGCTTACTTGCAATATTGAATCTTGCCCCAGATGTGTCATTGCTCGTGCTTAGGCAGCTGTGAGGGACCTGTGTCCATTGCCCTTTTTGTCCAAAGAGCCCACACAGATCACTTAAATAAGAAATACATGGGGATTGCTGGGGGGGTTTATCACCTGTACAGTGTGTATGTAACAACACAAACCTTAAATATCCATTCTACAGAAGACAAACACAACTTTCCAAAGTGACTACAATGGTTAAACTACACGGTACCACCTATGAATTCACCTGAAACCAGGAAAGACACTGAAAATTTACTGTGTAACTCAGTAACATTTTTGAGGCAACTCAGGCACTAAATTAGTATCTGACAAGGTTTTAGGTGCTGTTTCCCATAGTTTAAATAGTTGGATCTTTAGGTAAAACCCATCTGCATTTTTAGTACTAAAATAGTTTCTTTAAGTTTACACAAAATGGACAAATTGCCAGGACAGTTTAAACTAAATGTAACTCATTCATGTCTGATTGCTTCAGCTTCCATCAGAGCCCACTCCTGCTCCCTACCCTGAAATTCCCATTTCCATCCTGTGTTCAATTTGTGTTACGGACAGTGAATGCTGCAAGCACCAATCAAATGTTAGAAATCACATCTACATTTCTTGAAGCAGAGACAGTTGGACTATTTTATAAAAAGCTGTGGAAATTCCCTTTACAGACATTTAAGGCAGTTGAAAATCACGCTTGCTGCTTGGCCAGTGCTTCAGCTTCCTGAAACAGCAGAAGAAAATTACACATTAGTAGCTTCTCAGTATGTTTCCAAAGGAACACTATAAAACAATAACCTGCATTTTTCAATCTTCTTTCAGCCTTTGTAAGGTGATCACAAATGGGAACAGAATGACAACAGAAGAAATGCAAAAGGAATTTCCTTTTGATTTCTCCAAGTGTATTTTGACTGCAGATTAATTTAATTACCTGCAAGCAGCAGCATCATGACCTACAAGGAGATGAATGAGAGATGAATTCCCAGTGCCCTCAGTGCAGCACCTCAGCGGGGACAGCCTGGTTTATTTGAAAGGACAAAGTTCAACATCTGCCAAGATGTGTTGGAGCCATTTGCTTTTGTGACTGCATAGAAATACTCAAGATAACAAATTCAATATGCATATACCATGGGCCAGCACTGCTGAACAAACACAACACACGAGGAGAAAGGACTAAGAGGGGAATTTCCAAGAAGCCTGTAGGATTTTTTTTAGGAGGAGACACAGTGGGTGACCCCAGCCTGCAGGGCAGGAAGTCCCACTTGCATCTCCCCTATCTTGGCCGTGGTGGCTCACTCTGGTTTTCCTGGCTAACTGCCCTCATCCTGCCTTTGAACTCAGGGCGTGGGAAGAGCCTGGCTTGGAGCTGCTGTGCTCCTGGCCCGTGCTCTGCTCTGCTGGCCTGTCATGGGTCACCAGGGATGTCACCGTGCACCCTCAGCCTGGCACGAGCACATCCCAGCTATCTGCAGCACAAAAGGCAGGTGAGCAGTGAAAAGGAAGATCAAAAAGAGCTCCAAAGCCTGGAAAAAAGCAGTGTGTTTGATATTCTCTAAAAGACAAGTAGTTCTTTGAATGATAAGAAAGAGGAGAAGGTTCCCTTGGCTTTTTAACAACTCCCTTAACCAGCCAGCGCACTGCAATAGTGACACCTCACTGTTTTTTGAGGTTTTTTTCAAGACAAAGTTCTTCAGAACAGGCAGTAGAAAGCTGGAGAGGATTCCTGGTATTTCCCTCATGCCCAGGAAGGTTGGTACAAGTAACCTGCTAACCTACTTTTCTTGGAGGTCAAACTCTATTTCCTTGGGCGTAGGCCTGCAAGTTATCTGGGAGAGGCTCAGCCTTCCAGGCTTGATCCTGTCCCTCTTTCATACTTTTCCTTATTTATTCCTCAAGGCCCCTCGCTGAGCATCCTCTCAGTCCTTAAATCTTAAAGAAAAAATTAAGCATAGCTTTTAACTCACAAAATCCTCTCCCTTAAAAATCCACCCATATTGCTTGAAGTAGAGATATTTAAGATAAACTAAAGACCAGCCTCTTCCAGAGTTTGTAGATCCAAATGACAAACCAAACCACCAGGGCTCAGAAAATAGTTATATGAATTTACCATGCTCACTTCTGAGCCAGCCCTGTTTAGCATTAGTATCAAACCTTTGTGTTCAGAGTCAAGTAAATTCCCAAATCTCTCCTGATGGCATTGAATGGATGTTTCCTGCCAAGGCTGCTCTCAAGTCTCCTGCCATTTCCTGCAGTTGCCATGTCATTCCCTACAGCACTATATCCAAGGTGCACATAGCTATGCTGGAAACATCAATTTCAGCACTTACAAATCTGTGTACCCTCCTCAGCAGCCTGCAATCAACTTGACTGGACATCCTAATGGTGGGAGGGATTCCCAAAGTCAGCCCCAGAGCAGGATGCAGGGGGTACAAGGTGACTTCTGCAAAGGTTATCTACTGTCACCAGCCCAACACAACATGGAAATTCAGGAGAGTACAGGTGTGTTCTATCCCTCCTGTTTAAAATTCACCTTTTCCTTAGGTGAGAGCATCCCTTAGGACAGAAGCAGAGCTCCAGACAGCCACGCTGGCTGCTCCTGCAGCTGGGCAGGTCTGGGAAGCAGCGACATTCCCAATGTTACTGAGACAGGTGACCTGATTTTTTATGGCAGCAGCTGCTCTCTGGTACCACTGCACTTCCCAGGAGAAAGGCATGAGGTTCCCTGCATCCCACAGTCTCAGAATTGCTTCCTGGTTCCTTGGCTCCATCCTGCACACTCTGCTGAGCAGTGCAGTGCAGATGTTCCAAGGAACTTCACCAGAACTGTGGCGCTGTGTGCAGCTGGTCTGATGCCAGCAGTGGGTATCACTGGGGTGCAGATCCCAGGCTCTGCTCTGTGCAGCTCTGCACGAGGCACTTCTTCCTCATCCCACCATTCCCAGTGGAGCTACTGCTGGAAATCTGGCTCCCATAACTGCTTCAGTCTGCCCCACAAACTGCAGTGCTCACTGCTCACGGGTCACCATCCACCTTTAAAATTAGGTCTCTTAGTGATGTGCACAGCACGACCTTCGACTCGTACATGAGTAAAGCTGAAAGGGAGCGGCGTGTTTATCCACTGGAACAGGAAAGCTGGAAGTGACCTGGAGGATCCTGCTGCTGTCAAGTGAAACGTATAAAGCAGGCTTGTCTTATCCTATCAAAATCAAAAGGAGAATTCCAGCCCATTGCATCCATAAAGCAGCAGCCCAGATTATAACTGGCACAGGAAAATAAGCTTTGGATAACGAGCCAGAGGAAAAAATTACTCTGAAGCAAGACCATGTTATTTCAGAAACAGTGGCTCTGGTTTCAAGGGATTTTCTAGTAGAAAAATCTCACAAATTTTTACATGAATTAAATTCTTTTACTGAAGTGAAAATATTCTTTGATTTTGGGATCATTTTTTTCAGCTAGGTTTCTTATGCATTCCTCAGTGCAAATATTAACTACTCTTTTGAAACCGAAGCCTGAGAGCCTCGGGAGACTGAGTATCTCCAAGGGGAATTGATGGGGGCAATGACAGCACATGTACCACATGTACTCCTGTTCTGAGCAGAGGAGGAGGGGGTGAAAGCCACAAGGCTCACTGTGAGGAGGTGCTCACCCACCTTTGAGCCAGGAGGTGCAGTCAAGCCCAGGAACGCGTACACGGCGTTGTTCTCCCGTGCCTCGAAGAAAGCATCGTAGTCCTTCAGCGTGGCAGGAGGGAGAGGGAATAAAAGACAGAGATGTGAATTGTCAGAAATAATCTCAACTCAGTTTGGGGTGTCACCCAACCCACACCATGCAAACTGCTTCCCGTGGCTGAATGCAAAATCCAGTGTCAGCTAAGGGATGTGGCATTTACACTAACAGCACACAAACTGCTCTGGCTGGAAAGGGACAAACTGGGAATTCATTCTCTGTCCCAATGAGATGTTGCTGGGAGGTCCCAAAGGGACAGGCTCCACACAAGGCAGGTGTTGTCACTGGCCTGGTGTGGATATTGCTCCTGCAGAAGCAGCTGAGCCTGGACGTTGTTGTCAAAAACCCTGATGTTCCCAGATGTCATTGCTGATTCCTGATAGATGGCAATTGTGCAATTGTGCACTCCAGCTCTTAAAAGAAGTTCAACTGGAACTTTTACACTGAGAGTGCACCTTTCCCATCACATTTCCCACTAAGGATTAGTCTGTGCAAGTGAAGGCAATGGGGTGGCACTGTTCACTCACAGTGCACTACAAATGCCCTAAATACACACAGCCCCTTCCCAAGAAAATTAAGGTAATAAATAAATTTAGAGAAATACCAGTTGCCAAACGCCAACTAAAGGAACACAGAAGTTTTTGCAAGCTTACTGTTGTCCAAGTTACCACACAACTCCCTCATTTCAATTTCTAAATTCATCAGGGATCTGTCCAATGATTTTTCTGCTCTCCATTTTTAACTGAGGCACATTACCAGCCTCCTCTGGTCAATGTTTGGATGCAGGAGTCCTGGCTGGGAAGCTCAAGGCAGGCAGCAGCTCAGTCTCAGGCTAGAGTCAGGGAGAGCTGTTCAGGGCACACTGCTCTGGATTCCTGACTGTCTGGGAGACAAAAGCCTAAGGAACAGCAGCTGAGGGGTGGTAGCTCTAAGGAGAGGCTGCTGCAGCTACAACAGAACAAAGTAGAGGGACCAGAATATTCCAGCTGCCTGGACTTCAGGGATATCAATTTATTGCTCCATTTGCACATGCAGCATTCGCGTGCTGGTTTGATAAAAAAGTGTGTGATTATGGTAAATCCTCCCTGAAGCCCTTCTGTTGACAGGACTGGGGCTGCTTGATAACAAAGGGATTGTTTATCTTGCTGGTGCACAGTCCATGAGCCTGCTCCACAGCATCTCCAAGGACAGGAATTCCTGGGCCTGAGGAGCAGGGCTCATACCACCCCACACAGCATCTCCAGTTCCAGCCTCTCTGCTGTGCACAGGCCAGGAAGGCCAATTTGCTCTTTGCTCTGCCAGTTGTGCTGTTTCAGATGGAACAAACAGGGAACTTCATGCTTGAGAGGCATCAGATAAAGCCAGAAAGAGGTTCAAATTGTGGGCACAGAATTAACGTTTACCTTCCTGAAAGCTGAACTGTCGCAACTCGAATTCAGCAACACAAACTGGCCAAATTCAAAAGTTCAACGTGACATCAACCAAAATTTTGGGGATGAAATAAACTCAAAGCAAGAACCTTGTAACCAGCCCCTTCTCAGACAACTACTGATCCTTATGTTTGTCACTCCAAACCAACCTTTTTCTATGTCACAACCAGTCAGTAATTTTGAGAGCCAAGTGGCACAACAGCTCACTGTGGATATTATTTCAAGTTCTGCTTCTATTACAAGCAAGAAAAATTCTTGGCACGTTGAGAATAATTTCTTTCAGTAGGCATAGATTTGTCTCACAAAGGTCCAGAACTGGCACATCTTGACTTACAGATTGTGCAGGTCAGAACCAGACTTCAAAAGGACCAGAGGAATGCACACTGTGAGCTCTGTTCAGAAGATACTAAGTTTTAAAAATAAAACTAACAGTTAATCTAATAATCATTCAAGCATGGCCTGCTGGGTACAAGTACTGCAGGGCAACTTACTTTTGATCAAGCATTAAAATAATTACAGTAGGATTTGTGTTTGCAACATGAGTTTTAATCTGTCCAAGGCACAGGAATAAGTGAACCAGAGCAGCATTCCTTGTGCAAGCAGCACACAGAGCTGATCCCAAGAAGGATCAGAAAACTGATTTATGATCAGGCAGACATCAAATCATATGATCTGGGATTCACACCTACTGGCAAACCCCACACTGGCAGAACAGATCTCTGAACTTGCTACAGAACAAAAGGTTGGTGTAAAAGGGCCAGATTTCTGTGAGGTGTTAGTTCACAATCATGGAGAAAATGAGGATTAAAAAAACCTGAGAACTTTCAGAGGCACAAGATGGGGAAAAACCCACAGGAAAAGAAAATTATATATGTACTGCAAGGTAGGATCCTAATCAAGAGGTCTACATTTTAATCTCTCCTATGGTGTGACTGGAATATTCAAGAATCAATTATTACTAAAAGCCCAAGATGGGGAAAATGTCTAACACCTCCTACAGCCTTC
>CM031880.1:6617069-6639792 GCA_018697195.1 Certhia americana | reverse complement strand
GAGTGAGGAAGATGAGCACAGCAGAGCAGGAGGTGAGGGGATGAGCACAGCAGAGCCAGAGTGAGGAAGATGAGCACAGCAGAGCTGGAGGTGAGGGGATGAGCAGGGCTGCAGCAGCCCTTACCCCGAGGTAGCGGCTGTCGTTGAAGAGCCGGGGGGGCAGTGGGTTCCCGCTCGCTGGCCGACTGTCCTCAGGGACGTTCTCCCGCATCCATTTCCGGTTCTCCTCATTAGCTGCAATGTCCTTCTCCTCAAATTCAATTTTGTTGGCTTCCAAGAAGCCTAACACATCTTGCTGCTGCTTTTTAATCTGTCACAAAAGAGGGAGGGAGGGAGATAAGGCAAACAAAATCAGTGAAATCGGTTTTGATGCTGCTCTGGGGTTCGATGCAGAAACCAGGGGGTGCAAGCTAGGTTGAAAATGGGATTGGTAAGAAAATTCTTAGAATCAAGACGTATCTTCTGAATAGTCAGAGCTCCTACAAAACTGAACAGGCTGAAGCTTGAAGATGCTGTCCCTACACAAATGTGAGTGTTGTGTACCTTAAAGGTGCCCAACAGCAGACATGTGAGCAGAACCCTTGTGCTGGTCAGATTTATAGTTAACTCAGGGGAATATTGTTTTTTTCGGGTGCAGTGGAGTTTGCTGGAGGCACGTGTGAGGTACAAATTGCTTCCCTGTGCCCTTGGAAGCACAGGCTGAACCCCCCATTCCTTCTCAGAGTCCAGGCTTTTGTCCACCTCTGTGATAAACCTCACCAAGCATTTTCGGTTCACACTTTTTTTACACAAAATCCCCTCTCCCGCTGTGTCCTGGGTGTCGGCAGGGCAGGTACGGTCTGGTGAGCTGTGACCCCACATCCCCATCCTAACTCATGTCAGGGAAGCTGGGTGAGACCCCACACCTGATGCCACCCATCCTTGTGCACTCACACAGCATCCAAGGGAAAAGCAGGATCTGTGTGGCAAGCATAGTGCTGGCTCTGCACAGGGAAGGTTTTTGTTACTGTCATTATGAATTACTGACTTCTTGACACAGAGACGTTCTGCTTATGCTCTGCTCTCCCTCTGCATGACTTCACCACCACAAAGGAGATTATAACCATGCACATCCTAGCAAACAGTAAAAAAACGGAATTTAATGGAAAATTTATTTTCTTCAAATTACTCCCTTCACAGCAAAGCCAGACCGAGTCCCGGCTTTTTACCCTAACGAGCTGGGTGCCACAGGAGCAGCGTTTCACACAGATGTTGCCGGTGCTAACTCAGGTCAGCCGCAGTTTCCTGGAGCAGCCGCTCCATATACGGCCACAGGCAAACCCGCAGCTGCTGCGGTCAGGGACAGCCAGCCTGGAGCCAAATATGGAGCCTGGGCTCCGGCTCAGACAGCCCCGCATTGACGGGCACCCAGCCCGGCATTGACGGGAACCCAGCCCCGTATTCACGGGAACCCAGCCCCGTATTCACGGGAACCCAGCCCCGCACCCAGGGGAACCCAGCCCCGCACCCAGGGGCACCCAGCCCCGCATTCACGGGAATCCAGCCCCGCACCCAGGGGCACCCAGCCCCGCATTCACGGGCACCCAGCCCCGCACCCAGGGGCACCCAGCCCCGAGCCCACGGGCACCAGGAGCAGCAGGGAGTATGAGGAGAGCGCTGCCCTGAAGGATGTAGGCTGGGGAACAGAGCCTGGTAAATCCAAAAGGGAATCTTCATGCTCTCCCTGATCCGGTCTGGAGCTGCTCTATCCAGGGCAGGCTCCAGCCGGGCTCCGGAGGGGCGCATCCAGCTCCGTGCAGCACACAGGGACAGATCCTGCTCTCCCAGCTCCAGCAGGGAAGCTGCCTGCTGAGAAGCCAATGTAATTCCTCCGACCACGTCAGCACAGGAGCCGCTGGACTTGCTGTGTGAGCACTCTGAAACACAAGGATATTGCTAATTTTCATCGTGGCTAAAAAGAAATCAAACTGGAGGAGTTAAAACCGCCCCGAGGAAATAATTTGTGGAGAAGCTGTATAAAAACATTCTCAGTAGACCCAAAGCTCTGGGTAAGAGGTTTCCTTGAAGCTTTTCTCTGTCCTGCTCTACGGCTCAGAGGGGGGGAAAAAGTGAGCACTTCCTTCATGAGCTGTTCTGTAGGGCTAAAGTAAGGGAAAGGTCTTTGGAATTGTAAACTCTTCTATCAGTATGACCTGGTAGTAAATTCTTTTCCCTGAACCAGTTATATTTTTAATTAACCATTTCCTACAATCTCTACATTTCAGATCCAAATAGTTTTTATTACTCTCAGGTCCTTAACTTGTCCAAAATCCAGTGCTCAGTGAGAACATACTTTGTCCAGAATCCCCAGAATTATGAAGGAATTAGAGAAAACCAACATTTTACCCACTCTACCATTAACCTGTACACTCTGCCACGTAAAACAAGAGCTCTGAGTTGGACAGGAATCAACATTTTGATCCCCTGAGAAGTCACTTCATTTCTTTTTACTCATTCTGACTATTAGATTGTCTTAGCCACCCACCTATCCTCCCAGCCTCCCAGCATCTCACAGTGGGACAGTCTCTGGGTTATTTTTGCAGCTCCAGGGGGTACAACCACATCCCAGACTGATGACTGTGGCTCCAAAGGGCGATCACAACCCTCTCTGCTTGTTTTTGAAGGGCTGGAAAAGCTGGAAATGTATTTTTTTCTATAAAAGGCACCATTTTAAGGCAAGCATGAAGTTTTGTCTCTGTTGCTCTCAGGCCATCTGTAGTCAAGGGAGGTAATTCTCTAGAGAACTCCACAGAAAAGCAAGGACGGTGTTGATGCATGAGGAGTATTAGTCTGGAACCCTTGTTTTCAGGCCAGACAAAAAAAAGTTGGAAGATTGAACAGCAATGTTTTCTCCTAGTTCCTCAGACAAGTCCTCCAGCCACAGTGATGAACACTTACACAAGAGCAGCAAATGCTCCAGAGAAACAGGGCACCAACGCTGGGCAGCAGGGACACCGAGCTGCCAGATCCTGTTATTTTATGGGATTTTATTTAGAAAATCCATTAATCTCAGGCAGTGGAATAGCGCTGGGAGAGAAGGGCCGAAAATAGAGCAAGAGCCGTCTGCTGCTGCTGCTGCTGCTGCTTCAGGGTGTTTTGTCTTACTTGAAAGGGCACACGTCCTCCTCGGGACAGAGCCTGGAAGATGGTTCCTGCTGTCCATGTTTGGGAAGGAGCGAGGAGCCCTTTGTCAGGATGCTCCTGTCAACACGCAGCACTCGCTTCCCAGAAAACCTCTCTGGGCTGCCTGGGCAGGCATGGCCAGCAGCCAGCGCCTTCCCAGAGCCCGCACCTCGGCCCGTGTAAACAACTGAAGGGCAGCTCACTGCAGCTGGCAAACATGAAAATCCTCGTTTATTCCGAGTGCTCCTGACACATTGCGCAGGGCTGAGAGCTGGGAATGTGCTCGGAGTCAGTGCAGGAGCTGGGGAGCCGAGCAGGGCCTGAGGCTCGGGACAAGCACTGGTGGGGCAGGAGGATTTATGGAGACACAAAAACGTCTCCGTAAAAACAGAGAAATACAAGATAGGGATGGACAGACTGCTGTAAGGAAAGGAAGAGGCTGGGGGCAGCAGTGGAGGGAATGGGCAAAATGGATGGAGAGAGGTCAGGGGAAAATCCTGGTGGGATGGAAGGAGAAGGGGTGGCAGCAGGTGAGGTCAGTCCTGCCAGAGGAAAGGCTGCATCCTCTGGAGCTCCCCACTGCCCTGCCTGGGAACAAGGATGCCTTTGGAACAGCCCATGTGGCTCACAGGTGTCTTCACCCCAAAAACAGAAACACACCCTGGTTTCTCTGCCTTAACACACACTGGGGAGATCAACAATTCCTAAAGAGAGTGGAGATATTTTACTTCTTGCTGATGTTCCCAAGATAATACTGAAAGGAACATTTAATGAAATAAATCTCTTTTCTCTTTGTTTTGGCTTTCAGGGTCTGGTCCCAAGACAGAAGCAGCTTTATGGCACGTTATTGGTGGTTAAGCAAAGTCTCACCATACACTGAGTTTCTGTGTTACAAAATCCACTGGGTATTGAGATTCCCTTCTTTTCCAGTTATAAGCCAATCATGAAACATTAAGCTTTCAACAGAGCATGGGCACAAAATACCATTATAAAAATGAGTATAGAATTGTGAACAAGTATCACCCCTCACTTGAGTACACATCAGAAATTCAATTTACTGTTCTTAGATCTAACTCCCATCAGTGATGTCTGTAACACAAGAGAAACCACATCAAAGCTGCCAAGAGTACAAACAGGTGATGTTTGCCAACAAATCATTCCATCAAAAATAAAATTTTCACCCCAAAGTGGGAATAAACTTTCCAGAAAATGCTGCAACATTTTAGATTCTCTTCAAATCTTTACTCATTGAAAAAAAAATATGAAAAAAAAAAAACCCAAGTCAGCTAAAAGATAATAAGCAGAAAGGAGGCAGGGATGATACTGCAGGACCTTGGTCCAGTGAGCAGGCAGCATTCCAGCCTCAGCTCCAGCCAGGACTTCAAGAGCCAACTTCTCCCAGCACCATCCCACTACAGGGAAACACTAATTTTAATCACTTTTGGGAACTGAACTTCCCCGAAGGGTCTCTCTCATTTGGTGTACACAGGCACACACACAGAGCACGGTCCAGCCCACACTGCTGGCCAAGAAGGGGTTAGGGTTGGGTTTTTTCAGTCCTGTTATTTTTTTTTTCAGTTTATAAATAAATCCCTTGTTGGACAATAGACATGTTTTGGAAATCTATTTCTGGAGCACTGGAACTCAAATTAAGTTTTCAGTCTGAGTGCTGCTGTTTTGATCTAACAACAAACTTGCTGGCTGCAGCTCTGCCGTCTTGGCCCTTGGCACGGGGCTTCTCCACCACTTCTGTGGCTCCTGTGTCCCAACCTCCATGCAGGGGAAAAACATCATTTTATTAATTTCTTTACCACTGATGGGATTAAATGGCTCATGCTTTATTGTGAGGATTTAAAAGAATTATAAAGAGATTTCTTATGATGTTCCCAGCCATTGTTATATCATTGGTTCTAGCATCAGGATAAAAAGGAATGGCCTCAAGTTGTACCAGGGGAGGTTTAGATTAGGAATTAGAAAAATGTTTTCCATGGAAACGGTTATGAAGCATTAGAACAGGCTGCCCAGAGAAGTGGTGGAGTCACCATTCCCTGGAATTGTTAAAAAAATGTGCGGATGTGGCACTGGACATGATTTAGTGATGAACATGGAGCTGGGGCTGGTTTGATGGTTGGACTCGATGATCTCAAAGGTTTTTTCAACCATAACAATTCCATGATTTGTGATTCTCTCCAGCTCCTGCTGCAGGTATGTCCTGAGCTGCCTCTTCCCAGCCTCACAGCTGGGATCCAGCACCAGGACAACAGAGAAGCAACACCTTAGAGCAGATCCTACACATTTCTCAATTCAGTTTCAAGACAAAACCACAATTAAAAGGGGATTTTTGGTTTTTTATTATTATTTCCAATTCCAGCTTTCTGGGTTCCAGATAAGCAAAAGCAACTACAGCTTGAAAGCAGTTGTACTGGATGCCAATGATGGTTTTAAAGATGCTGCTTCATCCTTAGTGGGAGGAAATCTTTAAATCCCAGAAGCAGCTGCTCTGTGGAGGAAGGTAAAGTCCAAACTCCAGGTGATGCTACTGGTTGTGGCCAGACTTGTAGCCATCAGTTTTCCAGCAGCTTCAGAGTCTCCTGAAGATGGATAAGCTGAATTGTAAGCAGTGAATGGGAAAAGTGCAGTTAAAGAAATATTCAGCAAACTCCACTGGCAGCCAGCAGCAGCAAGGTGGGAACTCAGAGGAAGTGATTTTCCTGGGAGGAATGGGCAGTGTGAGGAATGCCAAGTGCTGCCAAGACAAATTGACTTGTCACAGCATGTCCTGTGGACTGAGCTGTGGCCACACTGCCACAATCCACTGTTGCTTTTTGGAATTAAGAGTAAAAACTATTGGGGGTTTTGGTTTGGTTTTTATCTGTCTCACCTAATTTCTCAAATGACCTTGCCATCCTCACCCCAGAAGTTCATCCTTGCTCATCAATGAGCTGCAAAATGCTTAGAATTTCTCTTCCCACTACAACCTAATTTGTAGGAGTTAAACAGCCCAGCAGCTCAGCCATGGATTTAAATGTCACAGATTCCTGATGGCCCCCTAAGCTCATTCCCCACCCCAGCACACGACAGCAGTGCTCCCTTCCGAGCAGCCTCAGTCCTGGCCTCCATCACAGTTTTCCTTGCTTTTACTCTAATATTCCAGAAGCTATTTGTCTAGAGTGGTTTTGTTGGTTTTTTTTGTATGAATAAACCATTTTATCCCCCTATATCAGCTTAAAAATCCAATGTGGCAGTTCTGATAGTGCCACTGCAAATGTGGTCAGAGGGTGGGAAAGCTGCAGGCAGCTCCAGCAATGACCTGCTTTGATCCGAGCTTTGCCAGGTGTCTCCCAGCAATTCCTGTCTCACTCTTATTTCTCCCTGCCTGGTAGAACGTCTGCTTATTTTTAGGTCTGGGTAATTATCGTCACAGAACAAAGCACTTCTTTGTTCTGGTTATTTTAAGCCGAGCGTTACACGAGTGGTGCCATCGCTGCTCTCTCCCGATGGATTCTGGTCTGGAGGGAATGAGATTGAGGACAAACACAGCAAAGCCACCATGAGCTTGTGGGATCTAAATCAAACACAGGAGGCTGGAAAAGTTCACGCTGGACTTGTGCTGCTCTTTTTATTCCATTTTCCAGAAATTTGGCCGTGTCCAGATGGACTCCATATGTACTGACTCTGTCCCTGCAGGGTTCTTTGGGAAAGCCTATGGCAATATCCACATGAATCCTGCACAGCAGTGCTGGTTTGATGTGGTTAGGCCTCAACAGCTTAAAATTGGTTTATTTTGAAATGGTTTTTACCACCAGGCACCCACCGACCCTGGGCTGTGTCAGCATCACCAGCCCAAGACCTGGGGTGGGAGGGAACACTGTTCTCCCACTGAAAACAACAGCCACAGTCCTGCTGCTCACGTGTGGGTTTGGAAGACACCTTTTAAAAGCAAGAAAAGGTGAAAGGATGCAAAGGGACCAACACTGAAGAGGGAGGCTGAGGGGAAGTCCAGGCTACCAGAAGGGTTTTGCAATTTAACCTGGAGGTTACGTCATGTCTGGCAGCACACATGGGCTGTCTGCAACAGGGCTTTAGCCTGGCATAAGGTACCACCCCAAAGACCAGATTTTGGGACACAAGCCAAAAATATAGCTGGAACAAAGGACAAAGTCTGCACTTCCCAAAACAAGACCACGACTTGCTCCAGAAACCATAGAAAGTTACATAAATGAAAAAGCTGATTCATGAGAACAAAAATAAAAGCTTCTCTCATGGATTATAATGCCATTGTAACTGCATTCATTCAATAACCCAAGGCCTAAAAACTTGTTAAATCCCACATAAACAACACCCAAGTCCAAAGATCCTTGTGCACGCAACGAGTTTTTTCCTACCAGAAGAACCAAACAGGAAAGTTAATGTCACCTCCATGCACTAAAGTCCTGGGGAATCAGGATTCTCAAGGGAGCCAAGGGTGCTTAGAGACACAACTCCCACTCACTTTTATTTACTCTGACACAGACTGCAAAGAGAATAAAATCCCAGGGGGATTTGGCATTTCGTTCCCTCGGGCTGCTTTGGGAAGTTCAGCCAGTAACACCAGCCTGGCCCCTCTGGTTGGCACAGCCCAGCAGAGCTGAGCAGGTTCCTAAGTGCCACACTGCCAACTTGCTGTGGGAGTTCAAGGAATTAGTTCAGAAAAAATAAGAAACTTTTTCTCTCTTGCTGCAGCAAGGAGGGTTTGAGTTCAGTGTTCCAGCAAAGTTTTCCAGCGTTGCTAATTTGATATCAGACACGAAGCACAGCCAATTCCACGACACCTCGAGTACAGTCAAATTCTAACAAGAGACTAAAAGGCCACAAATAGGTCAGAACTGTCTTGCTGCAACATCCAGTGTCTCTTTAGCTACTTTCCTCCAGCAGTGGCCAAAAGCAGATTCCTTTACCCATCAGTCAAGTAGGAGGACAAGTAACATTTCCTTATTTAAATCTCCCCAGCTTCTGGCACACAGCAGCAGCACGGCCTAACAAAGCCCTGATGACTTTTTAATGTGTTTTAGGTTTACTTTCCATGAAGGCACCTTAAGGATCTCCGTTATTATCGCAGCTTAAGGCAAATTCTGCTCTTAACAAATGATACCCAAGCACTGGGGAAGTGTGTGGGGGTGAATCCATTCATCCTTTAGCACCTGCCTGTCGAGGACTATTGTGGTGTTACCAGGATTCTAACAGGGAACCTCTTATCAACAACACCTGAAGCCCATGTTTAAAAGTACCATTTAATAAACTTCACATTTTGTTCCAGTACATGAAAATGGTTCTGTCAGCTGAAACCCCACCTCTTTTCCTTCTGCAGCACCAAATTCAGAAGTAAAGCTTTCTCTTTTTTTGGCTGCAAAGGTGGTGGGACACTGAAAGGGTTCTTCAGGGAATTGTCACAGCTCCAAGGCTGCCAGAGCTCCAGAAGCCTTTGGAAAATGCTCCCTGGCACAGGGTAGGATTGTTGGGGTGTCTGTGCAGGGCCAGGAGTTGGACTTGATTCTTGTGGGTCCCTTCCACCTCAGGATTTTCCATGATTCCATGAAAAGAAGGGTGACACAGTGCATTCTCCTTCAACTCTCTTCCTTCCTGGCTGCTCCCCAGCACATTTTCAGTTGCTCATTCAGCATTTCCTGGCCTGTCCAGGCTCCTGACTGCACTGGCAACATCCAACTGTTCTGCCCAAGAGCCCAGCTCAAACCTACCAGAGATGCACAAACTCCTGGGAGTGTTCTGGGGGGGCTGTGCAGATGAGATGCAGCCTCCTTCAGCAGGTTATCTGTGTCCTCACCACAGCCAGAAATGACACATCCCTCAACTCTCTGCTCAGACACTTCTGTTCATTCTGTGAAAGGCTTACAGAGGGTCACTACTGCCAACTCAAAGCCAGTCACAAATCAGGATGTGCCAAAGCTCTTCCCCACAGCAATCATGGCCTGCTCAAAGACTGCCTCCCCAAACACAGACTCTGCATGCATCCAGAGACTGATTTACTGTTTCTCTGGGATTTTTCCTTCCTTTTTTCCTTTTTTTAAAGTTCTGTGAAAAGTGACAGCAATGCCCAATGGGATTATTGACCTGGATTTCAAAACCAAACAAATCCCACACAACCAAAACTTCCATTTTCAGGGATTTTAATGCAAGATTTTAACATTTAAAATCTCACTGATGATGATCAGCCAAAAAATACAGATGTTTGATGATGGGATGGCAGCAAAACTTTTTATACTGTACTTCCATGCACACGGAACACAAGATCCCCGGCAGCTGGGCAAAGGTGAAGTTAAAACCCAGAAGTCCCAGGAAGTTCTGGCAGCACTGGAGCTGAAGCACCAAACCTCCCTGCCTAATTTTTGTAGACAACCCAAGAGCCTGAACACAGAAAACCAGTGAATGCCACTGAAGCTTCCAACTGCTGAGTGCTGGGAGGTGTCCCAGATCTGGAGAGGTGTCACACTGACACTTGTCCCCTCACACAAGGAAGGTTTCAGTGGAGGGTGCCTGACTCCTCTTCACTCTGCACACGCTGGGCTCCAAGCCCAGGGACAGCAGCAGGAGTCTCCCCTCCCTTCACGTGATCTCTGCAAACAACCCCACCAGGGTTGTGTTTGATTAGGGATGAACTTTGCACAGGAAGCAGCCTGAGTCTCTGGGCACTGCCTGGCAGCAGCTCCAAATTCCTACAGCCTGACCCCTCCACCATCCATCCTCATGCAGGGGCTCCCAAACCTCCCCTCATCCAGCTGGGTCTGGGCAGGATTACCCAGGAGAGATGGTCAGGGAGGCACAGCTCCTTAGCAGAACTGCAGACACTCAACCTGCATAAACAGGGCTATGGAAAGAGACCTGCTCCACCAACTCCAAAGGCACTGAGCATGCATTCACTGCTTCACAGAATCACAGACTCACAGAATATCCTGAGTTGGAAGAGACCCTGGAGGATCATTGAGTCCAGCTCCTGGCCCTGCACAGGACACCCCAACAATGCCATGCTGTGCCTGAGAGTGCTGTCCAAGCAGTCCTGGGTCCATGACCATCCCCTGGCGTGCTGCTCTAGTGCCTGACCACCCTCTGGATGAGGAATCTTTTCATGCCATCCAGTCTGAACCTTCCCTGGCACAGCTCCAGCCACTCCCTGGGGTCCTGTCCCTGCTCAGAGTGCAGAGGTCGGTGCCAGGCCATGCCATGGCCGGGCTCCATGGAGCTCTGAGCTGGGAATCTCCCCCAGCCCCACAGCAGTGCTGCTTTGGGGCCCAGCACAGCTCACAGGGACGAAATGAGCCAGGGGAGGCAGGACTGCCTCTCCTAGCAGCAATAAGGACTGAAAGCAGGGATCAAACCATGGCCTTGAGCCATTCCTGCTGCAGACTTTTGCTTCACTCAGCAGCCAGAAGGACTTGCAAATGCAAATATTCACACATCATGATGATTTTTTTTACTTTTTTTTTAATGACTGCTGAAGTTGTCCAGAATAAACATACCTTGCAAAATCAAGCTTCCAGACCTAGGCTTCCTCTTACTTTCCTTTAGGTGAGGATGTAAAGAAACATTGATGCATGGCAAATCACAGCACCCGGAATTGTCATCATCCAAAGGAAAACACCACTATTACAATACTAAATAAATTGACCTTTGGCAATTTTCTAAGTCAGTCTTGTGGCATTTGACTTTTATAAGCCTGAAAACTGCTCGTCTGGTCCAAAACCAACAGAGAGCAAGCTTCCTACTGCAGAATACAGGCTCCATTATCTCAGATATGCACTGACAAAGCATAAGCAGCAGCAGAATATCAACTCTTCATTTATACACACAGTTGTTTTCTGCAGCAGACGTGGAGCTTGGCAGGCTGAGTTTCCCTGGAAGTCTCCATGTGCCTTGTCAGGGCATCCAAACTGAGGGCTGGGTTAAATAAAAACAAACAGACCCAACTCCTCCCAAAGTACCAAACTGACAATTCCTGAACAGCACAGGCTGAGAGTGGCAGGATCTGGGAGCACTTCCACCCATCAGCCAGCTGTTCTCTGTATTCCTGGGGTCTCCACAGCCTCAGCATCTCACTGGACTCTCTTACCTGAGTCACAAAATAGGGAAAGGGAAACTTTTGCTACATGGAAGGAAAAAAATAAAAGTCCTTTAGTCCAAGCTACCTCTGTCCCAGACTCTTGGAACAATTTTCCCTTCACATCTAAGAGCTCCCTTTCCTGAGCTATTAGTCATCAGGAATAATTGTTTTTTCAAATCACAGCTTATTTACTTTCAGGGATCATTTCTGGCTGATTCTACAAACAGTATCAATACACCACAGCCCAGCCCCACAGACAGGCTTTGCACATGGACTGTAAAGCAATTTACCACACAGAAAACTGTTCTCCAACAAGACAGTGAGGCTCAGTATCACAAGATGCAGACAACTCTTTGCACATGATATTATTATTCCTAAATACTCAAACATTTATCATGTGGCTGAGAAAAGCAGGGGAAGGCCCTGAAGGTCACCTGACTGCTTGTTCTGGAAACTTTAAAAAGTCCTGATACTCTGGACCTCACCCCTGTTGCCAGGTTCTAAATCTGTTTTTTTTTCAGCCAGCCTCTTTCTGAAAGTCAGAAGAATTATTTCTCCTTTATCTTCAGCTTCATGGAGATCCCAGGACGGGTCTGTGCAATGCTGGCAGCAACTCCAGTGAAAGAACTGACACAAAGAGCCAGGTCCCAGCTCAGTGCCCCTGAGACTTCACCCTGCTCCTCAGCCCAGCACTCCAGTATTTCCAGGGAAACAGCCTGAGATAACACCACACACAGGGCTGCAGTTTGGGGCTTTATTGAAACAGCTGCTACTGTAATTATTTTTCAGAGGCTGTGGATTTCTGCTGGTGATGAGGAGCCCTGCACAGCAGAGGGAAAACAGGTTTGGTTGTGCTTTTGAGAGCTGAACTCTGCTTAGGAAAGGAGTTAAAAGCACAGACAGTTCCGCATGAGGCCCCTGTGGTTTACAATAAAAGCAAAGTTTATTTCCTGTATGCTTTAGCACAGAGGCTAAATTAACCGACAGGAGTAAAAGTTTACAGCATTAATTGCTGTTTCACTGCCTTTATATAGCCAGGCATTTAGTCTTTAAATAAAAGACTACTTTAAGAAGAAATACAACATGGCCTCAGGGATCCAGGTGCTTCTGATGTGTATTACTCTTTATCTTTGAAGAATTCATATACCACAGATCTTAGTTAACAAAGAGTCTTTTTGCTGACTGCTGTTCTGAAACTAAACCAAGTAATTTTTTGAAGAGAACAAAGCTTTTTTCTTCAACAAAAAGGCCTAAATATCATAATACAAAGGAAGAGAAAAAGCTATGGATTAAATAAAAATTTTCCTCCTCTCTGCAAGAGCCAGATTGTCTTGAGACAGAACAGCATCCAAAAAGCATCCGAGAGAGGGAAAGATTGAGCATGGGCAGCAGTTTTCTGACCCAGTAATTAATTGCCCTGGGTAACATTTCAAGTGTGAATCATCCTGAAGGCCCCAGATCCTTCTCTATGTTACTTGGACAAAATACTGTCGAAAAACTGTGTCTCTAAGTGGGAGAGAGAAATTGTTCTCACAAGACCTGGCCACACTGCAGTTTCTAACACTTTGGGCAGCTGTAACAATACAGGAGTTGGCCAAGCTCTGCCTGCCACAGGCAGGAAAGGCCAGTGCCTGGGGGTTTGCTCTCAGGACTGCTCAGGAGACATCCTGAAGTGACTCTTGCAGGAATTAACAACATGGAACATTTTCCAGCACAGCGAGGTTGTTCCCATCACCAGGCTGCTCTCACTCACCGCATCCCTGCAGCTCACAGTGAAGTGCCACCTTCCTCCCAGAGCAGGAGCACTAATCTGGATGCTGCCCTGGAGCCACTCTGCAACTCCCAACTGTCCTTTTTAGGTTTTATAGATCCCTCTTGTCATCGTGGTATCTGCTTTTTTTTTTTTTTTTTCTAAACCACAAGTTTCCTTCTGCCTCAGTACAAGCCAGCATCTGCTTACTCCAATCAGAAACTAAGATAAATACACACTGCATTTTACTTTTTCAAAGTTTAAGTCCCCCATCTGTTTATTTGCTGTAGGATGGAGTTCTCCAGGCCTGGGCAAGCAGCCAAAATGGCTTCATTCCCCTGCTGTTCCTCAGTCTCAGCCCAATGCTGATGGCTGGGGTGGGAGGTGATGGTTCTCCCAACGCCTTCTGAGCTGCCAGCTTGGGTCCCAAACCATTCCATGGAAGACAGAGCTGTCTGTCCAGCTGCTCCTCACTTCATCCAGGTGTAATTTCCTGAGGGGAACTTTTCCCAAGTTTACGTTATGGATTTATTTTGATCTTTCCACAGCATGCACAAGAAACCCCAGGCCTCTGTAGGTGAAGGGAGGCTCTCACAGGGACCTCCTGGTACATTTTAATGTGATGGAAGGGAACAGAAATTTGGAAGAAGATTGCTCAGGCACAAAGGTTCAATGGACTGAGCTGCCAGAACTAAGGGACTTGTTTATCTGCATTACAGGATGGAATTTCCAGTTCTTAATCAGGATTACCAGGGCACTAACAAGGATATTTGCAAACCTGCTTCTTTATATTTCTATTCAGGTATACTGTGTTTCTTGCCTAGGCAAAAAGAAAACAAAAAACAAACACCAAACATCTACTAGCCATAAATCAGCTTCACTTGAATTTCATTTCTGTCCATATCCAGTGAGAATGTTTTGGGATGTATTTTAATTCATTCACGGAGTTATTCTCCTTTCCTGCTCTGCCAGTTGTTCTGCAGCTGCTGCTCTGGCCAAATACATTTGCAACATGTGCACAGGAATGTCTTGGATAAGCAGCATTAAGTGTTTCCTAAGGAATAAAAATCCTGTCCTGCTGTAGTCCATGGCAGAATTCCCAGTGATATAAGCACAGCCAGAGGTTGATCCCATGAGGTGAATACAGATGTGCTAGTTAAACCTGCTTGGCAGCGAGGACTCCCATAAAAACGTGGGTTTATGTGAAAACTGTGATTATTTTTCCCAGAGGCTTTGTGTTTGCTGTTTCCATCAGGCTTTTCCAGTTGACTTTGATCTTTGCCTAAGGCAGGAGAGGTGTCTGATCACCTACCCTAAACATGGGCTAAATATGCAGTGTGTCAGCATCTGCACAGTGGTGCTGGTCTTGGAATCACCAAATGCTTGTTTTGTACGTAAGAAACACTGAGACACCGACCCAACAAATCCCAAACACATAAATACATTATTTTCCACCAAACATTTTCCTGGACAACATGGATTTAATTTTTTTAATGCAAATTGTTGACATAATTTTGGGAGCAGAGCCAATTTCATTCAAAAGGAGAAGAAAGCTTTACTGGGTTGGGTCCAACACTTGTGTGGCCCAATCTCCTGTCTCCATTGGTCACAGATCCCAGGGAAGATCACTCCAACAGACTGAGCACAAAGAGCTCCACCACATCCAGCTTTCCTCCCAGACTGCAGTAACTCAGTTTTGAGTCAGAGGTGTAGTAGTAATGTTTAATAACCCTTAATAGACTTTTCCCCTTAATTTGTCTCACTGCTTCCTGAGCCCGTGTGCTTTCTGCTGTACACCACATCCTCTGGCAGGGAGCTCCTCCCTGAATCTGTGTTGTCAAACAAAGAATTTCATTTACTCTGAACCTGCCACCTGCTACTTCCACTTGCTGTCCCCCAGTTGTTCCATTAGGAAGAGTTATTAATAACCCCTTCCTGTTTGTTCTCCCATGCCTGATGTGATGTTATCACAGCTCTTTCTTTCTCAACTGCAGAATCCACAGAATCATGGAAAACCTTAAAGCCCATCCAGTCCCACCCCCTGCCATGGGCAGGGACACCTTGCACTAGCCCAGGTTGCTCCAAGCCCCATCCAACCTGGCCTTGGACCCTTCCAGAGATGGGACAGCCACAGATTCCACCTTATTATCCACAAATTCTGCCTTATTTGCTTGTTCCTCCTACACTGATCACCTCACCCTACTCTTCCTTTTGCTCACTTTCTTAAATCATTTAAAGACAACAATTCCAGTCTACTAAAGACAGACTCACCACACATTTATACAGTGGGGATTTTTTTTTTTCTTTTGCCCTTTCCCATCCTAAACATTCCTGACATTCTGTTTGCTTTTCATGGCCATAAATATGGTATTTTTGTAGAATTACCTACTATAGCTCCAAGGCCTCTCTGCTAAACAGTATTTTAGCAGAGTTTAAACCATTCTTGCCCAGGACAACCATTGTTTCTCCCCAGTTTTCCAGCTGGGATAGCAACATCAGGCTGTTCTTGCACTGTTTGCTTAGAGTCCAGCACAGATCTCTGTGGGAATCTCCCGGTAATTTCTGCAGATTGGAAAAGTAAAATCCAGGGAAGTCCAGGGATTCAATATTATGAATCACCCTCCCTCTTATGCTCCAGGTAGCTCAGGTGTGAGGCACAGCTCTCTGCTCTGACACTGATTTTCCTCCCTGCTCTGTCTCTGTCCATGCATTCGCTGGGAAAGAGCCCAGGGAAAAATAACATCCATTTGTGCAGCCCCAGAAGATGACTCCCAGATTTCCCTGAGATCCTTTTTCAAACCACAGCTGCCTTTGCCTCCTCTCTTCACTCCGACACTCCAGCAATCAAACAACAGGTAATAGCTAAAATTTTACACTTGAGCACCTTTAGGATTTCTAGAGAGGCTGATTCACGTGTGGAAACAGCCCCAGAAAAACTGAACTCCAGATCATTAATTAAAGAAATAAATCACCACATCCACATCTCACAGGGGAACCCAAGTCCAGGAAGGAGCTGTAAGTCAGGATGTGAAAACAACTTCAGCTGTGTCCTGAGAGCACAAACCTCAGTCAGGCCAGTTGGATGCTGAACCTTCACATTTTTTTTCTGGTGCTTTAAAGCTCAGTCTCACTCTGCTGCCTTTTCAGTGTGAGAAAATGGCCTTAACACTGAGCTGGAGGTGCTGTCCCAGGAAGGACGTGCTCCTGGATGGAGGCTTTTTTCCTGGGACAAACAGTAGATAAGCATTACAATTAAAGCATTTTCAGGCTTGATTAAATATCTGAGCAACAAAAGCATTTAAATTTAATCATAAACTGGAAGTCTCCCCTGCATACGGCTGGGGTTAAAAAAATGGCATTAACACCACATCTTCACGTTTCAGCAGAAACATTCCTGAACAGCAGAATATTGATAGAATTTGTGGATTTGATTCAGGTTTCCAGCTCTCCAGTCAGTGACAGGAATTGAGATTGGTGCTTCCAAGGCTGGGGAGCACAAGGAACAGGCAGAGCTCATCTCCCTTTGGTTATGACAAAGCATCCTTAGCTCTTGTTTATGTCATAGAGGGGAATATTTCAGTTCTGTTTTGACTTTAAACAGCTGAATTCTGTCAGTGTTGGGGTAGTTCCCTTTGTTTCCCTTCTCCCCAATTCCTCCTCTCCTGGAAGGAGTAAGAATAACCCTGCAGAGACTCAAGTCTTGGCACCCTCTGCTCGTTAACACAGATGCCAATTTACTGACTTCTATAGGAATTTTGTGAGTGTAACTTTAATGCCCCAGGAAAAGGAAAGTTCCATGCTCAACTCTATAAATATTTATTTAAAACCCACAAGTGCTTAGCCCTGATATAACACTGTGTGGATCCTGTCTTAGAACGTGCTGCAGTTGAGGGCTCAAGGGAAAGCCAGCAGGAGCTGACAGCATCCAGCCTCTCCCTGAAATCTGCCTCTTCTCCTCAAGCAGAGACATAATCCTGATGCACCACCTCAGAATAAACACTGTCCTACCTGCATATACAACCTAGAAAAATTCTCAGCAAAAAGCCTTTCCTGGCTTTAACTGTAGAGTAGAATTTTCCATCTTTCTTCTGCTGTCAGAAACTGGGTTTACTTAAGCAGAGTAGAATGTTTTTTTATTTTGATATATTGAAACTATTGCAACATCTGCAGCCAACTTAATCTCCATTAAAAATTTGAATGCAATATTTTAAGAAAAATATTTGACTTATCTTGAGTCTGGAACAACGACTTTACAAGAAACAACCCAGGAGGCAGATGGAACACATCCGAGCTTGAGCCGTGTTATGGATTTTGTCTTCCATCCCAAAAGCTCTAACTCAGAACAACTCCTACCATTGAATTGAGACAAACTCTGCTTGGTGAACACTGGGTATCCAAGAAAGTCCTTCACACATATTATGTTTCACAAGAGAGGGTTTTAAAAATCAATACCTAGCTTAACATGTCAGTTTTCACCCGTGGTATATAAACTGCATGAGCCGAGTATCACAAAAACTTACACACACCCTGTGTATTGTTTTTTAACTACAGATGCAGCTTATTTCCCCATAAAATGAGCATGTACCTAAACTTGCATCACAGTACCAGACTATTTACCAAAGATTTGTCTCAGTGTTTTCTTCCCACATAAAGAGCCGTGCCCGGCAGCCCAAGGAAGCTCAGGAGCTGCTGCTGACCGTGTGCTGCCGCTGCTCGGGGCTTCCGCAGCGACAAACAGGACCGCAGACAGCCGGGCTGGGACAGCACGCTGGGAACCTCCAACGTGGCAGCAGAACAAGGGACACTTGTGATCCACACTGATAAAGGGCTGCATGCACAGAGCCACCCTGCTGGGGCTGCATCTCCCCTCAGAGCCACCTCCTGCCACCACCGTGGCAAAGCCCTGGGACTCCAGGAGCTCCTTTTCCAACCACGAGGATTCTCTGGTTCCGTGAAACCTCACAGCAGCCAAACAACAAACACAAAACACACGGACTCTGCTCACTCTCTGCAACGGTGGCATTGTTTGCATTCATTGTGGCTATCTGAGAAAAAAAGCCCTTAGGGGATTTAAATGCAAAATGTATTTTTTTTTAGTACAATCTCCATCTCTCCATGTATTACTTCCATGGGATTCAAACTTCAGAAGGATGAAGCAGCCTCACCAGCCCTCCCAAAGCCCTGAGCTGCTGAACAGGGACAAGAGCTGGTGGTTACACATGCTTTCAGCATTTCCAACAGCTCTTCTCCAGAGCTGTTCTCTCCTGGCCTGCTCCAGGAAGCACTTGCCACTGGTTATATGTCTCCAGTAGCACCAGCAAGCTCTCTGGTGCCTTACTGGGAAAAGAGAAGAGTAATTACAAGCAAATGTTCACTCTCCAGACCATGGGCCACTTTTCAGCTCCTGGGAAGTGGGGAAGAGAAGACCTAGATCCTTTCCTAAGCAAGAAGACAATGCAAGAAAAATATGAACCCCCCCGCATCCTTAACGTTGTGAATGAAAAATAAATTCATTTTTCCTTTCATCTCTAAAACCATCCCTAAACAATGACAGGTCTGTGTAATACAGGACTCGAATGACTCCAACTCTGGAGATCATCTCTTCTTTCTGCCATGTCTGCAGTCGCAGTAGGAGGCAAGGAAAGAAAACCACTCACACAGCCATCAAAACGAGGGAGGAGGGCAGAGCTGGGAGAGATGGAAATGTGGGATGTAGACCACAGAGATGAAGCACTTGGCTCCACAGAGCATCTGGACAGCAGACATTTGATGTGGCAGTTTCCAGAGTGCACAGCACTGGCACAGGGCAGAGCTCAGCCCACCACATCCAGGGCTGGCACTTCAGCTCCACAGCCTCCAGTTTCAGCCATACCCCTGGAACTGGGGGGGGTGGATGAACAAAAACAATTCTCTCAAAATCCCTACTCAAGATCTGTGCAGTTGTTGGCAACAAATGCGCACTCACAAGACCAAAAAGACTTTAAGCAGCTGGTTCCCTTCCACATGAGATCAATAAAATGGGCAATCAACTGCGTTTAGGAAGAAAGGGATTCTAGTGCTAGGCAATCTCTTGCCCCAAAAATCAACAAAATACCAAAATCCTGTGGAAAAAATCACACGCTGGATTTGTGCTATTCAGCTTCTCCCCTCCTTGTATCCTTTTCTACCAGGAGCAAGAATCTAGTGACTCTTAGACCTCTCTTCCTTTCAGCTCCTGAAGGATTTGAATGGGAGCTTGCAGTGAAATCCCTCTCACAGCCAGCACAGTCCCTGTCCCTGCAATGCTCCCACATTTCTGAATGTGGCATGTGCAGCAGGAAACTGGTGCTGGAACTATCCCATTATGGAGTGAAATTCAAATAGGAGGCCAGACAAGATGTCAATCATCATACTTTCCAGAAATCCCTTGAAACACACTCATAAAATGTCTTTGCTTAGACATGAGCTTCACACAGTGTTTTTTCCTCACAGATACATCATATTGAATATAAACATCACAGAGAAAAGTGCCTTGGGGAAACATTTTATACACTGTGATGTGGCAAATTATACCATATAACAAAGCAGGACTTTGCCAATTATAGACCACAAAATTTGGGCACCCTCCAAGACTCACAGCCCCAGGGAGTGAGGTGTAAAGCAACCTCAACCCTTTTCCCTTCATTGGGAGACACTTTCCAGTCTCACAAAAGCTTCTTCAGCTCACAGAAACGGGGCAGGAAGGAGGAGATTTGATATTTATTTCTGGTTTGCTTCTACTCAGGCAAATTAGCTTTTTTGAAACCCAAAATAACACAGTGCTGGGTGTCACTACAGTACAAAGACGACTTAGCAGGAGTGAGAGCCCTTCCCAGGCTGATGTTACCCAGTTCAGTCACTTTGCTGCAAACAGCCTTGTCTCTGTTCCATCTCTCTGTAGCAATCTTCTCTGATGTGGATTTTCCATTCCTGGAGTGGATTATTTCAAATTCAGCACCCAGAAAGGCTTCTCTGGTCCTCCAAGCAAAGCCTGTCTCACCAATGGTTTTAAGAGCCACAGAAACAACTCCTTCCCATTCCCTCCAAAGAGGTGCCTCTCTGTCTTACTTTAGGTTGAAACATCGATTAAAATTCTTATACTGGAAAGAAAACATCACCCAGTGAGGTGCTGGGCTGGTCCTGCCAACAGAAACACCCTCGGTGTATGCAGGAATCTAAGAATGTGCAAGTCTTGCTCATTACCACAAGATCCCATGAGCTGTTCCAGCTTTAGACACAAGCATGAGTGTGTATGTGTGTGTGTATATATATAAAAATACACACGTCATAAACCTGCCAATTATGTGCACATGACGCTCGAATTCCCCAAAAAACAGGCTACACCAACGCCACATTCAAATTCCACAGGCAGGGATGCACAAAGGAGCCTGAAAGTCAGGCAGCAGTTAGTCAGACTGGAGCTTTGTAACATGTAAAACCCACACAAGGACCAGGCAGCGCTGTAGAAAACACTAAGCTAATAATTAAAAACTTAATTTAAACCCAGAAAAACACAGTTGGGATTGAGATCTGTGCTTGTACCCTTGGAGCTCAGTATCACCAGGCAGACAGAAATCAATAGGTGCCATGAAGAGGGCACTGATAAAAATCTATAGCAACTGAAGCAGTCAACTTGAAACCTATTAACAGCTGCATTAGAAAGAAAGGATTACTTTTCCAATCTGCTGCTTTCCTTCCAGACGAGCATTCTGTACCAACCCAGCAGAAATCCCTTCGGATCTCTTTCATGAATGAACTACTCATTCCCAACACCCTCCCCAGATCAGAATGAAATAATCCTCTGCTTTTCACCACCAGCACTGTCAGCACTGGCATCAAGTTTAACAAAAATGACCCGGGAAGGGAGGGGGACAGCAGGGACACCTGAGGCACAGGCTCCTGTGCCATCTGCAGCCTGTCACCCCAAGCTTACCAACTGGTATTTGATCTGCTGAAGCCTACAGACCAGCGGCTGCACTCAAGCCAAGAAGGAGAATGCAGCGAGGGCTTGTTTTAATCTTCTGTACATCACTGTCCTCCCAAAGTTTGGGGACCTGAAGCGCGAACAGTGACAGGAAAAGGTCATCATACAGCCACAGCTCAGACTCTTTTATCTCCTCGCAGTAAAAGTCACTGATCATTAACTGCAATAGCTGGCATTTTCTGAGTCCCGGGTATTTTGTAGTTCTTGCACATCCAGACCAAGTGCAACAAAATCCCCCGGATTTCAGCCCCGGAGCATCTCCCACATGGACAAACAGAAACCAGATGATCCTGAGGACACGGAGCTACACCTGAACCTAGGCACAAATCCCGCTATTTCTGTGCATCTCTTTATTTTCCCATTGAAAAACACAGTCCGAGCTCTGCCTACAACACACTGGCGCGGCGAAAAGCAAAATCCAGTATTCCCAACAGGGCAAGAACCAGAGGCTACTGGGACAGCGGCCACACACGCCTGCCACAATCAACGAGGAATAAACTCATCAAAACCAAACAACAGACGACACATTTAGAATTGAAGTTCAAAAGCAACAACAAAAGAAAAAGAAAAAAAAAAACAAAACCAAACCAAATAGCGGTGGCTCTGCCTCCCCTGCACAGGGCGAGGGGTGCGGGATCCCCGAGGAAATGCCGCTTTCCGCCGGCGGCAGCCGCAGCACCGCCCGCACAGCGCCGGGCGCCGCGAAGGGACCGCGGCTGCCCCGGCCTCTCCCCACACCGCCCGGCCGCCCCCCGCCCGTCACAAGTTTCCCCCTGGGCGCCGCTTACCGCCGTGGAGCCCGAGGAGGAGGCGATGAAGACCTTGATAACCATGCTGGCAGCGGCGGGATGCGGAGCCGGGCGTGTGAAGGCGGCTCGGGCGCGGGCTGGGGCTGAGGCGGGAGGGCGGGCGCGGGGAGGCGGTGGGAGCGTTCGCCCCGCCTCGCTCCGCAGCTGCCACCGCCCGAGCCCGGAAGGGCGGAAAATGGTTTTTTTAAAAATTAATTAAATAAATAAATAGTAGAAAAAGGAAAGGGGGAATTTTTTTTTAAAAAAAAAGAAGAAAGAAAGGAGAGAGGAGGAGCGTTTTCGACGAGCCGCGCGAGACGTGCGGGGGATGGAGGGGGCGGGGGAGCCATGGCGGCGGGGCCGTGCTGAGGGACGCGGGGGCTCGGGCGGGGCGGCCGCTTCAGGGCGGGGGTGAGAGTGGCGGGGAGAACCGGGGGGCACCAGGGCGGGAGACAGAGAGAGGGATGGAGCCAAGCGTGGGGGGGTCGCCATGGTAGCAGCTGGTTCTCCTCAGTGCCGGCTCCTCTCAGCACCAGGTCCCCTCATGGCCGCTTCCCTCGCGGCTGCATGCCCTCATGGCTAGGTCCCCTCACGGCTGGATCCGCTCATGGCCAGGTCCCCTCATGGCCGCTTCCCTCACGGCTGGATCCCTTCATGGCCGCTTCCCTCGCGGCTGGACTCCCTCATGACCAGGTCGATTCATGGCTGGATCCCCTCATGGCCAGGTCCCCTCATGGCCGCTTCCCTCACGGCTGGGTCCCCTCATGGCCATGTCCCCTCATGGCCGGGTCCCCTCACGGCTGGGTCCCCTCATGACCAGGTCCCCTCATGGCCGCTTCCCTCATGGCCATGTCCCCTCATGGCCGCTTCCCTCATGGCCATGTCCCCTCATGGCCGGATCCCCTCATGCCCATGTCCCCTCATGGCTG
>CM031880.1:6582252-6601671 GCA_018697195.1 Certhia americana | reverse complement strand
GGCCACCCGAAGGCCCGTTGCGCAAAGGTGGGTTAGAACGCATTAACGAGGGCACGGTTGCTGCTATGAGGTGGGCTAAAATATGGGATACCGGACTCTCAGGATGGTTGGGTGTGAAAGGACCTTCAGCTCAGCCCGGCCAAGCCCCTGCCATGGCAGGACACCGTCCCTGTCCCAGGGTGCTTCCAAGACCCCATCCGACCTAGGCCCTGACCCTCCAGGAATGGGGAGCCCACAACCTCTCAGGGCACCTGTGCCCAAGATCATAAAAGATACTAATTGGAAAATAAACTTTCCCTTTATTTTTTGCACCAATCTGTGAAATAAACCTCCTTTGTGGAGATGAGAAAGACCTTTTCTGGTTAGACACCTGATTGACATCTGTCCTTGAACGGAGTGCAGCGCCCCAAAGGTCCAGCATTTTTCTCTGACTGTCAAGGGATCCCGACAACTCACTGTGACTTCTGCTTTGGGACAGATGCTTGGGCTCCCTAAGTCATTCCTGTATCCTTTACCTTGTTTTGGGATGTTAATACAATCGGGAGGCTTGTGTCCTCCCCTTCACCTCTTGGGGAGCGGTTAGAAGCGGACCTACGCCAAGCTTTTAACTGGAACACAGATAAACAGACTCAATGAGAATCCTAAATTCCTCATCCTCATCTTTCCCAAATTTAATAACGCTAACTTTTTATTGGCAACATCTGAATTTGATCACATACAGTCAATTTTTACCCAGACAAACCACAAATCACCCAGGACAACTATAATTAACAACCAAACCTCTTCTTAGATCAATAATCCACTGCATGCCCAAATTAATATAATAAGGCAACGGACACTTTACCCCATCCGACAACAAAAACGGTTTGTGATATTCTGCCCCCGCAAATAACTATGTTTTAATTGTGTACTGGTTCACGTGCCATTTACTACGACACAACAGATCCTGAATTCCCTTCCTGCTTGACTCGTGCTGTGTGACTGTAGCACATAAAAGGAACCGGCTGAGAGCAAATGGCAGGAATCTCCTATTCCACCCCCATACTGGTTAGCACCAAGGAGTTAGAAAGGAACATTTACCTGACTGCCTCTTTCAGGAAGTGAAAGTCAAATCACCCAAAAAATCGACTTAGGTTCCTGTTGCTGCCTTTATTCAGAATGTCCTGATTCTACTTCCACTCAAGACAATGGTTCCAGGAAAACATCCTGAAGTACGACAGATCTCTGATACGAATAACTATACAGACTCTGTCCTCCTCTTCTGCCGGACATTCCCAATTGTTCAAAACCATTTTCCTCAGCATTTTGAGCATCACTCTGGACGTTCAGTTGGCTGTTCATGACTGACGCATCCGTGCTGGTCACTTTTTGTTTGATTGGATTTCCAACGTCTCTTGTGCAGACTGGGTGTTTTACCTCTGAGGTCAACGCTCCTTGGAGAAAGAGATTCAAATTTTAGCGTGGAATTTCTCATTGAAACAGGTGGCACACAAAAGAGATTAATTTCTGAGTGATCGTTGCGTTGATGTAGAGGTCATAAATTCATTTTAGGTGATTTTTGTATTGAATTAAAAAGGACAGTTTGGGCAAAAACATCCAAAAAGGTCACGTACAAGAACTAATGCCCAGAATAAACTTATTCTCCCAGCTACAACCAAGTCCTTTGCATTTCCTTGCTATTTACCGCCATTATCCTTGCAGCATGCAGCATAACAGCATCTCACGCACTTATCCTGTCGCTTGAGAGGAAAACATCTTCTCACTATCCGGTTATTTAGGTCAGTTTGTGGTTTAAATGATTTTTTTTTTTTTTTTTTTAAATAATTTGTTTGATAAATGTAAGGTGAAAAAAAAGGCGGCAATATAATGCAAAAATCATTTGTGAATTTTACATCTGCTTGTGCTTCCCTGACATTTTGATCTAACTGTGTGTTGTGCAAGTTGTCTGAAGATGTTGACGACACCTTCAATAATTCCCATTTTCTCTTCCACAAAGACTTGCCTCCCAGAATATAGAAAGATGAAGTTAACTGCACTGCAGGGAGACAGGAAAACAGAACCTCCTGAGGCAAGTCAGCCAAACCTGATGGTATGGAGAACCAGATACCAAGAACCTCTTGAAATCGTTCATGCCCATTTAATATCTATCAGAAATGGAGAAAGCGACTTGAACACATGTAAATCTTGATTAACCCCTCATACGAAGACTGAAGGAGGCGTATAGGAGTTGGTTACATGGGTAACACTGAGGCGGAAAATGCCTTCCCATGCTGTCAGGAGGCCAGTCAGAGCCATCCGTCAAATATTGGTGTGTTATGAACAAAAGAATTCATGGCACTGAAGGATCACATTGCCTGCAGGAAGGTGGCAGAAGATGACTTCCGTGGACTGGACAGACACAATATTCTCACTTAACTGCAAAGTGCAAGAGATAATCAACTATTGCATCTCACCTTGGAGAGGGAGTGAACGTAAAAAAGTGACAAATCAAAAAAGTCAACCATGAATTTGTCAGAACGGGGAACGCTGTTCAGAGCAGCACTGAAGGGATCCGGGGTTACAGGTATCAGTATGAGTCTGAACCAACAGGTGATGCTGTTGCTGACCTCTGTCAAAGGCCACGGTCAGATCTGTACCTAATTCACCCTGGATTACTGATACAGACCTGGGCAGAATGTGGGTCCAGAGCCTAAGATGAACAAAGGTTTAGAAAATAACGCCTTTGAATCATGAGGCCTCCCCAACTTTTAATTCTAAAATGGAATTTTTTTTTTTTAGGTGATAAACAGTACCATTCTGAATGACACAGTCTGTAACTGTTATTGGGAATTTGTGCGCATTAATCGTTCGTGGAGCGGCTGGACGGCAACAAAGCTGAATTCAGCAACCAAAGTAAATTTGATGCTCGGAGAAAATTTGGTAGGTTAGCCATTGGGTGCTGAACTGGCTTCCTAGGAAGATTTCAGAATCCATTTCTATTGTAGGTTTTTAGAAAGGTCTGTTATGGCTTTGGGCACGACCAGTTACACCCTCCCAAGCAGCAGCTCCCGATTCAAATCTCAGTGGCAAAGTGCTTTGTTCCTGACGATGGTTATTATACATACACCTTGTGCCGTTCCCTTCGGAAACACAACAAAATATATGGTGGAGGCGCTGCCAGAATCCGCCGCCTACGAATTGGAACGAGGTGATTTTCTTTAACCATCCGAAATCTGAGACTTCACCGTGTAACACATCCGGCGGGCAGCCCCGCTCCGGGCCCACCTCAACGCGCCAGCAGAGGTTCCACAGCCCAGATGGCCACTCAGAGGCCCAGCGCTCATGCAATACCCTGGGGCGGTTTCACCGCCCGCTCGTGCCGCACAAATGCCGGCAGCCCCTTCCCTCCGCCGGCGCGGCCCGGGCGGGCACACGCCCTTTCCCCATGTACCGCCCGGGCCCGGGAGCGGCTGAGCCGCTCTCCCGCAGCCGTCGGGCCATCGGCCGCATGTTTGTTCCCTGCGCTGCGTTAACTTTCGTGAAGTTTGTGGGGCGGGCACCGCGGGGGGCTCAGGGCCCCGTTTGTTCCGTGCGCGTGGGGCCCCGCGGCGGGCGGCGTAGCGCGGCGCCGGGGCCGCTCACACTCGGAAATCGCGCGGGCGCTGTCGCCCGGAGCCCGCCCCTCGCCCCGCCCCCGCGGCTCTCCCCGCGCTCCCATTTGCGCGTGGCGGGCCGGCCTTTCAGCGCGGGGCCCATCTCTGCGCTCACCCATATCAGTGCATTTGGTTGCGTGTTGGTGTATTTAACTGTTGCAATAAAAGGGGGATTTTTTTGTTTTTTGTTCCTTTTTTCGGCCGCATTAACTCTTGGTCCCTACCATCTTCCTTTTTATTTTGGTTTTTTTTTCCCTGTTCTATGTTTTTCTTTTTTTTTTTTTTGTTTTTTTTTTTTTTTTTTTTGCAGAGGTCGGAACAGTTTTTTCGCCGCTCCATTTATTTTTCGATATCTTATCTCTATTAGGTTTTTTGCAATCAACTATTAAGGTGCAACTATGCCCAAAAGAAAGGTAAGTACGAAAAAAAAATAATTGTAAAACGAGGGAAGGCAGATGGGGAGCGAAGGGGGAGAGATTAAAGCGGCAATCGCGGAAATTTAGCTGTAAAAAAAAAAAAAAATTTAGCGCGCGCGCGCGTGTGTGTGTGGAGTTTTTTGGGTTTTTTGGTTGGTTTCCTTTTTTTTGCATTTTTAATTTTTGGTGTATGTCCTAGAGCGGAGCGGGGAGCGGAGGGAGAGGGCTCGGGTCGGGCAGGGCAGCGCGGCGAGTTCACTTTTGGGCTGTTTTGTTTGGGAAGGAGGAGAAGGCTGGAGCAGCAGTGTCTCCATGCTGGATTACAAACAGCCATAGTGCTGTGCTGCCCCTGTGGAGAACGCGGGGCACCAAAACCCCCCCAAAACCTGCGCCACCACCCCCCCAGACCCCTCCACCCACCTCCGCCAGCCTTTTAATCCCCATCGCGCCATTCCCGGCTGGATTCGCCTTTAAACGTCGCCTCTTTCTCCTGTTTTTTCTTTTTTTTTTTTTTTTTTTTGGGTCTACGATACAGTTGTCCGATTTTTTTTGCCTCCCACTTCTTGTCATACCAGATGGTTGTGCAATGGTAATTTGGGGCCATTAGGCGGCGCAGAATTTGAAACTGGCCTTCAAGGAAAGCGGGGAAAAGGGATTTATCACCGTAGTCAGGAACTTTGGGGCAGCTGGAATGTGGGGCGCCCCCCCCTCCCCTCACAGCGCGGGTTGGGGGGGCGGGGCGGCGCCGCGGTCGCCCCACAATCACCGAGACGCCCGCACGAGGGGTTTCGACCCGGTCCAGGCCCCCGGCGACCCCGTCCCGGGCCGTGAGGCGCCTGGACCGAGTCGAAACGCCTCGGGCGGGCGCGATCGCCGCGTTCCCGGTTGTCCCTCATTGTCCTTGCGGGGCCCGCGGCGACCTTGTTGTGTGAGGGGAAATTGGCGGGAACTTTTCGAACTCGACGTGATGACGTAGCGGCGGCGGTCGCGGGGTATTGTGGGAGTTGTAGTCCGTGAGGCGGCAGGGATGGGGGGAGGCCGCCATTGCTGCGGGTGGTTTTGGGGGGCCCTGTGAGCCCCCTCTGCTCCCCCCAGGGCTCAGGTGGAGTCACAGGGGATGGTGTTGCCTTCTCACCTCAGTATCTCGCTTTCCTTGCAGGCTCCAGCTGAAGGCGAGGCAAAGGAGGAGGTAGGAGTTGTATGTGGTCCTCACTCCAAGAATTCCTGTGGGGTTCTGCAGAAATTAGGAAGCCCACGCAGCTCATGAGGGGTGTTCAGCCCCTGGGGGTGGCCTGTGCCTGGTTTTGGGGTGCTGAGGGCCATTGCTGTCCCCTGAGGTGGTGCTGGGGGTCCAGCAGCTCCCCTGGGCTGAGGTCAGGGACAGGTTCCAGTGGGAACATGTCGCTTTTGGCCTCACAACTCCTGCAAGTAAAAAAACTTCATCCCTTACCACGTCAGCAGAGTAAAGTGGCGGCAGCAGAGAACTGCTGAGCAAAGGTGCGCTTTTGGGAAGTCCCAGAATACCCCGAGCTGGACCTACAAAGATCGTGGAGTCCCAGCATGGTTTGGGTTGGAAGGATCCTAAACTCATCCAGTGCCACCCCTGCCATGGGCACGGACACCTTCCACCACCCCAGGGTGCTCCAAGCCCTGTCCAGCCTGGCCTGGGACACTGCCAGGGATGGGGAGTTATCAAGGCCCTCACCACAATGCCCATCGTTTCATAAATCCTAAGATTTCTGTGGAGCTTCATGATGCCATGTTATTTTGGGTGTTTTGAAAAAGCTGTGCTTCATGTGCTCTCTTAATCTTACTGACATATCTTTCCTTATGCAGCCAAAGAGAAGGTCAGCCAGACTATCTGCTGTGAGTATCTGTATTTATCCTTTAGTATTTTATCACTTGGGATGGGCACAGTTAAAAATAAACTTGGAGTTTTTCCCCCAGAACTGGGAAAGGCACATTTAGAATATTGCAATATTTAAAATTCCTGATCCATGTTTCCCTTCCCTGAACATCCCAGGCTTCTCACTTGAGATCCAAGTTCTGTGTTAGTGCATATTCCATCTGGGCACAAGTATCCAGAGTTAAGGAATATTGATTTCAGGATGGATTTGTTCCCTGTAGGACTTCTCCATAGAAATCCTTGTGGCTCTGTAAATCACCTGCTCTCTCCTTAGTCTGGTAATTTGTCCATTAATTTTTTTGCAAGGCCAAAAAATAATTTTCAAAAGTTTTCCACATAACGCTTTTGAAAATATAAATATTTACTTCTGGTGTTCACCTGACTTGTTTCTTGTGTTTTTTGCAGAAACCTGCTCCACCCAAACCGGAGCCAAAGCCCAAAAAGGCAGCACCTAAGGTAAGGGTCTTGACCTGAAGTTATATTTTCATTCTCGAGGTATTTACAAGGATAAACTCCCCACAATTAACCACTTTGCTTATTTAGAATTTTCCTCAAAGCTTTAAGATGGAATTATGTGAGCTAAACCAATGGGAAATACATAATTTTATCCAATTTCTACTGAAGGAACGTGGTAAACTGAGCAGATTTGAAATCCCTCGTGGTGAGGCTTTGCTGCTTTCAAGGCCATTCTGAAGTTTCATATAATGCATTGTTGGGAAAATGATGCTTGGAATAGAGATCAGAGACTCAATTAGAGGAGGCATTGAAAATCATGCTTTTAATTACAGTTTCTTACTATATTTCCATTCTGAGGTCCTCTCTGCAGTTAGTTATCAGTTTATCACATTTTAATCACTCAGAGTCCTAGAGACCCCTTTGGCTGGATATTTTTGGAAATGTTAAAAACATTGGCATGTCTGACAGTATAATTAAAAAAGAAACTATTTAAAGCTCTTTTTTAGTTTGGAGCAACAGTTTGAAATTTCAAAGGGGGCAGTTCTGCAGTCCATGAGAGATTTCTTTCCATCCCCTTCTTATCAGCCTTGCAAGCCATCAGTTTGCAGTACTTTTTTGTTAAATTTTTCTGTAAACATTTAGGATTTTGCAGCTAAAAAAACCCAATAAGCACCTCAGCAACACAACTTCAGTGATAGTTTTTAACCTATCACATTTTCCTTGTGCTTTGGGTTGATGAGGTGGGCAAAGCACTGCGGGGAGATGCTTTGGTTGCAGAGGGAGATGAGGGGCTGGGAGCCAGGAGCTTTCCTTTTGCTTTGAAAAGGAATTTGCAATTGCCTGTGGCCCAGCAGACTTCCAGGTGAGGGAACTGTTTGCCTCCACATCCTCTGTGTGGAGCAGCAGAGATGCTGTGGAAAAGAGAGAGCCTCCCACGTGTCATTTTGGGCTGAGCTCTGTAATCTCAGTGCTGTGCAGAGCGAGGTTTCCCATTCCATCTTGGCCATGCAGCTGGAATTCTAGAGCACATTCCTGACTGCCTGGAGCACTGGGTTCTGCATTGCACTTCCCTCTAGTGGCTGGTGCCCCAGGCAGAGCAGAGCCAGCTGTGGATGATCCCCGTTGTTGTATTTGGGATTTTCCCCGAGTTTACTTTTTTATTTTCGTGGAAACATCGCGGGGTTTAAACAGCAAAGCTGCGTTAAGGGAATGTGAAAAGTTGTAGGAACAGGGATGCAAGAGTTCAGGTCTGTAAGGGATTGGCAAAGCTTTGTTTGGGCCTCCAGTGCACAGCTGGGTGGGGTGGTGTCCCTGTGGGATCATGCAGGGATCCCTTGGGAATTGTCCCCAGCTACACTTGGTCCCCCTGCTCCTGAGGTGATGTTTGAAGCCACGACACTTGAGCTGTGTTTTTGGCTCTCAAACTGCAGCAACACCTGTGCTAAGGGTGATGGAGTAAGAACTGTGGAGGCATTTGTAATTCATGTCTGCCCCAAGAGCTTTTAGTTGTCAGCCTCAGGATCTTGGAATGGTTTTCTGTGTGTCCCTGTTAAATTTTGCCATAGTGAAAAACATGGAGCTGGCAAAGGAGTTGTGTCACTTCTAAAATGCAGGACCTGATTATTGAACTGTTGTTGCCATCTCTAGAGCAATATTATTGAGGAAAATGAACACAGTGCTGTAGCTGAGGACCTGTTGTGTCCTGTGGGACCCTTTCTCTCCAGTCAGTCCAGCCATGGAAGTCAGTTTCTCTGGATTCTCCTCCAGTGCTTTCTAAAGAGGGACTTTTCCAGCACAGAGAATAGGTTTTAGCTCTGTTAATATTTTGTTGTGGGTTTTTTTCATGGGATAAGGGAACAGATCAGCAGTACAATTGTAATTCTAAATCTCACTGCCAAGCAGCACCAGGATGCTGTGTATTCCCAAGACTGGGACTCCTGACACCACATTAGGAGAGTTTTCCAGGTGGGATGAAATCCCTCAGACTGAGGAATGAGAGGTGAGAGAAGGAAGAGACCCTCACTCACTGAATGTACTGACCCCACCTTAAGTTTTCTGCATTATTGGAGGATTTGCTGTTAATTTTGATGAATTTTTAATAATTGAAGAATCAGGTGACTTTACCCCTTAACACTCTGAGTTTATCCTTAGCAGCTCATTTTTACGGTGAATTAACTTTGTGCATTAATAACTGAGAGACTCAAGTAAGAAAACAAACTTTTTGTAACCTTTTGGTAACTTGTAGTCACTGAGACAAATCTCCTGAGTAGATAAATGTCTATGCAGTAATTTTCATTTATCCTCACTCAGCTGTGAGTAGATCTTGCAGGGTTTCTGGTTCCTCTGTGGGAAGTAGGTTAATCAAGCAAGGGGCTGAGCCAGTGCTGTTACTTATTGGCAGCAAGAGGCACATTCTTGGAAGTGAAACTAATGAAGGTCAGGTATTTGGGTCAGGATCTGACCTTGCCTATGGAAAATTATTACTACAGAAGCATCAGGTTTGGGGTTTTGTTTTGATTTAGCCTGATCCACATATAAGAAACTGCACTTAAATAATAAATGCAACTCTCTTGTGGTTAGCAAAGCGATGCTGTTGGGCCCCCAGTTATTCTGGCATGGAAGTGGTTTATTATCACAAGGAGTATTTCTGGCAGGGAAGGGGGGAAAGTCTTTTGTCTACAGCTTTGTTACAGTTTTCTAAATAGGCATTAACAGCACATCTGAAATATTCTGGTGTTTGCACATGTTGGTTTTGTTCTGTGGCTGCCTTTCAGCAGCAGGGCAGAAGTACAGGCCAGTTCAACATTTTTTAGCTAATTTAATTGAATCCCTATTTAAAATAAGAATTCTTTTAACCCCAGCCATGGCTGCTTTTCTATTCTGCACTTCCCTGTAGCATATTCAGGATAGACAGAAGGAAAACACTTCTCCTGTGAAACTTGGATCTCATCTTTGTCAATAGGAAGTTTGGGGGTGGAAGGAGGTTGTGCAAAGCGTTTTGGAGTTGAGAACGTGCTGATGTACAAGGTGGAAATCAGGATTTAATATATCACTGCCTGTTTTCTTAACAGAAAGAAAAAGCAGCAAATGATAAAAAGGAGGACAAAAAGGCAGCAACAAAAGGGAAGAAAGGAGCCAAAGGCAAAGAGGAAACTAAACAAGAGGATGCTAAAGAAGAAAACCACTCTGAAAATGGAGATACCAAAACTAATGAGGTACTTTAGCTGCACTGAAGCTGGGAACAGAGCCAGATGTGCTCGAGTACAGCTGCAGGAGCTCTGCTGGGCTCCAGAGGGTGGGGAGGTCGCTGCCACACTGTGAGGACAGAGCAGCTGTGCAACCTGCCCAGGGCAGCTCCCAGGGACAGCCTGCAGGAATGGCTTCTCCTTGCAGCTCCTTCCTGCTCTGTGCTGGAGCCCTTCCACAGGTGCTGTCTGCTGGCCCTGCTCCCTCTCGGGGCTGGCTCACAGCAATGCCCAAGATTTGGGGAACAGAGGAGCCCAGAGACATCATCACCCTCCAGCCCTGAGCTGCCTTTGCACATCCCCTCTGGACTGCTGGGTTCCTCTGCTGCTCAGCACGGGTTGGTGCTGGGCCAGAAATCTGGGTTTGAGTTCTACACAATTCTTTCAAACAATTATTTGTCTCAGAACGATTCAACAAGAGATTTGCTAAGCAGACTCGGTCTTGTCTCTTACCTGCAGCCTCTTCTCACGGGTCCTTGCTGTGGCAGCTCCTTACCTCAGCTGCCTTAGGCTGGCTCCAGCTGCAGGCTCCATCAGCTGCTGAGGGATTGTCCCAGCAGATTCCCTGCTGATAGTGGAGCAGTGTTTGCTCAGGGCTCTCCCCAGCCCGTTGTGTTCTGTCACTGACAGCGGCGTCTCTTCATGGGTTGAGTGTCCCCATCCAGCCAAGGCTCCTTTATTCTTTTCAGGAGCTGCTTGGTTAAAGCTCTACAGGGCTGCTGTGCTTCAGAGGGGCTTTGAGAGAGCTCTGCAGGTTTCATGGGTTGACTTGAAAATAAAAGCACATTTTTCTAGAGAAAGGTGAAAAGTGATTCCCCAAAATTTGGACAGAGTGGAATTGTGGTTGCTGTGTAATTCTTCCACTGTCCCATGATGAGGGCTTTAAATTCCCCTAACATGTCATTGATCCCAATTAAAATTAAATTTCAAACCTCTGCCTCTCTGCAGGCACTTCCCAAAATTACCTCACTAATTAATACTCCTGTGTTTTTATTGTAAGAATTATCAGCCCAGAGTTGTGTCAATATTTTCTGTGTGTTCTTGTCTATCCACACAAACCCTTGTCCATGTCTGTGTTGACAAACTGGTCTCTTTTTGATGCTGGTTAGATTGGAATCCAATTAGCATTACCAATAATATTTCTATTCTTCCCAACCCCTTTTCTAGGCACCAGCTGCTGAAGCATCTGATGATAAGGAAGCCAAGTCCGAGTAATGTTAACCCTGCCCTATATCTCCATCATTTGGTATCCGTACCTCCATGCTGTATTGTTAACAGAGAGGAATATTTTTATCAACTATTTTATAAATGCAGGTTTTTTTAGCATGAATTTAATTATGGAACATCTTCATCTCGGTTACTTGGGAATTAAATCCCTAACAAACAAAACAAAAAAAAAAAAAAAAAAAAATTTTTTTTAAATTTTGTGATTGTAATAGTTTGTATGGTACATGGAAAGAATAAGTGGTGGTAGCTTTTGACTTCTGTCAGTGTGTCCCTTTTTGTGTAAGTCATGCTTACAGACTTCAGATTTTAATTTTTCCCTTGTATGTGTTGTATGGTTTCTTAAAGTGGGGAGGTCTCAAAACAAATAACCGTGTGAAACATTCCAGTGGTTCTGTGGGTTGCTTTTATAAAGAAGGTGAGCTATTTTCATGAAAAAACCTAAGAGCTGGAAATCTGTTGTTTCCCAAATGTAATTTTATTTTGTCAGTTTTGAAAAAAAAAAAAAAAAATAAATAAATAAAAGTGTAATCCTGTTTTTAAATGAAATACAAACATTTCTTTTCAAAAAGGGCAGGTTGGTTGTATGTACCCACTGTTAGGAATTTTGCTGGATTTATCTTAATAAAAAAGACTCCTCAAAAGCTGATTGTGGTTTGTTGCTTGTGCTGCTAGAAAGCTCCCAAATTCCAGGAGAGCTGCAGTGGGAGAGGGAGAGCCCATGGAGCTCTGGAGAGCTTTGGGCTTTTGGCTGGGGCTCGAGCCCCTCTCTGCCTCAGTTGTTTGACTTCCCATAAACCCAGACCTTGCTCTGGGAAAGAACTGGACCAGGCCAGTGAAGTGGGGTGAAGTCCCAGTTCTGTTGTTACAGCTATTTTGTTTAATTTTATCAGCTCCTGCTCCAACCTGCTTTTATAGAAAAGTCTCTTTAATCCATGACCAGCTACAGGATAACATTAATAAAAAGAAAAATGTCTGCACTGCAGAAACCTCTCTCCCATTAAATTGTTCCTCAGCAATGGGAATTTCTAAGAGCTTGAATATTTTGTGTCCAAACTCCAAATAACATCTCAGTGAGAGTGTCTTGGCTTCAGTGGGGTTCAGGATCAGTCCCCCAGGGTCGCTAGAGGATGTTTAAATGTGGATTCCATTTCCAGACCTGAGGCAATGGGGATTTTTATTCCTGCTGCTTCACCTGTTGTGTACAAATGCTCGGGGTTAACTGGGCTCCAGCTTCCTCAGCAGTGAAGATGAGGGAGTTCTGAGGGGCCTTTTCCTTGGCAGTGTATCCCCTTAATCCAGCAGAGATTTTGGGGCATGCTCTGGTCTCTCCTCCAGTGAAAACTGATGGAGCAGTATCTGGATTCCCTGTGCCTGGCAGAAGTGTGCTGAGATGTGGGTAAGACCAGGGACACTGAACATCCCAGCTGGAATATGATCCAACAAGAGTTCAAATGACATCCTGACTGACATCTAAAAATGATTCACTGAATTTCCACAGGCTGGGAGAGCTGGGGGTGTTCAGCCTGGAAAAGAGAAGGCTCTGGGAGACCTTGGAGCCCCTTCCAGTACCTAGGGGGGCCTATAAAAAGGAGGGAGAGGGACCTTTTATACAGGGACATAGTGACAGGACAAGGGCAAATGGTTTTAAACAGAGCTCAGGGTTAGATGGGATATTGGGAAGAAATGTTTCCCTGTGGGGTGGGCAGGCCCTGGCACAGGCTCACAGGCTGCCCAGAGATGCTGTGGCTGCCCCATCCCTGGAAGTGTCCCAGGCCAGGCTGGACAGGGCTTGCAGCAACCTGGGATAGGGGAAGGTGTCCCTGCCCACGGCAGGGGGGTGGATTAGATGATCTCTAAGTTCCCTTCCCACCCAAATCATTCCAGGATTCCATGATTCCATCAGTTTAGCCAGCAGTTGGTGAGAAATCCCAATGGGGCTGTACAGCTCCAGGGAGAGAATGCATATTGGAAATATTTTAGATTTGTGTTATTTCTTACCCCAGTGGTTTCTCTAAAAGGGCTCAAACAGGAATCCAGTCCTGCAGGAAGGCGAAGCCCCTTCTCCCAGCCCTGGTGCCATGGGACCATCTCTCTTTGGCTCCAGCCTCCAGCCACTGAGTGTCTCAAGCATTGTGATTTAAGCAGCAGACACTGAATATAGTTGATATTTTCTTAGCACAGGATCCATCCATCTGCCAAGGTACAAACACCCTTTGGAATGAGGCCACTCTGATCCCAAGCTGTGTCTCTCCATCTGAGTCCAGAGGTTGTTACACAGAATATAAAACTGAGTGTTTGGTTTTGGTTATTTCTTTTTTGAGTGCCAGGGTGGGAGTTGTTCTTAATTCTATAACTATTGTTTTAATCAAATTCCTCTTTCAAATAAGCACAGAAAATTGCCCAAGAACATTTTGCTCAAATTCATAACTTTTCGGAGCCATGGGGTATTGAGAGAGTTGCACAACTGAATGGATTGTCTGGTTTATGCCAAACCCTCCTCTAAGCATGTCCTGGTGTCTAGACACTGAATCCAAGGCCAGCTTCATGGCAGCTCCCAAGCTTGGCTAATTTTGTCTGAAAAGGAGAGGTTTCAAACTGTTGAGTCAACCTACTTGCAGGTTTATTTGGAATTTGTGGAGGCAGTGCCTTCCCCAGGGTCCCTGGCTGGCTGTTCCCTGTGTTCTGGGTGTTACCAGGTCTGATGCTGGTTAGGATTGCTGTGGATCTGATTGCCATTATTCATCATCACAACTGGGGACCTGGAAGATGCAAACCTGAAGAGATTGATGAGTGTGAAGGCAGTGATGGTTCTGAGGTGATGTCATGGGAAGAGATCTGAGCGATGTTGGCAACACCCTGCCATGTTGAGGTGTCCACACAGCTTGTCAGGATGAGAGGAGACAGCCTGGGGAGGTTCAGGTTGGATATTAGGGGAAAAAAGGGCTGTCCAGCCCTGGCACAGGCTGGAGTCACATCCCTGGGGGGGATTTAACTGTGGATGTGGCACTTGGGGACATGGCCAGTGGTGGCCTGGCCAGTGCTGAGGGAACAGTTGGACTCAATAGACTTGGAGGGCTTTTCCAACCTAAATGTTCCTGTAATTCCATGATCCAGCTTTTGGTGCAGGCTCCCAGAGCAGCACAGTGTCCTCACACAGTGTCCTCACAGGATCTTCAACAGAACTGGGCAAGCAATTGCTTTTGTTTTCTCAGAACAATAAACCCACTGAAAACCACTTTGAAAACACTGGTCACTGTCCTGGGAGGGATGGGGAAATCCAAGGAGGCACCTCCTGACTTCATCCTGCTCTCCACCATCTGCAACGTGCTGGAGCAGCACAGGAGGATTGGGAGGGAAAAGGCACAGCTGCCTCAGCAGGCAGAGAATGGAAATCACAGTGAGGTCTTTGGGATGTTAAAAAAGGGGAAATGGGGGAAAATAAAATTAAACAACACCTCTAAGTACATAAAAGGAAGGGTTTTGCAGCTTCATCCCACATCTACCTTTGCTTCTTTGAGTGAACTGACTGTACACAAAAAAAAAACCAAACCAAACAATCTGGAGCTAGGCTGGGAGAGCTGGGGGTGTTCACCTGGAGAAGAAAAGCTCTGGGGAGAGCTTAGAGCCCCTTCCAGTGCCTGAAGAGGCTCTAGGAGAGCTGGAGAGGGAGTCCCTCCCCCTTGGAGGGGATGGAGGGACTGGACAAAGGGAACTGGCTTTAAGATGAAGGAGGATAGACTTAGCTTGGATATTGGGAAGAAATTCTTACCCCTGAGTGTGGTGAGGCCCTGGCACAGGGGGCCCAGCAAAGCTGTGGCTGCCCCTGCATCCCTGGAAGTGTCCAAGGCCTGGCTGGATGAGGCTTAGAGCAAGCTGAGCTAGTAGAAAGCGTCCCTGCCTGTGGCAGGGGGCAGAACCAGATGATATTCGAGGTCTCTTCCAACCCAAACCAGTGTGGGATTCTGTGACACTCTGACAGGTCTGATTTTCAGATCAAGAGCAGCTCCCTGGCAGTTAATAGAGTAACACTGGTGTTAGTGATGAAGGAGAAAATTGAATCCCTGCAATGGAAACGATGGCTCCTCCCTCTGACTGTCCCAGTGGTGCTGCTCCTTTCCCGTGCAGCTGCCGGGAGCCCTCGCTCTGAAACTTGATGCCCTGGCCGGGCTCCAGGAGCCGGGAACACCCCGGCCCCAGCGCCGGGCAGCTTTCGAGGAGCCTCTGTCCTTGGAGAGAACAATGTCAACGTGGCTTCCAGAGACTGTCCCAGGGCCCGGAGAAGCTGGAGGTGATCACAAGTGAGCATGGACAAGGGGACAGATGTCACTAGAGACTCGTGTGGCCCCTGTCCCCTGCTTTGGAAGGATTGTGACTGGGATTGGGATAGAGTGAGTCAAGGAGGGGATGGGGAAAGGATCAGAACTGCTCCCACACCTTTCATCTGTTCCCAGAGAAGCTGTGGCTGCCCCGACCCTGGAAGAGTCAAAGGCTGGAAAGGGCTTGGAGCAACCTGGTCTCATGATAGGTGTCCCTGCCCATGGCAGGGGTAGAATGAGATGGGCTTTAGGCTCCTTTCCCATCCAAATCCCACTGTGATTCCATAGTCCCATGACCTGCCCTGGTTTATCCACCTCAGGGACGGGCCAGTGGGACAGGATCCCAGAGGAATCACACTTCCCTCCTCCTGCAGCACCAACCAGGGAACCTCTGAAACTGTGTCAAATGGAAGTGATGTCCAGGGATTAGCGTGAACTTCAGGCTGAGGTAACAGACCTGAAAGCACTGAAAGGAAGTTGGTGCTGATGTGATAGAAAAGGGAAAAACGGCAAACTGGAAAGCTCTGTTCCTAAGAGTGGGAATCCAATTGACACCATAAATCTCTCAAAGGCAACTTAATACAATTGGACACATCTTAAACAATTCCAGACTTTCTTAAAACGGGGGGGAGGAGGGAGGAGGAGAGGAAGCATAAATAACACAGAGAAAAACGCTGGATTGAAACCTAAACACAGAGTGGTCAAGACTATTCCCCCTCCCACTCTCGGCAGCATTCCCAGTAAGAGGGTTCCAGGGCACGGCTGTTCCCCTCTGGAATTGCCTCCCTCCCGGCGAGCGAGGTGTGCTGCTTCCACTGGGGATGAAGTGCAGCACAAGCCTGGCATTCTCAGCCAAAGCTGCTCCAAAGTTATCCCAGAGCCAAAATCTCACAAAATCGCCGGGGTTTTGTTTGTTTAACATGAACAATTCGGGGAGGGGGTGGAAGTGCATTTCTTGGAGCTCAAACCAGATGTGCGACATCCCAGCCACAAAGCTCCGGCTTTTGCGCTGTTTGTTTTCCCCCCAGGAAGATAAAAGGAGCCGTGGAGAAGGTTTGGATTGCGGCAGCTCTCGGGTTTCACCCTGGCTCCGGGGGCGCTGGCGGAGGCTGCTTTGTGGGACCACAAATGAGCTTTGCTGTTCCATGGATCCGCGGCTGCTGCCCCGTCGGAACACGGCTGGAGTTGGAGGTGGGCTGTCCCTAAGCTTCAGGCTGAGCCTCAACTTTCCAGCGGGCTGGAAGTTTGCTTGGTTTGGTTACTTCCTTCATAAAAATCCACTGTCACGGAGATGCTGACCAGAAGTACTGTCCCATTTTGTGCCGGCTCTGCCAGGAGAGAAAGGTTGGAGTTGCCTCTCTGGGCCTCAGCTGAGAGCAATCCTGCAGGATCTGCCTTCTCTTCCTATAAATCCTTCCATGTTGCCAACAGAAAGTTCCAAATCCAGGCCAAACATTCCCTGTTCTGGTTTCACCACCCATGTGGTTACAGCCTGGTTATCAACAGAGATCCTGGAATAAACCCCAACTTCCCTGCTCTGTGTTTATCCTATGCTCCTCTATACCTACAGCATTACCCTGGGAATAATTAAAATCATTAACAAGTGTAATTAACTGTTGGAGGGGAAAGGAGACTTTTAGGACATTATATCAGCAACAATTAAATAAATTACCCTTTTTGTCTTGCAAAGAATTGACAGACGAGGGGGGGGGAAAGGAGGAGGGATTTGTATTCCCTGGTGCAGAGGCACAGGGACAGTGAATAGGGGTCGGTGGCTCTTGTGTGGGGACACAAAGCAAACAAAGAGGCCCCAAATGAAATTACAGAGTGGCAGATGCAAAACGAACATATTTCACACAATGAGTAATTAAACCATGTAACTCATTGCCCAAATGGAGCCCAGGAATCGTAATGGCTTAGGAAGTGATTACTCAAATTCTTGGAAGATGATCCGGTGGGGCCGTGGGACACAAAGGCACATCACCAGTGCAGGACCAGCACCCATGGCGGTGGGAGAGAACCTGGAATTGTCCCTGGCTCTGGACCTCTGGAAGGATCTGGGGGGTGAGGGAACAGAGCTTTGAACCTCCCCTTTGGTCTGGGCCTCTCCAGCCACATTCTGGACACTTTGAAAGGAGGAAATCTTCCCTGCTGTCCACTGTATGTGGCTGTTGGTGGGGACAGACACAAAGTGTGGATGTACCCAAGGTATCACCTGTGTCCCTGCCAAGGCCTGTGCCACTGACCTGGGCTGTGCACGTCCCCCTGTGCAGGTGTGTTCCCAGAAATATTCTCCATTTGGAGCTGAATCTTTCCCAGGAGGACAAGGGCACCACCTCCTCCTGCTCTTGGCAAAACTCCCTCTCCAAATGCCACCCCAGGCCCAGGTTTATTGGGTGCTGCTGGTGCTGAAGGTGAGGTGATGGCTACCACTGGGCTGAAGAAGGGGGCCAGATTCCCAGCTCCCAATGCTGCCCCATTTGGGCTCAGGAATTATTTCCAACCCCCTTTTTGACCCATCTTGGCTATAAATCTTTTCAGCTTTGCTTGCTGAAGCCTCTAGGTGGTGGTTCTGGCTGGGGACTCCTGCACGGCTGCTCTGCACACACAGCAAAGCCCTCTCAGGGAATTTGGGGTTATCCAGCTGCATGGGGATGGGAAGCAGGTACCACAGCTCTCAGGGTGTCACTGGATGTGGCACCGTGGTGGTGGCTCCACAGGATGTGGCTGGGGGTGGTGGCAGCAGCTCTGTCCCAATTCCTGCTGCAGGAATGCCCAGCAAGGACGCACAAGCAGAGACCAGAGAGCAGCCAAGGCAAAATGTATCCATGATTCTCCTCTATCACTTGGAAGTGTAACGTCCCTGCAAGAGCTGGAAACTTCTGGAGTGAAACTTCTGTTTCTGGAGAAACTTCTCTTCCTGCCTGTCCCACAGCCTATTTGCTGCAGAAATTTGAGGTGACAGGAACAGTGCTGTGTGTCCTATGAAGACAGGCTGGGAGAGCTGGGGTGTTCTGGAGAAAGTTCTGGGAGACCTTAGAGCTTCTTCCAGTGCTAAAGGGCCCCCAAAGAAAGCTAGACAGAAACTTAGGATAAGTCATAGAGTGAGAGGAGAGATCACAACATCCTTGGGAGAGCAACAATGCGCCCATTGCTGCAGCAGGAATTGCTGATATTTGTGTATAGTTTATACATTTCTGCTTTATACATATCACAGAATCCCAGACTGCCCTTGGGTAGGGAGGAACCATTAACCCATTAAGTTCCACCCCCTGCCACGGGCAGGGACACCTTCCACTAGCCCAGGTTGCTCCAAGCCCTGTCCAGCCTGGCCTTGGACACTCCCAGGGATGGAGCAGCCACAGCTTCTCTGAGCAATAATATCACATTATATATAACATACATATTAAATATACACATATATCTCTCTAAAAAATGTGGTTGTAGGTGCCATGTCTAGATCAGGAGTGACTCTGGTGGATCTTGAAGCTTGGGCTGATGTCCCAGCACTAAGGGCTGTGCACCCCTTCACTGAGTGTCCCCAGATGCCCCACAAGGTCCCCTTTCCCTCAGCAGGGACAAAACCTGGTGGTTTTGGTTACTCCCTGCTTGGAGCCCTTGACTCTTCATCTCATTTCTCTCAAGAGCTGCATGACAAAACCAGCGGTTCCAGCCTATTTTGGCGACCACTTGCTCCAGGAACCTCAGGAGTTTCATCAAAAGCCTGGATGGATTTCGGGTCTCGGGTTTTATTCATTCCAGCATTGGCTGACAAAGCCCATTACATCATCCCTTTGGAAGAGAAATTCTCTGCAGCTGCCTGTGTGGCGCGGGAGGGGGGGTATGGGGGGGGGTGGTGTTTAAAAAATAACACAGATTTTTGTTTCTTTCTTTCAGGGCAATTTTCCTCCCAATTGCTGGAAAACTGAATGCTAAAAAGCTTCAAAAGTGGGAAGGAAAAGGGCAGTTTGCAGCAGTTCCAGCCATGCCTAGGTTTATTATTATTATTTCCAAAGACCAAGGGGGGGGAAAAATAACCCCATTACCCCGCGCATCCAGCGCACCCAGCCAGGCGTGAAAAGCAAAGCCAGTGTCATGGCAATGGCAGATGGCACGGAGAGGGAATGGGAACGGGAATGGGAATGGGAATGGGAGCGGGAATGGGAGCGGGAATGGGAGAGGGAGAGGGAGAGGGAGAGGGAGAGGGAGAGGGAGAGGGAG
>CM031880.1:6571294-6582242 GCA_018697195.1 Certhia americana | reverse complement strand
GGGAGAGGGAGAGGGAGAGGGAGAGGGAGAGGGAGAGGGAGAGGGAGAGGGAGAGGGAGAGGGAGGGAGGGCTCCGGCCCCGACCTCCGTGCGGACCGCGTTCTTAATTAGCCCCGGAGCAGGGACTAATTAAAGCCGGAGGTGAAACAAGTGATTACTTTTCCTTGCAGAGACGGGGTGCAGGAGTGATGTGGATGGAGCCGGAGCCGGTGTTGGAGTCGTCCTCACATCAATGGTAGGAAACGATTTCAATCTGGGCTCATCCCTCCCGCGCTGCCAGGGAGCAGGGAGCCACAGCAGCTATTCCCTGCTCTCCCAATGAGCACAGGCTGCAGAGAATGTGGGAGTGCAAGGAAATACCGATGGGAAGGAGAGGAAGTGTCTGCATGCTGTGCTGATGACATCAAAATGTGACATTCTCAATTATTGGCACCCAAGTATCCAAAGTACCCCCTTGAACTCACCTAGGGCCAGAGCAGAACCTCCTCTTCCCTCTGCCACAGTTGTTTTGGAGTATTTTTTCACGCTCCATAGCCTCATTCCTCTAAATCCACTTTTTCTGGTTTCCTATAAAAGAAGCAGTTGGAAGTAAATTATTTTCACTGCCATTGAACTGGGTTCAAAGCTCTCAGAAAATGGGATATAGGGAGGAAAATTATTATATTATATAATAAAATTATAATATAGAATTATACTTTATATAAGTATTATGTTATATAAAGTACAGTTATTCTGTAAATGTATTTATTTTTGCACTTCAAGAACTGGAAGTCCAGAGCTGCTCGTGCAGCTGCGGGTGCTGACGATTCCTGCTGGGATGTGCTGGGCTTTCCATGGCTTTTATGAATTAACTTTGCAAAAACCACTGGAAAACCTGTGGCTGTGGAGCCTTTGGCACTTCTTTGCCCATTCCCAGGCAGATGCTCTGTTCCCAGCAAACACTCACGAGCACAATGTCAATGCAGGCTGCCTCTGCTTGGATCAAAATAGCTCTGGCTCTGACCCTGCCCTGCCCACTGGAGCACTGGGAGCAGCTCTCCACCTGGACCATGATCCCAGTCCCTGGGGATCCGTGGGATTTCCAGAGCAACATCACCCTCTTGCTGTGCATCATCTGGATGATTCAAACTCAAGCTTTGTTGGATTTCCACCTCCCAGTGAAACACCGGACAATTTGGGTTTCTATTTTCACCCTGCATTAGTCAAGGGGCACTGCAGGACCAGGTCAGGGGTGCTGGCCTTTCCATGGCCTTTATTATTTCATCCCATAAATGCTCTTTGCCTTTGACAAGCAGGAGGAAAGCAGACAGGACAAGTCCTCTTTGCTGCCAGGGTTGGATCCCTGAGGAGCTGCCAGGGCTGCTGCAGCTCGGTGAGCTCACAGCCTCACCCTCACCACTGCACTTCCCATCTGGGCTTCCCTCGCACAGACGGGGTCAAAATCACTCACTCCAATCTAAAAAGCATCCAGGATTATGAGAAAACTTAGGAACATCTCTGAATCATCACAGTTCCAACCTGGCTGGGATGCTCATGGGATGAAAAGAGCCAGGGAGAGTTTGGAATTTCCAGAGAAATTCTCTAAATTTCCACCTGTTGCTGTCATTTAATGCAGAAATAAGGGGAAAACAAACCTGTCTGGAAAGAACAAATATGGAAATGGAATTTGGGACTGTTGGAAAGGGATAGACTATATCCATCAAAAATATTATCAATAATTAGTCCCAAATCACTGCTGTGAGCTGCAGATATTGATAGTCTGGATCTCACATCCATCAGAATGACTTGTAGTTATCAGCAGCTCCAGGGTTTTCCTGCCCTCCAGCAAACATATTTTTCCTTCTTCTGGAGGTCTGGTCATGTTCTGTTTCATTTAATTTCTGAGATAAATTAAAATACTTCTTATATCTACATCAGCATCTGGTATAGGGCAAGAATTCAGGAAACTGAAAAAATATTTTAAAAATACATAAACATAAAAAAAATATACATTTAAAAAATAGGAGCTTCCTCCCTGTATTCCCTGAGCACATGAGGTTGATTCCAATGCACATTTTATTTTAAGGTGAGTTATTTTGTTGCCATAGTGACATCATTCAGGTTTCCAACCGCTGCCGTGTTGGTTTTCTCCCAGGCAAGACTTGTCACAAGCAGTCAGCATTGCCAGCCCCTTCCCAGCCAGCAGCTTCCCACGGGGCTGCAGGATTCCCTGGAATCCAGAGTGCAGGATGAGGTGGCACTGCTCCCTGCTAAGGCACAGGGAACACAGGACCTGAGGGAGTCAGACAGCAGAGGCAGGCATGGAAAAACTCTGACCAGGAGGATTTTCCTCTGCTCATTCCTTATCCTTCCTCCTCAGCCCGTGCAGTGAGCTGGGAGAAGGTCAAAGATAATCTGGTACTTTATTAATTAGCACTAATTAATACACTCAGCTGCCTCTGGTGTCATTGTGCTCATCTACCCCAGGCCCTGACACGCACAAGAATAAACCGTGTTTGCCCACAAAAGCTTAAAATATCTTTAAATCCTATTTCTTGCTGCACAGGTGTCTTCTGGATTTATTTTATTACCAAGAAAACTGCACTAAAGCAAAGTTTTTAAATACAAATGTCTGTAATTATGTTAATAAAGATGCAAAGAAAAGGGATTGCCTGGTAAGGGAATATTTGTGGGGTCATTTGGGTCAAACAGGCTCTTTAGGTGTATTGGAAATTAATATTTAATTAATTAAATATTCCTATAAATCCTTCCATGTTGCCAACAGGAAGTTCCAAATCCACACCAAACATCCCCTGTTCTGGTTTTTATGTATTGTTATATTAAATATTTATGTATTTTATGTATTTTTCTATTAAATATTTAAATTCATTGTGTTATTATGATGCTAAAGACTTTTAATGGGAAATGCTTGATTTTTTTTGGCTCTAATTCATTTAATTAAAGCAGGCAGAGTGTGCCTCATTAGCCTAAAACCTATTTCATGGGTGCCAGGCCCTATATTTGACCAACAGCACGGGTGCTTGTTCTACTGCAAGGCCAAAAGGAGCTCAAAAAAAAAAAAAAAAAAATCTGTTTTAAAGGTTTTCTATGTTTTTAATTTTAAATAAACCATTCCCAGATTATCAAATCAAGGCTACATTCCCATGGCAGACTTGAACCCTGTGTAAGCCTTCCCAGATTGCAGCATCTGGCTAAATCCAGCCCAGATTAAAGCAAAGCTTTCATTGTACAAACTCTCCCTGAAAGGAGCAGGATGCTCCTGAGGCCGGGAAAAAGGCAGAGCTGGGAATTGCAGGCAGAGGATAAGGAATGCCAAGGGCAGCAGCAGGATCATGAGGAGAGGAGGCAAGGTCTGTGCTGGATGAGGGGCTGGTGCACTTCTCCTCTGCAGAGGGAATTTGGGAAGCAGAGCTATTCCAGGAGCATTCCAGCCACGGCTGTTGGGTGATCCTGAGATTACCCCAGCTCCCTGATGGAAAGCCTCTGGAACACAGCCTGAACACACCAGTCCACAGCTCAGCAACAGCCTCCACAACGAGCTTCTTTGCTTGCAGAGGTTTTAGCCAAAGCCATTGTTTTAACACTCTTTTTTCATATTTATTTTCAAATGTCTTTGACTGGGGGAAGGGGGGAAGGGGCTCCCAATTTAATTCCATAATCCCTTTAAGCCTTGCTTAATGCACTCACTCTGCCTGGCCTCTGTGAATTTTACAGTGGTGTTTTGGGTGGTTGCAGCACTGCACTGGAAAACGTCCCATCATTTATTTTGCAGCTATTTGAGGGAAATCATTCCCAGGGCTGGAAGCCTGGTTGTTAAATCCATATTGCCAAAGGAAACAAACTCTGTCACCCAGATGGGGCTGGACCTCGGGGCTGCCACGCAGATCCCTGGATGAGGTAGCTCAGAGTCCAGTTGAAAACTCCCAAAATTAATGTTAAAGCAGGAGCAAGAGACTTCAGCAGTTGGTGAAAAATGTCATTTTTGGCTGAGAGGGTGGGTGGGGCTGCAGGGAACAAAGCAGAGTGCCCAGCTCTGGGACACCCACATCCTCTGGGATGAGTCCCCCCAAGTATGGCCATGGCTCACCCCAACTGCCCTCGGGTAGGAGGGATGGAAGTGCTGCTGGAGGGAAATTCCAACAACAGATTTTGAACTGCTGCTTTCTTCTCCTGACAGGGAGGGAGTGCCACAGCCTGGTTTGTTTTCCACATGTTCAAGAAAGACAAAACAAGGCTTTAAGGACGCATCTCATGAGGCTTTGGTCTCCCTAAATCCCTCCTTCAGTTCTCAGCTCCGAGGATTTCTCCAATATCTGCTTGAAACCTGCACCAAGAGGTCAGCATCATGCTCAATGGGATTTTTCCATGTCCCATTTCAGGATGCACTGTGTCTCCCATGGAAATGTTCCTTGGCCATTCCAGAGGCATCCTGGAGTCAGCAAGGACAAAACTGCCAAATACAAGGGCATGGGGGCTGGCAGAATCCATAGGCAGCAGCAAAGTCAAGAAGGGAAGATGAGTTTGGAAGAAAGTCAAGTTCTGAAAGAAGGTGTTACCTGTAACAACCTCAGTCAGCAAGCAGGAGGAAGGAGAAAAGAGAGGAAAAAAACCTGAAGAGACTGAGATCTACTTACTGCACAGAGAAGGAGAGAGAAAGGTGTCCAGAGACATCAGGAAACACATGGAGAGAAGAGGATCCTTAACAGGAAATGGCAGATCCTTTAGACTTCAAGGACAATGTGGAGAACAAACAGGAGATGCTTTTTTCCACCTCTTCAGTCATATTCCACACTTGTCCCATTATAATCCAGGGATAACAATGAAAACCTCAGGGAAATAAGGACTGATGGCACAGTTCTGTCCTTATGGATATCATGTGCATTCACAGCTTCACCTCCCACCTGCAGTGGTTTTTCAGCTCAAACTCAACCACAGAACTTGGGGACTTCACAAACTCTAAATATACTTCTATTGGTGCAAGAGAAATGAAAGGGAACAGCCAACAGGGCAAAAACTTGCAGGCATTGAAAACCACCTCACAGGAAATTAAATTAAAGTAGTCCTTTGATTAAAAAAAAAAAAAAAAAAAAAATTAGAGGACCTTCCAAGAATGTAAGCCTCTCCAAATTGAGATGACACACAAAACGTATTCTAGCTGGTTATGTCTCAAGCCCTAATAATTTAAGGCCAAAAATAAAAAGAGATTCTGAAATCTGAACTCCTGAGGACATCAGCGGAAAGATGTCTCCCAGAGATACAAAGCTGGAAGGCTACAGGAGAATGTGAATGTCCATTAAATGAGGGAAGTGCAGGAATTGAAGAAATATGGGGTCACTTTACTGCAGAGGAATTTATGGAAGCTTCCATGTAAAAGCTTTTCCTTATGAGGGATAAGAGGGAGACGTTATCTCAAACTGAAGATCATGAGAAGAGGCTTTATAATCAATAAATAAAAAAAAATAGGAAGAGAATTCCTGTATGGGACAGCACTTGGAGAAATGTTCCAAAATCCCATCCTCAGATTCCATGATTAGTGACTTAGAAAGTTCATTCTAAACTCACACTCCTGTGGGCAGATTTACACAGGACAGTTTTCTAATCCATTACCTCAAGCAGTAATTGAGAATTAATTTTATAAGACTGCATTTAAAGAATATTAACGAGCTTATTTACAATGTCTGCCTGTTAGGGATATCAGTAAATATAAAAAATACATCAAACTGTTTTATAACCTTTTATTTCAATAAAAGCAGCACTCTAAGAAAACCTACTGCGCTCCTTCCCAATATTTCTGATATTTTTGTAAAATGAAAAATATAACTAATATATAAAAATCCTCAAAACTTTATGGAAAAGGATATGGAACATAGAGGGATGTAATTTTATTTAAATTGTTTACTTAGCTGAAGAAGTTCCAGTAAAATTTGCATTTTACTGGAGAAAGGTAATGAATTCCCAGTTGCAGTCAAATGCTTTGTGCCCAGGCTTCCAGGAGAAGCCAAAAATGCAGGATTTGGCCCTAAGAACCTAAAAACTCACAAACAAAACATCAAAGGATTATTTCCAAATACTTAGCATGACACAAAGTTGCTGAATTAGCCCAATAGTGATATCAGGTGGTGTTTTGGGGGCAAAATCCTTGTGCAGGGGACCCCTGGACCCACAGGCATGTCAGGAAAAGCTGCAAAAAGCTGGGAACAGGGGGCTTGATCCCAACCAGGTCAGAATCAGGCCCTTAGACAGGGATTGTGCTGAGTGCAGTGTAACTCCAGCAATAACAAAACCTACCTGGTCACTTACACCCAGTAGTAGTTTTGCTGCTATAAAACTTGGAGGGTTCTAGGCATTTTGAGGTATAAAGTTGGAAATCAGAGACGCTGAGGATGGACCTGCCACTGACATCACTCCCCTGGTCCTTCTGCTGGCAGAGCCCAGAGCACACAGGCACACAGAGCCACCCCTTTTCCTGGGTGTTTCATCCACAGCTGGATTTGGCATTTCTGTGTGAAATAGAGATAAGGAGAAATGTTTAGATAATAGTCAGAAATTTCACTGCTTTGCAAAGCAGGCAGATTAAGTTCCCCCAGTCGCAGCAGGGCTGCACACACTGATCACAGCTCACAGCAGCTAATGGCTGCCATAAGGAATATGAGATATGGATCAGTCCACGGAGCAAGGGATGACACTGCTCCAGGCACGTGGAATTTAGGCTGAACGGATTTTAGGATTCTCCGAAGGAAAAAAAACATATTATATTTACACCAACCAGAACAAGTAATTTATCAACAAGAGGAACTATTGCAAGACAGAATTCAGAAACAAAGGCGAGCGGCGTCCTGGCTGTTCCTGCATCGCCTTCCTATGGGATAATGTCGCACCCAACTCTTGGATGTCTGGCACCATCTAGAGGAGTGATTGGAATGATGCAGCAGAGAAATTAAATATGAAATTATTAAAAACAGCCAAAATCCTAGAGCAAATCTTGTGTAATATCTAACTGCTACTCAGTTATCATTTAACAGCTCTTGTTGAAGGAAGGAGTGGGAATCTGGAGATTCAAAAACAGGATGTTGGTTTGCACAAACGAGCCCTGCACTCCAGCAACTGTAATTAGTGCTAATTATTTTGCACCTCATTTATTTTTAAAAATAAACTATGATATCAAAATTTGAGGTTTCTGCATGTGAAGATCTTAAAATAATTTACTCACAACTGTGTAGCACAAGGCACCAACTCCTAAATTCCTTCTGAACAACTCTTATTTTTGAATCAGCTAAACAAAAACTTGGATTTAATTTAACTGCTATCCTTGTTTGCCATTTAGCTCCATATGCAAGGCTCGAGACAAGCAGGATGTTCATAGAAATCCTTGTGGGTTGCTTCTAACTCAGGTTATTCCATGAAATATGAAAGAAAGTACACAGAAAATACCAAGAAAGGAAAAAAAAAAAAAAAAAAAAACCTAAAAATGCTTTATTTTGTTCCTGTGTTTAAATCCAGCTGGATTCAGGCATGTGCATCCCCATCTACACTTACTGGAAAGGTGCAATGCAGGTAAACCCATCACACCTGCATCATTCCACTGTAAATTTTCTTTTTTTTTTTTATTTTTAACTGTACATTTCTGGTTATGCTAAAGCACAATTCTGTTTTCACACACAGCTAAAGCAAGATTTGACTCATGAGGACAAAATAATCATAAATAAAATATGAGAGAGACACCTTTACTTGGTGTTACAAGCTGATTGTGGGGAAGTTCATTTAATTTTGTAGTCAAATTAAACACGTGGTTGAATTTTATTCTCACCTAAAACTGAGAGTAAAACAACACTAAACAGGGGGAAGCGATGGGTATTTGAATGTCAGCGGTTCCTACTCCTAAAATGCCTCAAAAACTTTAGTTTTTATTTATTTAAAGAGCTACAGTCCAGCTTCTTCCTTAAAGCATGTCTGCTCCTGAATCCTTCAGTGGCTCATTAGTCTGTTCTCCCTCCTCCTGCCACCAGCTGCTGCTGGCATTTACATAACAGAGCTCCGCTCTGAGGAAAGATGAATCAGCACATCCATAAAATCCTGCTTTCACTCTGAGATTTACTATCACCCCCAGCATGCTGCTGCTTGGATGCAGAGGATCTGGAAAAAGATGAGTCACGGAGCTGCAGGATCCGTGTGTGGTGTGGAAATGGAGCTCCTGGGGAAAGAGAGGATGGGCATTACTCACCAGAGATTACTCCTGGAGGGGAAAACCCGGAGAGGTGGGAAGAGGTATGGATAACATTGGGAGCAACAAAGCAACTGGGAGAGAGTTAAGGAAAGGAAGCTGAGATGCCAGGGAGTCAGGAATGTTGGGAAGAGACTTGGGAGTGATTGCACAGCAGCACAGTCCAGGAAGTTCCCTGTGAACTGTTTGGGAACGAGGAATGCTGGCTGTACCTGCCCCTGGTGCAGCTGTGCCCTGCAGCACACCCAGGACACACCTGGGAATAACCAACACTGTCCCTTCCTGCTGGTGCAGGAATCCATCTGAGCCATGATGCAGAGCAACACAGAACATGGCCAAGCACTGGCACAAGGTCATGGACTGAGCACCAAGCTAGGAGTGGCTCGGCTCCCAGCTGGAATGCTGCAGGAAGGACACAAGCAAGGCATGGATAAGCTTACTTGGGAGCATTTTCTATCCCAGGTTTCTGAAAGCTGCTTTTAGTTACTGCAGAAATCTCCATGGGCTCTAGACAGGCCCAAACAGAACAATCCTGCCTGGTGGTGCTGCAGCTTTACCTGTGCCACCCCCAAGCTCAAATAAAAGCAAACCATGAGTGGAGAGATTCAGTAAGAAATCAAAAGGTGCCAAGGAAATGTTGCACTCCTAAAGAAATACAGAATCATGGAATCCTAGAATGGTTTGGGTTGGAAGGAGCCTTAAAGCCCATCCAGCCCCCACTCCCTGCCATGGGCAGGGACACCTTCCACTGGCCCAGGTTGCTCCAAGCCACATCCAACCTGGCCTTGGACACTTCCAGGGATGGAGCAGCCACAGCTTCTCTGGACAACCTGTGCCAGGGCCTCCCCACCCACACAGGACAGAATTCCTTCCCAATATCCCACCTAACCCTGCCCTCTGGCACTAGGAAGCCATTCCCTCTTGTCCTGGCACTCCAAGCCAATGTAGTCTCTCTCTCTCTCCATCTTCCCTTTGGGCTCTCCTCAGGCACTAAAAGGACACATGGATAAACATGGATATATTAAGGATCTTTTTGGCACCAAAATGCACCAGGACATGGTGCTGGGCAGTATTTATGGGGCTGGTCTTCCCCTGACATAGAATTCTGTTCAGCTCAGAAAGATGGATTTGTACTTTCAGGGCATATTATAAAACATCATCTGTGTTTTCTCCTTTGCCTTCCCATCATGCATGAGAAGATGAGCTTGCAGTTCTGAGCTCTGAAGACGGGAGAAACATTACCTCTCTGGAGAGTGGGATCAGTGTGTACTTCTGGCTAGGAATTCATTCTGAGAACAGCAGTTTCACACTGTCTCCCCCGGGAAGCTCTGCAGCTTTGGAGGCTCTGGGGTCCTGCTGGGAAGCTGGGAGAGCTGGTATTATTGGGAAGCCACTGGAATTCTCAGCTTGGGGAGATGGCACCTTGTGTCTGTCCACTGACGAGCTGAGCAATCAACCTGCCCTGAAAACATTTCAAGAGTAATTGTTTGGAGATTACAAGGAAGATGTGACAAAGACAAGGAGAAGTGGCTTCCCACTGTCAGAGGGCAGGGTTAGGTGGGATATTGGGAAGAAATTCTCATTGTGAAGGTGCTGAGGCCCTGGCACAGGTGCCCAGAGGAGCTGTGGCTGCCTCGTTCCTGGAAGTGTCCCAGGCCTGGCTGGACAGAGTTTGGAGCAGCCTGGGATGGTGGAAGGTGTCCCTGGCCATGGCAAAGGGACTGACTGAGCTTTAAGATCCCTTCCATCAAACCTCTCTGTCATCCTATCAACTGTCACTGACAACTCAAGAACTTCAGAGGGCAATGAAGAGCAAACAGGGTCCACACATCACCCAGGTAATCCAAGCTCCTGGCACAAAACAACTTCCACAGCTGGATGAAGGGGCAGGTGAGTACAGGTGAATTATGTGGAGCAGCTTAATGTAAATCCCCAAATCCTTCTGCCTAGATTGGCTGGGCGCCTGGAGTGTCTGCATCCTGACTGCACAGCAAGAAAACTCTGGGCCAGTGCTTCACAGCAAACCCAGTCCTGAGCAGCTGCTATAAATATATGCTCAAACTGAATTTATTCTTAATATTTCCAGAACATCAACTCACAGTGATTCAGCTCTCGGTATTCCAGGCATGAGGAGAGGCTGTCCTTTGTTATTCCATGATGACAGTGGTTTTTACACTGCCAAGCCTCTGGAGTTCTAACAACAAACATCAGGTACTTGAGATAAAATACAATTGACTTGATGTGTTTTAGCAACTTATTGCTGCAGTGGCATGGATTTCAGGAGCTCTGACAGGATGCTTCCCAGGGAAAAATATTTCCTTCCATTTAAACTATCTTGTCTGACCCTTTGTTCCTTGAGAACGGGTGCTGTACCAAACATATTTGAATTCCCTGGTCACTACGAGCAAAGATTTTATTTGACTCCGAAATCCACCCGAACCTGAGACACTTCCCTGCAGCCATGCCTTGTTCACTTCCCATCGCCCAGTCCTGCGTCCCCTCCAGGGCACACGCGTGGGCTCCATCCTCCTACCCTTAACAGGATCCCTAAGATTCCTGACTCCCTTAATTCTCTTAAAATCTGTTTCATTTCAGGCACACATGGGGCTCCATTTCCCAGGCGTTGCCAGGCAGGAGGCCACCAGCACTGAGGCCGAGAACACTGCGGCCGTGAGGGGCTGGCAAGAGCAGGAGTCGTGAGGGCCGGAGAGCTGTGAGGGCTGAGGC
>CM031880.1:6498829-6561138 GCA_018697195.1 Certhia americana | reverse complement strand
AGAGGAGAGGAAGAGGGAGAGAGGGGGGAAGATGGACGAGGACAGAGAACTAGAGAGGGGAGAGGAGGGAGCGGAAGAAAGGTCAGGAAGGAAGCGAGGGGGAGAAAGAAGAAGAGGGAGAAAGGGAGAGAATTGGGGAGTAAGAGAGCGGAAAGAAGATAGAAATAGGTGAGGAGGTACAGAAGGGAGAGAGAAAGAGTGAGAAAGAGAAAGTGGGAGAAGGGAGGGGGTGAGACAAGAATCGGAAGAGGAGGAGGAATACTGAAGAGAGGGCGAGGGAGAAAGGGGGAGGAAGTAGAGAGAAGGGAGAAAAGAGGGGGAAGAGAAGAAGAAGAAGGAGAAAGCAGAGGGAGAGAGAGAGCAAGGAAGAGGGGACGATGAAGAAGAAGGGCGGGGAAGAGAGAGAGGAGAAGAAAGAAAGAGGAAGAAACGAGGAGAAGAGTAGAAAGGGGAGGACGAGGAAAAAGAGTTGGGGGCAGAGGCGGGAGAAGACGAGAGAGGGAGGAGACGGGAGAAGGTGGAGGAAAGGGACAGAAGAAGAAAAGAGAAATCGAGAAGAAACAGAGGAGAAAGGGCGAGGAGAAAACGGGGGAGTGAGAGAAGGAGAATAGAGGGCAGGGGAGAGAAGAGAGAGAAGAAAGAAAGAGAAGAGAAGAGGAGAGGGAGGGCGCAAGAAGAGAGAAAGAGCACGAGAAGATGTGAAGAGAAGAGGAGACGACAGAAAAGGAGGAGGAGGGAGAAATTGCGGAGCAGAAGGCTTCAGTAGATATCCGAGAGAAGGGAGAGGGAGAGAGGAGTAGAGGAGAGAGAGAGCCGGCAAGCAGAGGAGGAGAGGAAAATCCAAGAAAGTCGGCGGAGATGGAAGCGGGAAAGCAGGGGAGAAGGATGAAGAGAGGGGAGAACGAGAGCAGAACGACGGGGTCGGGGGAGGGAAAGAGGAGAAGGGCAGGAGGCAGAACCGGGAAAAGGCGAAGATGGGGGAGGCGGAGTACAAGACAGAGAAAGCGAGGAAAGAGAAAGGAGGTGGGAGAAAGAGAGGAGAAGAAGAAAGAGAGGGGGAGGAAACGTGGGGGAGGGGACAGAGTAGAAAAGGGAGAGAGAAGAAGAAAGCCAATTAAACCTCCGGTGGCGCGAGAGAGAGGGGGAACGGGGAGAGAGAGCGGAGAGCGAGGAGGGAGAAGAGAGGGACGGGGGGGAGAGAGGGAAGTTGAGAAAGGCAGAGTAAGGGGCAGGAGGAGGAATGCGTAATAGAAGGGAAGAGAAGGAAAGAAGAAAAGAGGAGAAAGAGTGGGGAGATCGGAGAAAAGATGCCAAAGAGAGGAGGACGACGGTGGATCGAGGGACGAGAGAAGAGGAGGATGAAGTTGCGTGCAGGGGAGGAGAAGGAGAGAAACGTGGGCAGAAAGCGGAAGAAGCGGGAGAGGGGGAGGAGAGAGAAGATAGAGAGAGAAGGTAGAGAGAAGATGAGGATGAAGAGATAAGAGAAGGGAGGAGGAGAGAAAGCGAAGGAGGACGAGAAGAGATGCGAAGGAGGGAAAGGAGAGACGAGAGTTGGAGGCAGAAATGAAGGCGAGAAAGGTTGAAGAGGGGAGACCCCTAAAGGAAGAGAGAGAAGAGAGGGAGGAAGGAGAAAGAAGAGGAGAAAGAGGGAGGGAGAACGGAGCGAGAAGAGAGAAGACGAAGATCGAAGAGGGAGGGGGGCGAGAGAGGGCTAGAAAGAAGGCAGAGGGAGGGGAGAGACTGAGTAGAAGAAGTGGACGGGAAGAGGAGGAAAGTTGAGAGAAGAGAAAGCGAAGAAGGAGAGAAGAAGGGAAACAGGGTGAGGGATAGAAGGGGAAGAAGACGAGGCCGGAAGAAGAGACAGAGAAAGGGGCCAGAGACATCGGAAACACATGGAGAGCCAGACGGATCCTCAAGGAAATGGCAGATCCTGTAGACTCCAAGGACAATGTGGAGAACAAACAGGAGATGCGTTTTCCACCTCTTCAGTCATATTCAACACTTGTCCCATTATAATCAGGGATAACAATGAAAAACTCAGGGAATAGGACTGATGGCACAGTTCTGTCATTATGGATATCATGTGCATTCCCAGCTTGCACCTCACCACTTGCATGGTTTTTCAGCTCAAACTCAACCACGACTTGGGAATCCAAAATCTAAATATACTTTATTGGGGCAGCGAAATGAAAGGGACAGCCAACAGGCCTAAAAACTGCAGGCATTGAAAACCACTCACAGGAAAGTAAAGATTAAAAGTAGTCCTTTGATTTAAACAAAAAAAAAAAAAAAAAAAAAAAAACTGTAGAGGGTTCTTCCAAGAATGTAAGCCTCTCCAAATTGAGATGACACACAAACGTATTCTAGATGGTTATGTCTCAGCCCTAAATAATGTAACGGCCAAAAATAAAAAGGAGGATTCTGAAATCTGAACTCCTGAGGACATCAGCGGAAAGAGTCTCCAGAGATACAAAGCTTGGAACGGCCGTTACAGGAGAATGTGACAGTCCATTAAAGAGGGAAGTGCAGGAATTGAAGAAAATGGGTAACTGCTACTGCAGGGGGGAATTATGGAAGCTTCCATGTAAAGACTGTTCCCTTATGGAGCGGAGTAAGAGGGAGACGTTATCCAAACTGAAGATCATGAGAAGAGGCGTTATACATCAATACAATAAAAAAATAGGGAAGAGAATTCTGTATGGGACAGCACTTGGAGGAAAATGTTCCAAAACCCATCTAGATTCAATGATTAGTGACTTAGAAAGTCATTCTACAACTCACCACTCCTGTGGGCCAGATTACACAGGACAGTTTTCTAATCCATTACCTCAAGACGTAATGGAGAATTAATTTCTAAGAGGCATGTAAAGAGTAGTAACGACGATTAGTTAGCAATGTTGCCGGTTAGGGATTATCAGTAAATATAAAAAATACTCAAACTGTTTTATAACCTTATATTTGCAAGTAAAAGCAGCACCTAAGAAAACATACTGCGCTCCTTCCCCAATTATTTTGTATTTTTGTTAAAATGAAAAATATAAAATGAATATATAAAAATCCTCAAAACTTTATGGAAAGGGATGGAAACAGAGGGATGTTAATGGTTATTGAAATTGTGTACTAGCTAGAACGAAAAGTGCCAGTCAATTGCCATTTTACTGGAGAAAGGTAATGCAATTACCATTTGCAGTCAAAGGCTTTTGGGGCCCAGGCTTCCGGAGGAAGCAAAAATGCAGGAGGATTGGCCCTAATGAACCTAAAAACTCACACAAACAAAACATCGAAGGATTATTTCCAAATACTTCGCAGACACAAGTGATGAATTGAGCCCAATAGTGTATAGGCAGGAGTTTTGGGGGCAAAAATCCTGGCAGGGGATCCCTGGACCCAGGACATGTCAGGAAAAGCTGCATAAAAGCCTGGAACAGAGGGGCTGATCCAACCAGGTCAGACATCAGGCCATTAGAAAGGAGAGTGCTGAGTGCCAGTGTAACTCCAGCAATAACAACCTACTGGTCAACTTACTCACAGTAGTCGTTTGCTGCTATAAAACTTGGAGGGTTCTGGCATTTTGAGGTATAAGTTGGAAGATCAGGAGCACGCTGAGGTGACGCCACTGAAAGCACTCCCCTGGTCCTGATGATGGCAGAGCCCGAGCACACCAGAAGCCATCCTTTTCATGGGGTTTCACCACAGCTCGGATTTGGCATTTCTGGTGTGAAATAGAGATAAGAGAAATGGTTTAGATACATAGGTCAGAATTTCACTGCTTGGCAAAGCAGGCAGATAAGTTCCCCAGTCGCAGCAGGGCTGCACACACTGACAACGCTCACAGCAGCTAATGCGGCAATAAGAGAATAGAGATATGGACAGTCCACGGAGCATGGGATGACAATGCTCCAGCCAGGTGGCAGTTAGGCTGAAACGGGAATTGGATCTCCGGAGACAAAAAAAAATATTCATATTACACGGAAGAACAATGCCTTTTATCAACAAAGGACAACTAGTGAAAGATAGAATTCAGAAACCAAGGCGAGCGGCCGTACTCTGGCTGTTCCTGCCATCGCCTCCTATGGGATAATGTTCGCACCCCAACTCTTGGATGTTCTGGCCCATCCTAGAGGAGTGATATGGACGGATGCAGAAGAGAAGTTAATATAAAATTATGGTAAAACAGCCCAAAATCCTAGAGCAAAGCTTTGTGTAATATCTAATGATACTCAGTTATAATTTAACAGTCTTGTGAAGGAAGGAGTGGGAATCTGGAGAGTCAAAAAAAGGAGGTTGGTTTGCAACACACGAAGCCTTGCACTCCAGCAACTGTAAGTAGTGCTAAGTATTTTGCAACCTCATTTATACGTAAAAAATAAACTATGATATCAAAATGATTGTAGGTTTCTGCATTGTAAAGATCTAAAATATTTCCTCACAAACTGTTTAGCACAGCACACCAATCTAAATTTCCTTCTGAACAACTTTATTTGTTTGAATCAGCTAAACAACTCCCTCAAACTTGGATTTATTAACTGCTATCCTTGTTGCCATTTAGCTCCATCTGCCAAGGCTCGACCAGATAAGCAGGATGTTCATAGAAATCCTTGTGGGTTGCTTCTAATCAGTTTTCCAGAAATGTACACAGAAATACCAAGAAGGAGAAAAAAAAAAAAAAAAAAAAAAGCATGAACAATGCTTAAATTTTGGTACCTGTGTTTAAATCCAGCTGGATTCAGGCATGGCATACCCATATAACTTACTGGAAAGTGCATGCAGGTAAAACCATAACACCGCACCATTCCACTCTAAATTTCTTTTTTATTTTTTATGTTGACACTGTACATTCTGGTTATGCTAAAGCAAAATTCTGTTTCACACAAAGCTCACGCAAGCATTGACTCATGAGGACAAAGAATCATAAATAAACTATGAGACACCTTTACTGTGTACAAGCTGATTGTGGGGAAGTTCATTAATTGGAGTCAAAGTAAAACGTGGTTTGAATGTTTTAGTTCTCACCTATAATGGAGTAAAACTCCCTACAACAACAAACAGGGGCGAGCGATGGGTATTTGAATGTCAGCACGGTGCTACTCCTAAAATGCTCAAAAACCTTTAGTTTATTATTATTTAAAGAGCTACAGTCCAGCTTCTTCCTTAAAGCAGGTATGATCCTGAATACCCTTCAGGGGCACTCATACTAGTCTGTCCACCCTCCTCCTGCCACCAGATGCTGCTGGCCTTTACATTAACAGAGCTCGTCTGAGGAAAGAGAATCAGCACCATCCATAAAATCACTGCTTTCACTCTGAGATTTACTCTCATCCCCAGCATGCTGCTGCTTGGATGCAGAGGATCTGGACAACGCTGAGTCACGGAGCACCACGACCGGATCCGTGTGTGGTGTGGAAAGGGACGCCCTGGGGAAAGAGGGATTGGGCACTTACTGACCAGAGATTACTCCTGAGGGGAAAAACCCGGAGACGGTGGGGAAGAGGTATGGATAACATGGGAGCACAAAAGCAACTGGTGAGAGAGAGTTAGGAAAGGAACAGCTGATGGAGGCCAGGGAGTCAGGAAGGTTGGGAAGAGAAGAGACTTGGGAGGATTTCAAAGCAGCAAAGTCAAGGAAGTTCCCGCTGAACGGTTTCGGGACCGAGGATAATGCTGGATGACCTGTTCCCCTGAGTGCAGCTGTGCCCTGCGCACACCCAGGCACACCTGGGAATAACCAACACTGTCCCTTCATGCTGGTGCAGGAAGCCCATCTGGCCATGAGTCAGAGCAAACACAGAACATGGCCAAGCACTGGCACAAGGTCATGGACTGAGCAAAAGCTAGGAGTGGCTCGGCTCCCATGCTGAATGCGGCAGGAAGGACAACAAGCCAAGGCATGGCTAAGCTACTTGGGAGCATTTTTCTATCCCAGGTTTCTGAAAGCGCTTCTAGGTAGTTACTGCAGAAATCTCATGGGCTCTAGACAGGCCCCCAAACAGAACAATCACTGCCTGGTGGTGCTCGCATAGCTTTACCTGTGCCACCCCAGTAAGTCAAATAAAAGCCAAACCACCGACGGGATGAGATTCAGTAAGACAATCAAAAGGGGCCAAGGGAAAGTTGCCACGCATAAAGATAGAAATACAGAATCATGGAAGCTATGAATGATTTGGGTTGGAAGGGCCTAAAGTCACCAGCCCACAATCCCGCCAGGGCAGGGAACACCTCCACGGCCCAGGGTGCCTCCAAGCCACATCAAAAACTGGCCCTTGGGGACAACTCCAGGGACTGGAGCAGCCACAGCTTCTTGGACAACCTTGTGCAAGGGCCTCCCCCCCACAAGGACAGGAATCCTTTCCAAACAATTATCCCACTAACCCGGCCCTCTGGCAATAGGAAGCCATGCCCTCTTGTCATGGCAGCCAAGCCAATGTAGTCTCTATCATCTCCTCTTTCCTTGGGCTCTCCTCAGGCACTAAAATGACACAGGGATAATGCATGGATCTAATGAAGGCATTGTTTGGCACCAAAATGCACAGGACAGGGGCTGGCTATTATGGGTGGTCTTCCCCTGACATAGAATCTGGTCAGCTCAGAAGATGTGGATTGTACTTCAGGGCAATTATCAACACATCATCTGTGGTTGATCCGTTGCCCTTCCATAAGGCATGAAAGAGGAGCTGTGCAAGTCTGAGCATCTGAAGACAGGTGGGAGAAACAACTCCTGGAGAGTGGGATCAGTGTGTATCGGCTAGGAATTCATTTGAGAACCGAGTTTCACACTGTCTCCCCGGGAAAGCTGCAGCTTTGGAGGCCTCTGGTGTCCTGCTGGGAAGCTTAGGGGGGCGAGAGCTGGGATTACATGGGAAGCACTGGAATTCTCAGCTTGGGGGTGGACCTTGTGTCGGTCCACGACGAGTGAGCAATCAACCGCCCTGAAAAACATTTCAAGGTAATTGTTTGGAGATTAAAAGGAAGATGAAAGAGATTTGTGACAAGGGACCAAGGAGAAGTGGCTTCCCCCTGGCAGAGGGCAGGGTTAGTGGGATATTGGTGAAGAAATCTCATTGTGACGTTGCTGAGGCCCTGGCACAGGTGCCCCAGATCGGAGCTGTGGCTGCCTCGTTCCGCAGTGTCCCCGGCATGGACTGGAAAGAGTTTGGGAGCAGCATGGGCATGGTGAAGGTGCCCTGGACCTGGCAAAGAATGACAGCTTTAAGAATCCCTTACATCAAACCTCTCTGTGATCCTATCCACTGTCACTGACAACCGCAAGAACTTAGAGGGAATGAGAGCAAACAGGGTCCAACATAACCCAGGTAATCCAAGCCCTGGCCACAACACAACTTCCACAGCTGATGAAGGGGCAGGTGAAGTACAGGTGAATTATGTGGAGCAGCTAATGTAAATACCCCACACACTTGTGACTGAGGCTGGGGCGCCTGGAGTGCCTGCATCCTGACCTGCACAGAAACGCGAAAACTCTGGGCCAGTGCGTGCTTCCCAGCAAACACCAGTCCTGAGCAGCTGCTCTAAATATTGCTCACAACTGAGTTATTCTTAATGTTCAGAAAATTACTCGACAGTGATTCAGACTCTCGTATTCCAGGCATGAGGAGAGGATGTCCTTTGTATTCCATGATGACAGTGGGTGTTACACTGCCAAGCTTCTGATCCGAGGTTATAACAACAACGTAAGGTACTTGAGATAAAATACAATGACTTGATGGTTTTTTTAGCAACTTAATTGCTGCAGTGGCTGGATTCAGAGCTCGACAGAGCTTCCCAGGGGGAAAAATATTTCCTTCCATTTAAACTATATTCTTGACCCTTTGTTACCTGAGACGGGGGCTGTACCCGCATTTATGGATTCCCTGGCCATGCCGAGCAAGACTTATTGACCTCAAATCACCCGAACCTGAGACACTTCCTGCAGCAATGGCCTGTCACTGCCACCCCATCGCGCATGCCTGTGTCCCTAGGGCCACGCGAGGGCTCCATCCTCCTACCCTTAACAGGATCCCTAAGATTTACTGACTCCTTAACTTTCTGAAATCGGTTCCAATTCATGCACGTTAGTTATGCGGATCCATTTCCAGGCCGTTGCCAGGCAGGAGGCCACCAGCACTGGGACGAGAACATGCGGCCTGGGAGGGGCTGGCAATGAGCAGGAGTGTGAGGGCGGAGAGCTGGTGAGGCTGGCCATGAGGCCGAAACCGCGAGGACAGCGGCCGGTAGCGCGACTCCTGACGGCTACCGGGCCTTCTGCAGCACAAGACCGCTCAGGCTGCCCCGGGACGGCGGCCCAAACGCCTCAGGTAACATCCATGCTCACCCGGCCGACCCCAACCCTTCCCCTTCCCCCCTCCTCCCTCAGCCGCCGCACGGAAGTGGCGGGCGCCCCCCCCGGGCGCGTCACCGCCCCCCGCCTTACTGCCCCCCCCGCCGACGGCGCTGCCGCGGGCGCCCCCCGGCGGGCGGGGCGGCGCACGGATGCGGGGCGGTGCCGGCGCGCTCGGTCCGGTAAGCCAGCGATGAGCCCAGGGCGCGGACAGAGCCCGACCACCCGCACCGGGCCGGAGCCCAGCACGGCACCGCCGCTACGCCATGAGGGCTGCGCCCAGAATAGGAGCCGATGTCCACCCGGGGCGCCATACGCACCTCCCCTACCCCCGCCCGAGGAGGTGGCGGCGGCGGCCGCCACGACCCAGCTGGCAGACGTGTGGGTAGCGTGGCGCGCGGGGGCTGCGCTCCGCACCCCCGCCGTTCTAGCCGTGTATAACACGTCTCCCCGCCCTCGCTGCAGAGGCCCTCTTTTTACTTTACCTGATCACGACACGGTTCCTGCCAGTCCGTCTTTTTTTCCGGACCCTGCAAGAAATCGCCAGGTGAGCGCGGAGCCAGGCGCTCCGGCCGGGCGGGCGTGGAGGCGACGGGACGGGACGGGAACGGACGGGACGGGGCGGCGGAGCCGCTGTGCTGCGGCGCCGGACTCACGCCTTTGTGGCCGGGTCTCTCGCTGTCTCACTATGTCCACCAGGTGCTGGTGGAGGAGCTGGAGGAGCACCAGGTGAGGCGCCTGCCCCGGCGGGACGGGGGAAGCTCTCGGGACGGCGGGTCGGCGTTGCCCTGCCCCGTCAACCCAGCCATCTCCGCACGGGGAGCTCCCGGCGGATGAGCGCGGCTGCCCCGCCGGCGGGGCGGGGGGGGCAGCGGCGGGGACGGCTCATTCCGCGGGGCGCGGGGTGGGCACGGGTGGGGGCTCCCGGAGGGGTCGCTCGGGCTCTGCACGGCCGCCCCCGTCCCCGGTCCCTTCCCCGCAGCTGATTCAGCGAGGGGACGCTTGGACTGGCCAGGGGCAACGGAGCACCGCAGGAGCTCGAGACCTGGTTGAGACAAGTTTCACTACTGACTTTTCCGACAACTTCCCCCCGTACCCCGGCCGCCGCCGCCGCCCGCACCGGGGCAAGCGTCCCCCATCCCTCCGCCACGTTTGTGTGTTTCACACCCCCAAACCGGGGCTGCGGGCTGCGCCCCGCCAGACGCCGCGGGCGGGCGAGGGGCGCGGAGCGGAGAGGGGAGGGCAGGGAGCGGGGCGCGGCGGGGCCGGGGGTTGGCCGGTGGGAGACCCCCCGTGGGCAGCCGGTGGCAACGGCGGATGCGGCCGCGCCGCGCTGTATTGTGGGGCCCAGGGGGGTTATCCGAGGCACGCATAGGGGCCCCCGCGGCACAATGGCGCTGCGGCTTACACCGCGGAGAGCGGTGCGCGGCGTGTGAGGCCGGCAACGATTGGCCTGCGGCCGCGCCGCGGCGCGAGCCGGCAATGGGGAGGGGCGGGGGCGCGGGTTCCCCTCGGTCCCCCGCGCAATCGCAGCCGCCTACACCCGGCCCCCCCGGGGATTTGCACCGCTCCGGGCCGGGGTCGGCCGCGTCGCCCGCGTCGGAGGGGAGGACGTGACCGGACGTGCGACGGCGGCGCTGCGGGCTGGGTCAGGGATTTCCCGGCCTGCGGCGGCCTGCGCGATAACCCGCCCCTCAGACGCGTCGTCATGGGCTGCTGTAAGGCAGGAAAGGACGGGCGGTGAGAAGTGTTGTGTTGGCTGTAATGCCGCTGAAATACACGGGGTGGCTGCTTTTGCTGAGGTGTAAACCCTGTGGGTGTGTGTCATTGAGGAAGGTCAGTCCCTCCGCAAGGCCGGGGCTGAGGGGGGGCCCTTGGCCCCGCACCCCAGAGATGTCTCTGTGCAAAAGCGACGAAACTGAAACCCTTCCAGTCCTTTTCCAAAGGCTCCAGGCGGCCTTGGTTCCATTTCTGGGAGCTGTGGGCAATGACGTGTGGCGCTGATGTAGCACTTTGCAGTTTGGAACGCTGTAAACTTCCCAATAGCGTTTATGGCATTGATACCTGTGACCAGCGCTGGCACCTCACCTGGAAGGAATGGAAAGCACGTCCTGGCCTCTCCCGGCTCCCACGGAACAATGGTGACACAATGGTGACGTGGGGTTTATACCGTGACTGTTGCTCAAACTCCTCTGCATCTGGCTCAGGAGCTGGTTTCCCACTTTAGCAACATCGTAGGAGCTCAGGTGTGGACGGAACTCCTTGTGCCAAGAGGAGACCTTTGGATGTGCTGCCTTTTCCCTTTCCAAAGCCTATTCAGAATTTCAGGTGGAAGCCGGGCTTCCTCACACCTCTTGTGGATAATTCTGGGACTGTAAATTGAGTGAGCAGACGCAGAGTGAGTTCTGCATTCGAGAAATTTTGGTGCTCTATTGTCTCCCTAGAGAATCTGAAATCTAACTGGGGGCTATCTCAGGTTTAGCATTATCCAAGAGGAATATTAGCAGTGCCACTGTGAAGTCTGGTGTCAGAGATTTTGCCTATCACTTCAATTAACATAATTTTTTTTTCCTTTTATTCTCTGTAGAACAAATATAAAAATCTTAAACCCATAAAACCTTTTTGTAAATGTGCGTGTGAACATGTTGAAACATGTCCTTTTCTTTAACATTTCAGAAATGAGAGGAAAACCCCTTTGAAGTGAGTTTTGGAGTTAATGGGAAATTTCTTTCTGTATAAAACTCATAACTAAATTTAAGATTCTTTTTTCCTATGTTTTAAACTAATCAGCACTAACCAATGCTTTTAGTTTGCCTTTTTATTATTATTTAGCTATTTCTCCTGGTTTACAGGAAGGACCAGGATTATTAATGAATCATTACCATGAGATGGGTTGATGTCAGGTGGGATGAGCCGAGTTTTTCTCTGTGAATCCTCAGAATGTGAAGGATGTCGAAGAAAGGCTTTTTCTCCCCCATTGCTTAGGGTTTTGCTGTGTTTGGAATTTGGACTTTTGGCTGCATATGATTGTTTATTAACCTGAGCTCCTCGACTTCAGGGCTGGCTGGATGTCTGAATGCCATGCTCAGAACAGAGCCAGGGTTGTGAAGGACACAAAGCGCTCCGACCTTCATTTTAATCATCTCAGGCACATAATGAGCCAAAATTAAATTGGAGATGCCAGCAGTTGGAGGTAAAGGGTTTTTTTCTACCCATTTCTGCTTTTTACAGACAGAAACCCAAAATCGTTTACAATCTCAGCTGGGTGGTGCAGCTACTCTGGTCAGGCAGGTAATTGAATTCATGAGAGTTTACAACCCGGAGAAGTCTGATTTGTTTGTTTGCCCAATATTCAGACAGAGTGTTTCTTGTTCTGGTATTTCAGCTTTGTTTTCCATCCTCAGTGTGGCTGTTCAGGTTCTGAGTGGGGTTTTGCAGAAAATATGCCAATACTGTGACCACTGAGTACATTGTTCGTGCTTCTGGGCTTTTGGGAATGATAAAGATGGAACGGCCCAATGGCTACGGGGTGGTTTTTATCTAGGGAATGTTTACTCCCACTTCACTCGAGTTTTTAGGCAAGATCTGAAAGCTCACTGAGAGATTTCTTTGTTCCTTTTTTTTTTTTTTTTTTTTTTTAACATAATCTTTTACTTTAAATGTCAGGTATCACAGAGCAGACAAGTAATTTAAGACACACTAATAAGAATTGTACCTATGGAGCAAAACCACACAGAATGCGAGCTTAAGTTCTTTTGTGTTCCCTTTGTTTTTGCTGTTCATTTTCACGTTGGAGCACTTTTTGTCTGCAGCACATGGCTGTCTAGGTAATCACAGAGTGTCCTGAGCTGGAAGGGACACACAGGACCAACAGTCTGGCTCCTGTCCCTGCACAAACACCCCAGCAATCCCACCCTGTGCATCCCTGGCAACCCTGTCCAAACCCTCTTGGAGCTCTGGCAGCCTCGGGGCTGTGCCCATTCCCTGGGGAGCCTGGGCAGTGCCCAGCACCCTCTGGGGGAAGAACCTTTCCCTGATCTCCACCTAAATCTCCCTGGCACAATTCCAGCCATTCCCTGGGTCCTGTCCTTCTCTCAGGGAGAGAGATTGGAGCTGCAGCCCCTGATGACTGTCCCCTCAGTTCCCAATTCTCCAGGTGCACTCCACAGTGGTTTTACTTTCTCACTGACTGTTGGTGGCCTTGAGACATGAGATGTGTTTGTAAAGCAGAGGGTGTCAGTGAGTCACAGAATCCCAGACTGGTTTGGGTTGGGAGGAACCTTCAAGCCCATCCCATTCCACCCCCTGCCATGGGCAGCTACACTTTCCTCTAGACCAGGTTGCTCCAAGCCCCATCCAGCCCAGCCTTATGAAGGTCTGAAGTGTGTCCAGCTTGCAGGCAATTAGTGCTCTGGTTTTAAATGAGCCACAGCAGCTCGGTGTGGAGGCAGCTGCTGTACAGACGAGTCGAGCTGAATGACTCCGATTATCAGCACAGTCTCCAGTGACCTGCTGTTCCACATTATCTTTGTTTATTCCTGATAAAGGTGACTGGCTCTGCTCTGGTTTTAAGAACTTTCGGATGGGCTGAGTCTTCTGGCTCAGCCTGCTTTGGTCTTTGTGCTGAGAAACATGTAATTCCAGGCAAAACAGAAAATCAGCTGTTGTCGGACAGTGGGGAATTTGCATCCATGAGCGGCTGTGCTGGTATGGAACAGCTTATGGGATTTGGCTCTGAGTTCCTGCCTTGCCCATCTGCATTGATTTAAAACTAGCCCTGAGTCCGAGGTGCTGGTATTTATAGATCCTGCCAATCCCAGCATTAGCAGAGCAGAGATGTTACGGTTTTGTCACCTCAGGAAAATGTCATCTGGTAGCATGGTCGTTCCAACCTGCTCTCTCTGGGGACCCCGGTGGGTAAAGGCTTTTTTAATTCCAGTCTATTTGCATATTGTTGGCATCTTGTGCAGGTCCAGTGTCTGAGCTTCCTTTTGCTGAGATTCCCTATTTGAGGTCGGGAGTAATTTCCTGCTTGCTCAGCTGCCTCGGCCCCTTGGCCTCCTCCACTGCTTTTTGATACAGTTGTCAATTGATTCTTAATTGATGGTTATTTTGGCAAATGAGGGAAGTGTTGGATGACTACCTGGAGAAGAGAAATCCACTGCTGATGCCCAGCTGGGCCTGCCCAGCAGGAATGGGGACAGAGCAGCCTCTGACAGACCGTGTTGCTGCCTCATTCCAGTCTGCCTCAGATCCGTGCTTTGAAGAGATGTTCCACTGGGCTTCCCAAAAGAGAGGGTTCCCAGAGCTCCCTGGTTCCCATCTCTGGCAAAACAGATATCTTACTTTGAGCAGTAATCACAAAGAGTCCCTTTTGGGTTGTTAGTTCCCTGTTCATTGAAACCTTCCTTGAAGGAGGAGTTGTCAGCTGAAGAATCACAGACTCCTGCCTTGGAAGGAACCCACAGGGATCATCAAATCCAGCTCCTGTCCCTGCACAGACACCCCGAGAATCCCACCCTGTGCCTGAGGGCATTGTCCAAACAGGGGGCAGAGTCACACCAGGGGGTTTTGTTTCAGGGCTCCAGAAGCTGCTTCTCCCAGCTCCAGGGAGAACTCTCAGCTCGTGATCCCTGAGATGATGCTTCCAACCACAGGACCATGAACGGGTTTAGGGGTTGAATTTCTCCGAGCCCTGATGTGACTTCACTAACAGTTCTTCCCTTATGTGCTTATCACTAAGCTTATCTCAGCCTGGCTCAAGCAGTCAGGACTGAGAGAGTTTTTGAAAAAGAGGAGATTTTTAAAAAAGGATAGATTTGCTTCACTTAACCCTTCACTTTTTAGATCCATTGTGGTAAACCTGTGTGGTTGCTGTGTCAGAGAACTCATCTGGTTCTATTGCATTCTTGTGCTCTCATATTTTAACTTTTATAGAATTTTTCACATCCTAAGGCAACAAAACATATTTTCTTTATGATTTATCCCAAGATGCAGCATTTGTTCTCACTTAGCACGTTTTCAGCTTTGCATTATTTAACATGCATGGTTTGGGCCTGTATTACTCATCTCTAATTTTTTCCAATTTTCTGATTATTTTCTAAAATATTTTCTCATATTCTAAAATATTTTCTAATATATTTAAAAAGCTGATAATATCTTTGCTGCTGTTTTATTTTGCCACGTGGGATTTGGACGAGCACACGCTAAGAGGTGTAGCTGTACCTTTGCCTTTTTCCATCTTTTAAGGAAAATCTGGTCTGGGAAACCTTGGTTTTTTCAGCTGGATGTTTGCAACTTCATGGTCTAGAAAAATATTTAAAATCCATTTACAACTCTCTCACACAGAGGTGAAAGGAAGGGGTTTTGATTCAAGTTCTTGTGGGAACCTGAAAATAGATTTGCTTGTTTAGCTCTGGGTTGTGATTTAACCATTTTTTCTGGAAGTTATTATGGAAAAAAATCACCAGGAGAATTTGCTGCTCTTGCTGCCTGCCTATGGAGCTGTTTGTTAGTAACAGCAGTGCTAATATTCAGATTCTGCTTATTTGGGGCTGTTGTGGGTTGTAAAAACACGGAGATGTGCAGGGAGAGAAGCGTGATCAGGGAATGCTGTCAGGCCCCACGTGTGTCAATGTTTGCTCTTGGCTATTCCCTATAAAACTGTGCCTTCATCTTTAAACCACCAAGTCCTTTTCCATTTTGGAATTAGTCAGGACTGCTTGTGGAACACCTTAGGCTCTGTCTCTGCAGTGAGATATTTGCTGCCAGGCTTAACTCAGCACCTTCTTAGGGACAGAATATGGGGAAATTCCCAAAGCAGCTCCAGGGTGAAGAGGAGAGTGTTTGCTGTGCTACACTGGGAAAATGGTTTGGATTTTTGACATTTCCAGAGAGAATTGTATGGTTTGGGTTCTTTTGGTGCTCTGGAGGTAAAATTTCAGAGCTTCTAGGTTGGTCTTTTTAATCCTTTAATCTTAATATTGATACATTGTTGTGTATTGGCAGTTGGTGACTGAGGGGCTTGTTGCTGGTTATCAGAGATGGAAAGAGAATTTCATACTCAGATTTTACTAAACTGTAGATTCTCTTTCTAGAACTTCCCATTCAGAGCCTGTCAGAAATCTTGCACACTGAAGGGAGGCTGGTGCAGCATCATAAAATATTTTGTAGCATGAACACATTTACTGTGTTTCAGGAGTGAGTCAGAATGAGAAGCAAATACCAAAGTTTGGATAATCCTTTTCTCTCATTTCAACTTCTGTTACATCCAATCATTTACAGTGAAAGACAATTCATGTTCACACACTGGCTGTACCACTGGCAAGGCGCCAATATAATTTTGGAACTCTGATTTTAGGGAAAAAGGTTAAAATGACTGGAGAAACCTGTCAGTGCAGGAGAGCATTCACAGGGTCATTTCTTGATGCTCACTCACAGGATGAAAAGTCCTGGAATGACAACGTGGTAGTGCACTCACCAGGTTTCTCATTCCTGCACTGAAAAAAAATGCTGATTTTGGATCTTTAGAATAATCACGATCGATGGGATGATTCTTCAAGCAGCGGTGACTGAGGGATGAGTAGAAGGAGGAACATGTCTCTTTCCCAAGAGTTTCATTTACATTGGAAGAGTTTTTAATCGGATTTAGTTAACTGATAATTTGTATATTTAATTAGATCTATTTCCCTTTTTGGTTGAAATCTGAATTATGAGACAGCGTTAATCCTGCTCATGGTGCAGGTGGTGACATTATCCAGCCCTGCCTGGCTGTGCTGGGTCCTGTAGCTCCACTGCTGTTGCCCAATTGGAATGAAAAAATTCCCAGCGACGTGTCCTAATAATCTGTTTGATGACACAGTTGAGTGAACAATGTTTTGGCAGCAGGGCTGAGGGAATTACAGACCTTCTTCTCTTTCCTGATGCCTGACACTCCCTCCGGTGTGCTGGGGTGGGAGCTGGGCACATCCCTGGGTAGGCAGGAGGCACTTGATCCATGAAAAGAGGTGAATGGAGCTGTGTGTCCTGTGTCAAAGGAGCTCTGATGGGCAGCTTTTCCTGCCAGTTTGTAAATACAGGAGTAAGGCAGTGCAGGACATTCTGGATAATGAGGCACAATTTATTTGTTATTCGAACAGACTGTCAGAAAAACTGTTGTCACTCCGTAGAAAACAGTCTCTGTCCAAAGGGAAAAATCAAGGATGTTTTCCCAACGTGACAAAATTGGAGCCTACACATGTGGGTCTTAAAGATACCTGCTCCCAGGAGCTGGAAAGTGGAGACTGAGTATTGAGTTTAGGGTAATGTTTAGGGGGTTTAGGTAATTTTTAGGGTTTTTTATTCTTTTGCACGTGTGCTTCATGCAGTGATGTCAATGCAAGGGTGTTTCAGTTCAGCAAAAAACGGGAAGAGAATGAATTGAAAGGTACAAAAGGCATTAAAAAAAAAGTTGTTTGAGTTGAATTTAAAAAAACAGTTGTTGAGCACTGTACTGGGGACTCTTGTTTCTTAAGGGATATCCTAAATTTGCAATTAAGCTGTTACAACCTGAAATTTCTGGTGTGGCTTTTGCAACCCTCCACATCACTTTAAAACGCATTATAATTAATTTTGAGGGGGTTTTCAGGGGGTTTAGGCTTGGTTGCAGTAACTTTACACTTGAATATGAAGTTAAGTACTACCAGTAGAAGAAAAAATAAACCAGTTTTCAAATGTCTGTGTTGGTTGTGTGTTTAGGTGGCTGTCAATGCACACATCCCTCCAGATTATCTTCTTAGGATCTGTGAGAGACTTGGACCCCTCTTAGACAAGGAAATCCCCCAGAGTGTCCTGGGGGTGCAGACTTTGCTGGGTGTCGGGCGCCAGTCTCTCCTGAGGGCAGCAAAAGGTAAGACTTTCAATTTATCTGGACTTGAATTCCATTTTAATGTTTAACCCCCTTTTGTTGGCGTTCCTGTTGGGGTATCTGTGTGTTTGCATAAGCCCTGGTTTGTCTCTTGTGCTTGCCAGCTTTTTTCTTCCTAAAATGCAATGTTGCTGGCCCTGGTGGATATATTTTCTTGGGTTGAAAATGCCATTTTAAGCAATTCTTGCCTACAATTGCCTGATCTTGTTACTTTCTCTGCCTCCTTCCCCAGTGTGTTGGTGTTTGTGTAAATGATGTGAATGGGATTAGGGGTTTGATGCGTCTGAAAAATGCCATTTTTTCCATATACATTTACACCCATCTGTGTCTAAAATCACTGAGCTGGGCTGTATTTCAGCTTGGTTTTTTCCATTCTTTGACTGCCTGGCTGTGCAGACACAGGACAGGGTGGTGACATTTGGGGCAGCATTTAGGGAATAGGAGAAGGCCAGGCTTGATTCTTCAGTGACAATTAATTCCTGCTTGTCCTTGCTTCAGGATAATTTGAAAGCCCCCATTCCTTTCATGAAGAGAGCCCCAGTCCTTTTCCCTTTTAAAAACCCTCTCTACTTAAGAGAATGATCCTGAGAGCAGTTTTGTGTTAGAACTAAAGAGATCTGAGAGCCATCTGCAATTGAAGTGATTCCTCCTTCCCTCCTCACTCCATGCCCCTGCCACTTCCTCCCTGCAGGAGCCAGAACTTCCTTGATCCTGTGATGTGCTGATTCAGAGAGCTGAAATGTTGCAAAATTTGTTGTAGCGAATTAAATGAGCTGGTGGAAAAGGATCACAGGGCTGGAGGTGACACAGGAGGAGGAGCATGGTCCTGGGAGAGAAGGAGGGATGGCAGAGCAGGACCTTCCTGTTTTGGTGGCAGTTGAGCACTTAATTCCCTGCATCCTGTCAAGTCACACCGTGATGCTCATGAGCATCTGTTGATCCATTGGATATCTCCTGGAGGGATGAGCTGTTCCCAAACACATTGCCCTACAGAGTTTTGGGACTTGAGTCTTGTTTTGCCTGTGCTTTGCTGTAATTAGGTGCAGAAATTCAGGTTTGCAGAGAAACATTCCTTCGTTTCACACTCAGTTTGCAGCTTGGAAGCAAACAGCAGCAAAATGTAAAGAGAAAATAAACATTTTTCTGCAGGGGAACAGAAGGGTTTAGGTGGATGGATCTATTTTAGGCAGTCTGAGTGCTGTTTTTAATGAGTATCATTTAATACTCTGTGCAGCAGTTTGGGGTTTAATCAGAAGGTGCTCTCAGGAGCCTCTGAGTCACCTCAGCTTGTGCACTTCATGTTCAGAGACCTACATGGGGCTCCACAGATCCACCAACCTGCAGCACTGTCCTTCTGCTTCAGCACTTACTCACCGTGGAAGCTCGTTTCTCTCCCTCCAGATGGCCAGAAATGGAAGAAATCCAGGTCTAATTTCTGAGGCACTTTGAACAGTCTCAGAAAAATCACTATTGTTCTAGAGAGGAGCCTCTCCAAGGCCAGTTGGCAGCAGAGAGCTGGAGACTCTTTAAAGAGAACAGTCTTCACTTTAAAACAATGATTTTTTTGGGGGGTGGGGGTGGGGGGGTAGGGTGCAGAGGACAATCTGAAAGGAGGGCACTTTGCCACACATTGCAGGAAAACAGATTTATTGGAAAAACCCCTCACTTCTCTCACTTTTAGGCAGCAAAATGTGAATTCTCAAATGTGCAGTTCCTAAGCAGAAGTGCTTTAAGTGTTGGCATTACAGAACGAAAAAACATGGCCTCAATATAAAGTGCACCCACTTTTTAAATTTGCTTTTTCTCTCCATGGATTTAGAGTCAGTAATCACCCGAATTAAACAAAAATGATTTGAAACCTTTTACAGTGACACTGCTGAGGAAATCAGAGTGGCAATCTTTAAATGCGGAATCCGACAAACTGTGTAATCAGACAAACCTTATTCTGGGCTGCTTGGGAGTGGTGCTTGATCTCTTGATTATTGAATGTATTGATTATTTCTTGTCCCTTGTTCACTCTTGCTGGTGCAGACTTCAGACACACGCTATGGAAAGGATCTGCATTTGCAGCTCTGCACAGGGGCCGACCCCCCGAACTCCCGGTGAATTACGGGAAACCACCAAACGTGGGTGAGTCTGCAAATCCATAACATCTTCTCTTCTCCCCTCTGATTTTATTCCACAGAAAGTTCCTCTCACTGACAAAAACACTACTCTGGGCTTGCATTAATGTTTTCTCTGATATTTCATGATGAATTAGCCTAAAACAGGTGTTTCCCTGACAATAGGATAATTTTTGTGTTATTCAGGCTTGGATTTTTCACAGTGTGTGTTGTAGCCATGTTTTGTATGGTTGGTTGGAGGACAATGGGCTTGAGTATTATTTTTTTTTTATGATGTGCCTCCATATTTACATGTGGTTGTAAGATTGGATGGGCATGGTCACAGGAGCATGGAATCCTGGAATCATCATGGAATTTTAGCCAGAACAAAGCGTCTGGCTCCCAGGGAACTTTTTTGACTCAAGAATTCCTGTTAGTTGGATTATGACAGAAAACAGACTGCTTGCAACATCCCTCTCCAAAAAGGAAATAATCACCAAAGCAACATTTGTGTTCCTTCAGCCTCAGTTGTCCACACAATTAGATAAAGAACTTGTATAAAACTCAGATATATGTGGGCTCTCAGCTTACATCTCATCACAGAGCTGCTCTGTTTTATATAAACTCAAGTGTTTGCCTTGTATGGTTTGAACTTTCATTAACTGTTTTTATAGCAAAAAAAAAAAAAATTGATTCTTGCAGGCATAAAAGTAAATCCTGGTTTGTTTCTTTTTAGAGTATTTTATCTCTGTTTGTGCAAATGGATACATTTTCCTGGTTTGTCATGGAGTATTTTCACATATGGATCCTCCCTCCCTTTGGAGAAGCAGGGATGGTGCTGGCAGTTTTCTGTTTCTACCCTATCTGTGTTTTTATTATTTTAGGCTGGTTCTGCAGTTACTTTACTGTGAGCAGTTGTGCTGATGGATTACTAATAGCCTGAATTGTAGATTTATTGCACACAACTCCTCTGATTGTATTTCTGCATGGATTCTCAGATCAATTCTTTCATCAGACTGGGTGTTTTTGGAATATGTGGTGTTATTAATGAGGCATCCTGGCAGATTGGACTTCAGCATTTGTCATGCTTTCATGGCAAAGGGTTGTGCTGCTTGCTTGGTAACTATTTAGTGAATTAAAGAACAGAATAATTTTTTAGTTTGGGTTTTTTCCTAATTGTTTGTTGGTTTTTTTTTTTAAGAAATGCAAAGGTGTTACATGGAAAAGGGTCTTTGATATCCAGGAAATCATTTTTATAAGTATTGATTCCTGGAAGAACACATTCCTTGGTGTAGCCACATAAACTACTACTAGGAGAGGAAAGTGTGCATAAATATTAAAATAAGGATTTGAATTCAGGCAGGAGTGTGATTTTGGGATTCCTTGTTAGTCCTGAAGGGGAAGTTCAGAAAATCCTGTGTCTATTTGTGCAAAATCGGTGTTTTTTTCCTGGTGAGTGGTGCTGCAGTGTGTGTGTCTTAAGTACAAGATGAAGTGTGCCCGACCTCTTTGGTATTTTGGCATAACTGTGAATTCCCACACTGTGCTGGCTCAGGCAGATGGACTTTTCTGGAATTACTTGCTGAAGGAGTTGGGCTGAAGTAAAAGACACCCATTAATGTGTATTCAGGAGTGAGGTGATTGTGTAAGGACCTGTGCAAAGTGGTAAATAAGGTATAGAATGAGCAGCCAGGTGATTCTTACATCATTTCCCTTCCAGTGATAAGGATTTAAGCTTCCCACCACAAATGCTGAGAGAATGGGGTCATTGATGGGAGGCCCAGCTGCAGGAATTGGGATTTGCAGTGGTTGGGATGGGACCTTGTGGTCTGTACTCCACAATAAAAGGTCCTGCACGGTGGAACTGGAATGGGAAATCCCTGTTGCCTTTTCCCAGCGTGTTTGTGCAGAGCTGGGAATCTTCTGGCTAGGAGAGTCTCTGGGGAAGTGCTGAGCTGTGGAAGTCATTCCCGGGGATCTGGTGCCTGTGTTGTGGTGATCAGCTGTAGTGGAACAGAGAGGGAAAACACTGGCAAAGCTTCCCACTGCCAGCAGGACGACGTGGAGGAGGAGAGTCTGCTCGAGCCTTTCTGGGCAGCTTTTGCTTTAGTGGAACTTTTAGGGCTCCCTTTGTGCTCTTCCAGACAGAAAGTGGAAAGACTGGTCATGCAGTACCTCAGGACTGGGAGTGATTCCCCTTTGATAAACCTGCTTTTGATGCTACTTCGATTTTTTTTTTTTTTTTTTTCCAGGCAGCTCAGAGCAGATCAGAAAGAAGGTTGTTTTTACTCTTTAAGAGCTGCTCTAACCTGAGGATGGAAATCTTTTTGTGGGCAGCTGTTACTAGTGAAAACAACGCAAAATTTGGAAGCAGAAGGTTTTCAGCACAGTCTCAGTGAACGAACATTTCAGCTGGGTGGAAATTCACAGTTCAGGTGATCCAGCTACCTTGGGCCTGCTAAAGAGGGACGAGGTCAGGAATCGATGGTGGTTCCTGCTGGAAATGAGTTCCATGAGGTCAGCAGCTCCCAGAGCTGGAACATGCTCTGCTTTCGCTGCTTTTCCTGGGTCCAGGCTCTTTGTGGCCACACAGCCACTCTCTGAGAAGGTGTTTTCCATGTGGGAGCCAACTGTGTTTGTTTCCTGGCATTCCTGTGAAATCCTGGCTTGTGTCTCCCCTGTGAGTGGTACCCAAGCCCTGCTGGGATTTGTGATGAGGGTACAATCTAGGTCCTCATTAGAAAGTCACAGTGCTTCCTGTAGAAGGTTAAACAGTCTGAGAGGAGCTCATCACCCCCGAGAAACTGATTTTAAAACAAACATTTGCACCAGTTTCCCATTTTCTAATTTTCCTTGCAAAAAATGGATCGAGACAAGGGTTTTTAGGGAAAGCTGGAATTCCAGCTGGTGCTGCTCAGTGACTTTGCCTCACTGAAATTCTTGAATTCCTTCTGAGGTTTTTATTTAACTTTGAAGTCTGGGCTGTCTGATGATTGTTTTTTAAATCTAGCTTTTACTGGGTTTGGGATTTATCCTTCCTAGGTGAGATTTCTTGCAAGGGTTTTTTTACATTGTGCCATCACCTATAGTAGAATGTGGGGTAAATTGTGAATTAGGAATTGCTGTTGTCAGCTCATGTGACTCGCATTAAGCACTGCAATTTTCCTCAAGGTGTGGCCTTCCAGGACCAAGGACTGTGGGAGAAAAAGAGAAAAATGCCTGTATTTTACAGGTTGGTAGTTAAAGGAGCTGAGATGGCCCTTCAGTGTTGGGACAAAATTAACTTTTGTTATCAAGAAGGCTGGATCTCCTCCCTTTTTATGGGAAATAACTGTCTTGGAAGTTTTTCCTGGCAGGGAATAGTGAGGGGGTGGACTTGGCAGCTCTTACATCCAGTGTGGCATGAAATGCATCAGTTAATGAGATAGGTTAGTAAAATTTTTTGGGGTTACTAAGTTGCTTTTTCTCCATGTGGGAATTGTTGGGTTTTAGTGCTCTGGGGCCTTAGGAGGACAATAACTTCATTGTGCTGTAGAAAGGAAACTTCACAGGGATTTTTGTCATGTGGGGGTAATTCCCTATTTAGATATTGTGTATTAATCTTCCTAAAAATACTGAAAATACAGGAATGGAGAATGTTTGGTTTGTTCCTTTGAAGCAGTGATAGTTCTTTTTTTCTGTCCAAAGATGTTGTTGCCTTGATAAAGTTGTTGCTCCTCATGGCTCAACAATAATTCTGGATGTCTCTGATTGAAGCATTTCATAAACAGGGCTTTTTATTTGGTAATTATCCCTGGGAGATGGAAGAGTTTTGTCCCCATTGTGCAAATAGGGAAATAAACACAGAAAAAAAAAAAAAAAAAAAAAAAAAGAAATTACTTTCATATCCGCTGAAGCTGAACTGATTGCAAGGCTGGGAATCGACTGGAAAAGTGAGGTGCCAAAACTGTGAGATTTTGGTGCCTTTTGGTGCTTCCTTCATGAGATTTACAACAAACAGCAGTGGTAAATATTCAGAAGGATTGCAGGGGGACACAGAAAATATGGTGATCATTAGGAATATTTTGACATGAGAGTTTCTCTTTTTGATTCACACAGTTCTTCGTGCGGTTAAAAAAAACATTCGAAGCCATTTGAAATTGCTTACAGGCAGATACACTGTTATTATGTATTGAAATATATAAATATATATGTATTGAAATGCTTGAAGCCTTGAAAGGCACAGCAGAATCACCATGTTGCTGAATGACTCCACATCTCTGTTGGCACACAGGGTGAGGGAAAGGGAGGTGTAATCTTTTTTAAGAATTCAGCTTTTAAGCTGTCATACTTGAAGAGTAAATAAAATAATGTGTAGGCAAAGCTGAGGTACCTTGTAGAGCATTTATCACTGTGGGATCTCTGTGTTAGAGGTAGGAAAAAGAGTTTAAAATTTCACTTTTACTTTGCTCAGGGAGACAGTTTTGTTTAACAGCCCTGTATAATATCAGGTATCAATTGAATAGTAGGTAGGTAGTAAATTAATTTGCTTTAGTGTGTTTTGCTTTTTAGTATTGCTGAATGTGTGTTTTTACATGCAAAGCAAATATTGACTGAAGGTGAGGTTGTGCTGCTGCCTGATGGCTTTTGCAAGCATCTTTTATGCAGCTTTTTTCCCCTCGTGTCATGTTTCAATTGCGCTGAGTGATTAAAAATAATCCACATTTCAGAGACTAAAACTGAGACACAAAAATGCTTTCTTTGAAGCTGGAAACAATTTCTTTTCCTTGCTTGTGTGTAAATACTTCAATGGTATCAATTTACACAAGGAGTTACTGGTTAGGAACCCTTTGAAATGGCACTTCTTGAGTTTGCAGATTAATTTTTTAACGTATTCCGTGATCTTTTTTTGTGTAGATTGGCAGCAACATCGTGAGACAATTAAGAAAAGGCTGGAGTTTTTCACTAGACTTTTAAGCTAAAGGAGTGAAAAGCACTAAAGAGCTTCGTGGGGCTCCTGTGAAGCCCAGCCCACATCAAGGTGCAGGGGAAGATAAGGAGTTGCTCCAGGGGATCTGCTATCACAGGGACTCCACAAACCCCCCAGCACAGCTCTGTTAGATCCTCAAGTGCCACTGAAAAACCCTCTCAAAACTTTCAAATCCAAGGATCAAGTGCTGTGAGTGAGGATAGGTTAGGGAAAATATTGATAGGAGAGGATTGATGAAATTAAGTACCCCAAAATGATCTCAAATTGTGCATCCAATCAAGGGCTTTTTTACAGGATTGTTTTGTGCATTTAGGTTTCAGGCTGTTCTTGGAAGGGCTGCTGGCTATGGAAATGGGAAGGAGTTTGTTGTTGCTGCAGTTCTTTTTCCTACCTGCCATTCTGCCACTGGGAGGTTTCCATCAGTGCCACCAATTTCTTGTTCTTCAATTCCATTGCCATGGGAATGCAAGGATGTGGATGTGGAAGTCCTTTGGCCATTATATATGATCTGGAAGCCATTCCAAAGAAAGATTTTTATCACAAAAAAGCACTTAAACTATTATTATACTCTTCTTGTAATTGATATTAGTAACATGTAATTACCTAAATTTCCTTTCTTCCTTCGAAGATTTTCCTTAAAGAGTTTCCATGTTTGTGTAGGATAAATGTATCTGTTGCTTTTTCATGAATTGAACATTGGAAGAACTCCCAGTTGTGGTGGGAACTTTTCATTCTGCTTTCATTTTTGGTAAGGAAGCAGGTGCAGCCTGTGGTGGGTATTGAAAGGCTCCATCAGGAGTGGGATTTCTTTTTATAACACTGGACAGAATGTTCTGATGAGGTGGAAGAGGTTCAGATTTATTACTGATTCTAATAATAAAGTCGTTAATAAATACTATATTTGATTTAATATATATTTACTCTGAGTTCTAGACAAAATTGATGTCTCATTCTTTTTTGCTTCTCTTTTCTCTCCCAGTCCATATCCTTTCTGCCAGGCAATTAACTGGATGTGGCCGTTTCAGCCACTTGTTCCCAACATCCACCTACCAACACATGAAGATGCACAAGAGGATTTTGGGGCACCTCTCCTCTGTTTATTGCATAGCCTTTGATCGCAGTGGGAGGAGAATTTTTACAGTAAGTTTAAAATTTGGACCTTTTTCCTTTCAAAGATTGCTTTGTTTGGTTTGATATCTTTCTTTCTTGAGTCCCTCAACAGCCTCTTGTCACTGATTGAGATGCAGACATGACTTTGTTCAGCTGCAAATTTTTTTCTACTAGATTTACCTTCCTGATTTGTACTGTGTCAGTGAATACATGACACTTATTTTAAGTTTTTCTCCAGAACACAGTGGCACCCATTTCTGTGGTGGTGCCCTTGCTTTTTGTTGGGCATATTTAAAAATCAACAGGTTTTTCAAATGGGTGTTGCTTTTTTAGCTGTTAATGTTAATCCCTGTGCATAGAGTGACAGGACAAGGAGGAATGGCTTCCCACTGCCAGAGAGGAAAGGGTTAGGTGGGATATGGGGAAGAAATCCTTCTCTGTGAGGGTGGGGATGCCCTAGCACAAGGAGCCTGAAGAAGCTGTGGCTGCCCCATCCCTGGAACCAGCTTGGATGGGGTTTGGAGCAACCTGGGATAATGGAAGCTGTCCCTGCCTTCCAAATAGATCCCTTTGCACCAAAAACCATCCTGTGGTTCCATGCTTCTCTTTTATCAAATAGAAATCCTTGACTCCATAAGGTGATCCCCAGACTCCACAGTTCATAGAACCATGGAATCCCAGAATGGGCTGGATGGGATGGAATATTTCAAAGTCATCCAGCTCCATTCCCTGCCATGGGCAAGGACACCTTCCATGAGCCCAGGGTGCTCCAAGCCCTGTCCAGCCTGGCCATGGGCACCTCCAGGGATCCAGGGGCAGCCACAGCTTCTTTTGGCACTTATGCCAGGGCCTGCCCACCCTCACAGGGATCTTTCCTAAATTTGTGTCTCTGGAATCCCCCTGAGTTGTCCTGTCAGTTCAGGGGGCGTTGGGATCCCTGTCCATCCGCAGTGATCCGTGTGGGACGTGCACGGGACGTGTCCCATATCTTCTGTAATCTTTGGGAATTCCTGTGGAATTTCAGGGGTCAGATGACTGTTTGGTGAAGATCTGGGCCACGGATGACGGGCGCCTGCTGTCCACCCTGCGGGGTCACTCGGCCGAGATCTCGGACATGGCTGTCAACTACGAGAACACGCTGCTGGCTGCGGGCAGCTGTGACAAGGTGGTCAGGGTGTGGTGCCTCCGGACCTGTGCCCCCCTGGCAGTCCTGCAGGGCCACTCAGCTTCCATCACTTCCATACAGGTGAGGACTGATGGGGTTTTTTTCCTCTAAACCCTTGAATTCGAGTGGTGAGAAAGAGCTGTGGCAGTCAAGGAAACAATTGTCCCAACTCAAGGGTGTTTTTCTTGGTTAACTGAATCCTGTGGTGCCCTGGGGATCATCCTCCTGCTTCCATGTGCTTTTAGCTGTGTGATCCCACTGCTGCTTCCTTAGGTCTAAAAATATGGGAGATGGGATGCTCTTTTAGAGCAACTCAGAGAGCAGCAGCATCTCCTTGGCTTAACTTGCTGACGTGTTTGGCATCTTTGGTGGTGCTCCTGGCACAGCACCTGACCCAACACTCTCATGTTCACAGAGAATATTTGTTTTTCAGAAGGGTCATTTACAATTCCTTACTCCCTATTTCTTGTTTCCTTGTTATCTTAGCTTGTAGCTTAAAGAGCTGCTCTGGATGTTGTAGCAAATGCACATTTTCTGTGAAAAAGCCTCCAAAAAATGAAATTCCAGAATAAAAAAGACAATCCCTGCAGTTTGGCAGGTGATGCACATAGAGGGGAGAGTGAGTGGGGCTGTTTGGCTCAGAATCCCTCTCCTGGAGTGGTGCTGCCTTGGACTCAGCACAGGATTCTCCATCGTGCCAGTATTCCCCAGGAGTCTCTTTTATCCCCATCTTCCCTACACTTCCAATTTTGTCTGTTTTCAACCATGTTAAGGTGATTGTGTTAGAAATGTCTTTTCCAACCTGGCTTTATAACTGGTGTATTATTTGTTTACATGTATATATATATATATATATATATACATATGTGTGTGTGTGTATTTCTCTCAAGCTCTTTGATAATTTAGAATATAATCAGTCACTGTTTTTAGAGGAAGCAGTGTTGGATTCCTTTATCAAATTACCAGGTAGCCTGAGGATTAAAGGTATTGCTGCAGTTACAAAATCAAGAATAAGAAACCACTCCTTAGAGAGGTTTAGGAAGATAGAGGAGATGGGATCCTGCTGTGCAGCTGTTCTTTGTTAGGCTTGGATGCAGGAATAGTTGTATTTGCCATGTTTGATCCAGTTCTATCATAGAAAAAAATATTTCCTCATGTCTTTGCCCCATTTACAGGGTCTGGGCTTGTTTCATTTCTTCAATTTCCTTCATGTGGTAAAACCAAGGAATTCCTATCCAAAATGTAGGTGTTATTTTTATGGAAATTTGGATTCTGTGCTTACCCCTGCTCTCTGTACTCTTGGGGAGAAACTAATGTGTTAGTGAAAAACATTCCTGTCAACAAGTTTCCAGCCTGAAAGTAGAGAAAATAGGAACTGGTTTAATTGTTACAACTTTTATTTTTAGTTCTCTCCAGCAAGGAAAGGAACAACTCGATACCTCACTTCCACGGGTGCCGATGGAACAATCTGTTTCTGGCAGTGGCATGCGAACACCATGAAATTCAAGTGAGACTGTTTAGATAATTACAATTATTTCAACTCAAGGAGGAATTTTATTTTTTTTTAATTTTGGCACAGAGAAGAATGCTGAGATAATGAAATCAGGGCGTTTGCTTGCTTAATAAACTGGTGTGTGTGGGGCAGGAGCATTTTGGGGTTCTGTGGTGTTGGAACCCAAAGGGGAGGCAGAGATTGGGGTTGTTATTTTTGAGGTTTGTGCTTAGCAAGTCAAAGTTGAGGAAGAAATTCCAGCTTTTACGTTCAGGATTAAATCCCGGTCCAAAATGTACAGGCAGGAGAATTAATTTGCTTTTAATCAGAAGAATGTACATATGTAGATGTCATCAAACCTGTATTTAATGGTGAGGAAATGCTATTGGATTGGTGGTTTGGCAGGGTCTGTTTTAAATAGATTTGAATTGGTGAGGATAATGAGAAATCAGGTAAATAATCTTCTCAGTTTAGAGAATTATTGTTTTCTTATTAAACTAAGGAAGAAAATTCCTGAAACGAGAACTAAATTCCAGCAAACTTAGATGAGAATTATAAAATTAAGAGATTTAAGATGAACTTGATCTCAGCCTGCTGAGCTGCAGGGCACTGTTTGTTTTGAATAAAGAAGGAAAAATAAATAAAAAATACTGTGTTTTGCATGTAGGGATCGTCCTGTGAAGTTTGCAGAGAGGTCCAGGCCTGGTGTTCAGATCTCCTGTTCATCTTTCAGTTCTGGTACGTGTCCAGCATCAGCTGTTTCATGAATTTGGGCCTTTAGTGACAGTTCTGTTACTTCTCTTTAAATACAAATGCTATTAAACCCTTTTCCAGTTAATTTTATCCCTGTCAGATTGTGATTACTGGAAATTTTCCCTGCAAAGTGTATGCCTTAAGCTGCTCTTTCTCTTTTCTCCTGTCATTTAAACTAAAATATCTTGACCACTTCCAAGGCTTTTAGTCTCTTGTTTTGCACGTCAGAGATATTTCTCTGTAACATCCTTTTAGTATTTTACCTTGTAAAGTTTTTGAGTGAAAAGTTCTGGAAATCCCCTGACAAAGATTACACTTTTGCTAATCTTCCAAATTTGGCTGAATTCTAAGAGGATCAATTCAATGTATTGGAAAATCTCAGCTTAACAAACCTCCTTTGCAGCTTTGAATGAGCAAAGATACTGATTTTTACAAAGAAAGTGATGTAATTGCTCATTAAATCTGTTTTTTGAAATTGAGAACTTTTGTAGAGCCACGTTCCTTTTTTAAAGCCAGAAATCCTGAATTAGCTAAACCCATTCCAATGCAGTAAACCACACAATAGTCCCCTTTTTGAGCAATATTGTAAAGAGATTGTAATCAAATACCTTAATCACTGCATCCCAACTCAGCAATAATTTCTCTGATGTGTGTCTAATAGATATTGAAACTGCATTTAAATATTTTATTTGACATTTACCTGTTTACATTGAAATTTTCTGTTCAAAACTAGTTTGCTGCTTTGACAAGAAAGCAGCAAATTTTTAAAAAAAACAAGTTAAAAGAAGTTGTTCCTTGGGTAGCTTTTCTTCTCACAGAGAATTCTCTGTTTTAGGTGGTATGTTCATTGCAACAGGGAGTACTGACCACGTGATAAGAATTTATTATTTGGGCTCAGAATCTCCAGAGAAAATGGCTGAGCTGGAATCTCACACGGTAAGAGGCAAATCCAAAAGAGAATCTCATTTTTTCTCTCCACCTTTTCCTTATTTCAGGAACTTGATTTCTGTAAGTCTTTTTTTTTTTTTTTTTTTTTTTTTTAATTTACTGTCTGGAATTTATTTGGCTTTCAACATTGTGGTATTTAAATGTGTGAAAATTTGTGGGATGTTTATTTTTAAACCCCTCTGAGGAAAGAGGTTTGTGCAAAGTAGGCTTTATGTCCTTCATTCCCCCAGAAAACTGAGGGACCAGTGATTTTCCCTTATTCTTGAAAAAAGTCTGTGTTGGAGTTAGAAATTAAAACAGTTTTATTGCACAATGTCATGTTTTCCTATTAAACTTGCTGTTGAATGTTTAGTTAAATCCATATAAGACAAAGTAATTCACATTTTGGACTGTGCTGTCAAAATTTGGATCACGATGGTAATTCCATTTAGAAAATAAAGCTTAAAAGCATATTTTTTCCAGATAATGCAGAAGGGTTCCCATAAAAATCCCAACTACAAATTTATCACCTCAGGAACATTTTATGGATTAAGCCCAAGGTCTAAATTGATTCCCTGAACTTCAGTGGGAGTCGTGGCTCTCACATTGAAGTCTCCAGGCCAACACATCTAACAAGTATTTTGTTCACCAAATAAAAGGATGTTTTCTGAATTGAGCAGGTTTGGAAGAAGCTATAATTCCTTTAATTTCTTTAAGTCCACTCTTAATCCTGCAGACAGCTGTCAGCTACCCTTAAAACAAATCCTAGTTACCAGGAGATAGAGACATCAGTGGGAATAAGGAGAGCAAATCATGGAGCCAGTATTTGGCAAATTAAAAAAAGGGCAAAGTTATGTCTAAAACATAAAATTTGTTTCTCAACCACTTGTAAGTGTTAATAAAGCCAAGGTTTGCATTCTTCGGATTAAATTTTTTGGTGCACTTGCGTGTTAGGTCTAAAAATTGCAGGAAACCATCACCTCTCTGGAGTTTTCTATTTCAGCATTTAACACAACGTGTCTGGTGAAATTTTATCTTCAAATGCAACTTTTCTATACCTGAAGGTTTTTTGACATTTTTTTTTTTAATTTGCTAAATAGCAAGCCCACTGTGGAGTTCTTTTAGGCTGAGTTTTTCACTTCTGTTGTTTTCCTCCCTCCTGTTTAGGACAAAGTGGTTGCAGTGCAGTTCTGTAACAACGGTGACAGGTGAGTGCTGGGGTTTGGACCTGGCAGTGATGATATTTCATTTTCCAAACAACATTTCATGGAAAATTTGGCGCAACAGGAAGATTTGCCCGTGGGCTTGGCTTAATCTTGGACAAATTATTGCAGTGTGTTGCAAGATGTGTGTCATGTCCACAAGCTCGAACTCGTTGTCCTCTTGCTTTCACAACAAAAATGTTCTGTAACTGTGCTTTTAATTTGTTTTTTCTTTCAAACAGCAAATTGGAACCTTAATTTTATAACTTTGCTGTGTAAGTGCCTTCCCAGGTAGCCCCCACAGAGGAGTTGCTTGTGGAGGAGGAGCATTGTAATCATTGTAGTCTAAAGCAAAAGTTAGTAAATATAGACGTTTTTATCTCAGCTTTTGCTCCTGTTCCTTATTTTGCTGGGCAGGAGTGCCTTTAAGGGATGAGCCTTCCAAGCCCAAGTGTAGCTGTGCACTTGGAGAGCTTTGTCATGTGGAATTATGTGGGAATGTGCTGGGATAATTGTACCACCAGCTCCTTCCAAGCCGTGTGAGAGAGAATGAGGTCACATACTCACTAAAAATTATATTCTGTAACTTCGATGCTTTGAATGGAAAAGAGGCACCTTCCTTTTTATTTTAGTATAAAGAAGTAAAATTAAGAAGAAAATTCATTTGTCACAAGCATTTTTAAACTCTTTTTCCTCACAGTGAAAAAGATCAGATCAGGGAAACTGAAAAGGTGAAACAATTACTTCATAAAATTGAATAGATTTGCCTCTTAAGTGTAATTTTGTATATAAATGGAATATACTTCCAAAGGTGTTTGGAATTCTGTGAAATCCTGTGGAAATGCATTACTTGAGGAGCTTTTTTCCCAGTTTCCCAACAAAAAATATTACTTTGGCATCCATGGCCAAAGCGTTATGATGTGGTTAAATACATTTGCTGCATGCTTAAAATTTTTGAATAAGGAGGAGTTTAAAAATTAAAATATTCCTGTTCAGCTCTACAGGCAGGACAACCTCCTTGTGCTCCATTTGGCTCTTTCCCTTGCCTGTCTTCACCCTGTCCCTAAGTTAATGCATTCTAATTTATGCCAGACTCCTGGCACGCAGTTTCCCTTTCTTTGCTGCCACTCTGAGCTGCTCCAGGGATTTGCTGATGTCATTAAAAAGGGAATGTGCAGCTCGTATGAATTACGACATTGAAGTCACTCCAAGGCCATCTGCTGCTGGAGCCAAATGTAATTAATGTTGTGGGCTAGAAACTCTCTTGTACCCTACAATATCTGATAGGAAAATCGTAACCTCGTGAGTGAGAGAAGTAGAGATGCACAAGTACACACTTCCAAGTGTATATATATAATTTATTGGTGTCCATGTGGGGATGAAACTGTCTTTATTCAGAATTTCATGGCTATTTTTTTCCCATTTGCTCCACAGCTTAAGGTTTGTCAGTGGAAGCAGGGATGGAACAGCAAGAATCTGGCACTATCATCAGCACGACTGGAAGAGTCTGGTCCTGGATATGGCTACAAAAATGACAGGGTAAAGCAAAGCAAGCAGGACACACCTCATGGGCACATTTACCTGCTAGCTAAATCCTTCATTATATTGAAAACTGGTTATTTGCTTCCATTTTGAGTTGATTTCCTTGCATGTATTGAAAATGTCATGGCTTTGTCAGCTTACACAGCTAATTCACCCCCAAATAAATAGTAATCTGTTGGTACTTCCCTATCCTAATGGTTGAGGAGTATTTGGTATTTCACACATGAAATAAGAATGGCAAACAATTTATCTCACAGAGGGAGGTTTTAGTAGAGCCACAGTGATCATTTGCTAATATATATATATCTACATATATATGCAACATGGTTCTTAACATTGTATTTCTACCTTAGGTTTCCAAGTTAAGACATGAAATTAGTGTTTGGCTCTCAGGTTCAATTAGGGGTTTGAATTTTTCTTTTTGAGATCCTCAGGTGACTTCTTTAAGTGCCCTGTAATTGAATTGTAATTGAATATTCAGAACAACAAAGAGCAGAAATGGAGAAATCCATTAGGCACTTGCTTTGCAGAATTCTCCATGTTTCAGTGGTTGCATTTGCAGTGTTTGAGGTTGGAAGTGTGAATTGGATTTATTTAGCAGGTTCCTGCTCATTGTGGAGTTTACTGATATTGATGACTGGTAAGAAAAATGCCTTGTAGGAAAAAGCCTAATAGAGCTGAAAGGAAAAATGGGGGTAGGGAAGGATGATGGCTTAGGAACAGAGGAGCAAATGTCATTTTTAAGGAAATAGAGCTCTATAAATCTCAGTGGCACTGAATGTTTCCTGTATTTGGTTTTTACCACTGCAGAGCCATCCTTCATTGTCCTGCCTTAGCCAGAGTCACAGAGTGCCTGTGATCCATCCTCCCCTGAATTTCATACTGAATTAGCTCTCCTAAATGTTTCCATATGTAGTTACTGATTTAATCCTTTTTAAATTGCTGATTTCCTTAGAAACAATGTGGCATCTGGAGAGGACAAGGTCACCAAGCTGAAGGTTACCATGGTGGCTTGGGATCGATACGATGCCACCGTCATCACTGCAGTCAACAATTTCCTCCTCAAAGTGTGGAACTCATCCACTGGGCAGCTTCTCCATAGCTTATCTGTGAGTACAATTCCAGGGGGGAATCCCAAGTGGATATAGTTCACTCTGAGATTGATTTGAGGCTGAACTCATCACCATTCCCATGACAAGGATTTGGTGTCGAGGTATCCAGCTGTCCCCTGCCTGCTGGGAGGAGAGTGCCCCATGGGGAAAGGAGCTGATGTGCAGAATCCTGGTGATTGCTGGCTGACAGGGAACCCTTGGGAGGCTCCATTTGTGCCCTGATGTCTCCTTCCTCCCCATCTCAGCTGTGCCAAACCTCTGGCAGGAATGGTGACCAAGCACAGTCCCAGTAAATTGAGGTGTCCTGGGTAACTCCCTGATCTGGGATGTCCTCTCTGTAACTCCCAGCACATCTGGAGATATCTCATGGAAAAATAAAAACTTCTTTTTTTCCCCCTGCTGTTGTTGCAGGGTCACGATGATGAGGTTTTTGTTCTGGAGGCTCATCCCTTTGACCAAAGGATTGTGCTTTCGGCGGGACACGATGGGAATATTTTTGTTTGGGATATAGACAAAGGAACAAAAATTCGCAATTACTTTAACATGGTAAGAAGGATCACAGAAGGTTTGGTTTTTCTTTTTTCCCAAAACTGGTCTTGAGACAAAGGAGATTTCATTTAATACCTCCAGAGCCAGTACAGCTGTGAGATCTTTGGTGATCTTGCCCTATGTCTGCCATTAACATAAAATGTAGATTTCCAGGTGATAGTTCCAGAACATACATTAAACATTGGGCTGAAATTTCAGGACAGAGAGAAAATGTGAAGTTTTACTTTGTTATTCAGTTTAATAAATAAAAGTGTGAATCAGTTTTGAGCGAGATGAGAAATCACAGAATGAGGATTCAGTACGTGTTGGAGCACAGGGGACATGCTTGTGAAAATGCTCTTATAGAGAGTGTCTGGTTGTGAAAGGAATTCTCTGTGCTTGGTACAGATTGAGGGCCAAGGCCATGGAGCTGTTTTTGATTGCAAGTTCTCACCAGATGGGCAGCATTTTGCCTGCACAGACTCCCATGGACATCTGCTACTATTTGGTTTTGGATGCAATAAATATTATGAAAAGGTGGGTTGAATGAATTTTAAACTCTTCCCTGTGTTGACCTGATTTTGTCTTAGAAGTATTTGTGTTACAATTTATTCCCTCACCCTGCCCCAGACAAAATAATAATTAGGTCATGGAGCAGTTGCTGTTTATCTAAACCAAAAAGATTTAGACAAGAGACTCTATAGATAGAGGAGAAGAGCATTAACTTCTCTGTCCACCTCTCTTGGCCGATTTTACTGTTGAATTTCTGCATCATGCCTTGGTAATTAAAGCACATTTGTGGCAGGAATCTGTTCTCTGTCATAACATTCCTCGTGCTGATCCCAAGTGTAGGAGTTGTGGTTTATGGGAGCCATTCCAGAGCAGCAAGACAGCTGCAAATGGCCATTGATTGATTCAGTAAATTGCTTTTCTTTCAGATTCCTGATCAAATGTTCTTCCACACGGATTACCGGCCCCTGATCCGGGATGCCAATAATTATGTGCTGGATGAACAGACTCAACAGGCTCCACACCTTATGCCTCCTCCATTCCTGGTGGATGTTGATGGAAATCCTCATCCCACGAGATTCCAGCGGCTGGTACCAGGGAGGGAAAATTGCAAGGATGAACAACTTATTCCTCAGCTGGGATATGTGGCTAATGGTATTCTGTCTGAACCTCATGAATAATACAAGTGTGGCACACTATTGAGCACCAGCTCCTGGGATGGTGCTGTGAGGATGTATAAATTAATGGTTTAAATTCAATATACAGGTAGAAGAGGGGGTGGGGTGGGGTTATGTGTGGAAGCAAATTGACTGGAGGCAAGAGTATTCCAAAATCTGTGGATTTTTCCCAGGTATATGGCAGATGTTTAAAGCATTGTCTATTAATCTCTGTAACTGTGGATGTGAGAAAGCAAGCAGGAAGGTGAGGAAGACATGGAAAAGCAGCTTCTTGGTTTTTAAAACAGTTTTCTTGTAGACACAAACTTTAGCAAAATGTTGATCCCCAAAAAATACCTTCCATTCTTACACTGAAGCATAATTTCTTTCTGCTGTTTCTAAGGGTTTGTGTTTGTTTTCTACATGTGGTCTGGAGCTTTAGGATTTTATTGTAACTTCTCTTCTAAACTTTGCCTCCATTTATTACATGAGAGCAGAAAGCCAGCTGGTGATCAGATGTTTTGCAGAGCAGACGAATAGTGGTGCAGAGTTTGAAATGGGATTATCTCCATTGTGTTTGGTAAGACAGAAATCCATCATTTTATCAGCATTTGTGTCTTTGTTCTTATCAAGGTGATGGTGAGGTGGTCGAACAAGTCATCGGGCAGCAAACCAATGACCAGGATGAGAGTATCCTTGATGGAATGATCAGAGAGCTCCAGAGGGAACAAGATCTGAGACTAATCAATGAAGGAGAAACTCTTCCAAACCCTCCACTCAACAGATCCCACTCTGTTAATGGAGGTCAGTGTCCAGCCTTATCTCCATCAGTTCTTCCTTATCACAGAGAGGACTGATCAAAGTGTCAATGCCAGTTATGAGGCAGTGTCTTTGAGGATGTTTTTCTGTCCTTTTCTTCTACACCTTGTTAAGCCCTGTGGAACAATGGGATGTTCTGTGGATTCCAACAGATTATAAATTTAAGGGGCAGCTGAGGGCACCCAATGGTCTAACTGGGCTGTATCTGATTGTTTGGAGATTGTAGACTGGAATTACTCCTGCTATAAACCAGTTTCCTGAAAAATAAGCATGAAGTTGACTTTATTGTCTTGATATCAGTGCAGAGATGAAATTTCATAACTGCAAAATGCCAAAATGAAAGCGTATAATTAGGGGCTGTCAGTGGAATACAGGGTTGTGACAGACTAATGGTTTCCTGCTGCAGCACAATGCTGAGCATCAGTGCTAATAAAATAAACATGTTGCTCTGTCTTAGTGTTTCCTTAGAAAGCTTGAGATTATTCTCCTGGTAAGTGTTCTGCTACTGTGATTTTATTTTTAATACACAAAGTGATTAAAAATTGAAACCACACTCAATCAGATGTGAGCAGCTGAGTGAGTGCAGCTGATGGGAGGGAGCAGATGCCCGGGACTGTGCTGCGAGTCAGCCTGAGCCTTGGGAGGATTCACAGCTGCTAATAAATCACTTCTAGGTTAAGTGACTGATTACATATGTTTGAAGTAGATTTCCTGGCAAAGCTCATTAAGATTTGGATGTGGAATTGCTTGTGTTTCAATTCAAGAAGGAGTAAGAAAAATACCAGGGAAAAATATGAAAATGCATTTTTGTTTTGATCTAAGTTGATATTTCTAAAAGGTTGCCTAAAAAACAGCTTCAGCTCACACAAAGTCTTTTCTGCTGCTTAGGATATGTTGATGTGTTGTACAGGCCTCAGTTCACAGTTTTATTTGTGTGTCCCTGTAGTTGTGTAAAGGAATTTCCAGATATGAGTAGTGTGGAAATTAAAGAAGTTCCCTTCTGGAACTTGCATTGATCAATGACTTTGCCCACATGTACTGCCCATTTGAGTAAGTTAATTGGAGTATGTATAAAGTATTTAAATAGCCAGATATTTTTATATAGCTTTACACAGCCATAAATGCAATATTTTCATGTGATTTACCATATTTAAGCCTGTGGGAATTGTGTTGAGGGATAAGTAAGGACGGCAATGGCAGCGATTCCATTATTATCAACCTTTGTTTATCAATTTTTGTGCTGTCCTTAAGCTTTAAATTTTGGGTGGGATAAAGGGAAGGAATTGTTCCCTGTGAGGGTGGGGAGGCCCTGGCACAGGTGCTCAGAGAAGCTGTGGCTGCCCCTGGATCCCTGGAATCATCCAAGGCCAGGTTGGATGGAACCTGGAGCACCCTGGGCTAGTGCAATGTGCCTCATGGCAGAGGCTGATGCTCTTTGATCTCTAAGTTCCCTCCTAACCCAACCATCCTGTGACTCCACGATTTTCCTGGTGGTTCATGGAAGTGAAGAAGCTCTTTCTTTCTCTCTCCCCCAGCTCTTCGCAGCCCAGGCTTGGACGTGGCCTCCCCTCCCAACGTGGGGCTGCGCCGGAGCGGGCAGATCGAGGGCGTGCGGCAGATGCACCACAACGCACCCCGCAGCCAGATGGCCACCGAGAGGGACCTCATGGCCTGGAGCAGGAGGGTGGTGGTCAACGAGCTCCCTCCAGGCATCAGCAAGTAAGAGGCACAGTGGGATGAGGGAGATTCACTTGTGTGATGGGTAATGATCCTTCTATACTCCATGCTTCCCTTCCAGGGAATGGATTTTCAGTGCCGCGTCAGCTTTGGGGCTTGGTTGGTTGGGTTGTTTGGAATATTGGGATCAGAGTGGAGGGTTGAGAATGGTGATTCCTTCTTTTCACAATTCAGTCTTTCTTCAGTACTCCAGATACCACATTTCCCTCAAGCTTTATTTAAAAAAATCTTGAATGCTGTAATGTGTCTAAATTACTTGTTCCCAGGGATGCCCCAAGCAAATTATCTTTAAGTGTGTTTATCAAATCCCCTAAAATTCTTCAAAGTTACTAAAACAACAATACTAAACTAAACAAAATTACTAAAACAACAAGTAAACTAAATCAAACCCAGAAATACTAAAAAACTAGTAACAAAAAATAAAAACACTAAATAAAAAACCACCTGAACTTTAACCAATCATTTTCCCAAAAACCCTCATAAAACTTAAATAAAAAACCCCAATCAACCAATTAAACAATATATAAAAATATAAACAATAATCTTAAAAATATAGATTTAAAAAGATAATACAAATAATAAATAACTTCTGCATAAACATATTAATTCAATATTCAAAAATTCCTTTCACCTACACTTGAAAATTATTTTAATACATTTGAAAATAATTACAGCTGCTCAGCTAATGAGTTTGTTTCTTTAACTTGTGATTCCAGGAGTGAATGGGTGGATTTTGCTAGGGGGATTTATGCACAGATTTCTTAGAGCAGCACAAGTATTTTAATGTGTATATTGAGGAGGCTGTTGAGTTTCATGATGATTTAATGAATATAATGTGTGTTTCTTATATCTAATTAGGGTCCAGGAAGAATGTCGAGCTGCCAAAGGTGAAATAGAAATCAGTTTATACACTGCTGACAAGAAGAGGAAGCCATCCCACACCTTACAACGGGTGAGTTAGTGCCCTGGAAGAGACAACCTGGATGGGAAGCAGTTCTGAGCACTGAGCGACAAAAATAAGAGCAACAAAAAACCCCAAACCAATTTTATTGAATTATTCAGAAGATCAATAGTCCTAATTGTTTCTCTGGCTCACTGTCTTCTTCCTTCTGTAACTGTGATTTGGCTGTCTGTAATATCCAAATAGTGGTAAATCTCTATCCTTGAGGCTTCAGTGGTGGGAAGATGCTGGGAAAGGAAAATCTCAGAGCCACGGTGGGTTTTGGTTTGACTTGTGGAAAGTAGAGGTGCCAAACTTTTACATAGGGCTGGATTTATCTTATGCAGAGACTGCAGGAATTTTAAAGAAAAAAATGGTATTTTCAGCCATTTCCTTTCCAAAGACTGGTAGAATTTGAACCAAAAGTAGAAGTTGAACCCAAAATCCACACCTAAAACATCCACAATGTGTCCGAGATACCCTCTAATTCTACAACGATTTCTTCCTGCTCAATTGTAACTGGGGTGCAACACTCAGCCACTGTAACCAGGCACCTTTTAACTGTGTAACTCATGAATAAGTCCCTGATTTGTCCTGTTTGTGCTCCTGTCCCCCTGGCAGAGTGAATTCCAGGTGGGAGGCGGGCGCTCGCTGCGCAGGAACCAGCGGAAGCGGCAGCACGCGTACCAGACCCGCTCCACCATCGAGCACAGCCAGCAGGGAGCCAGCCAGAACCCCTGTGCCCGCCACGAATCCGACAGCTCTTCTGAGGTCTGAGCCTCCCAGCACCCTCCAACAGCTCCCCCCCAAATCCCAGAGCGCTGTTAAGGTTCCACGTGTCCCCTGGAGGGAGGGTGTTTGTGCAGCCGAAGCTCAGTTGGAGTTGGAGCTGCCAGGATGGGCCAGGGCAGTTAAAAGAGGTTTTTCAGATGGATTCATGGCAAAAGGTGGTGTAAAAACAACATTGGCCTGTTCCAGGATGGGGATGGTCATCTCACAAACAGGGGCAGGGCAGAGGGATTTAACAAATCCTTTGTCTCCATCTTCAACATGGATGATGGAGCAAGGGGTCCCAAGCTGGAGGGTCATGACTGAGAGTGACCAACTCCCAGTCAACCCTGAACTTGTGTGGGATCTGCTGCTCCAGCTGGATCCCTACAAATCGATGGGGCCTGAGAGAATTCATCCAAGAGTCCTCTAATTGCTGCTGATGCCATCACAAAGCCTCTCTTGATGATTTTTTTGAGCAGTCTTGGGAATCCAAAGTGGTTGTGACAGGGACAGGACCCAGGGAATGGCTGGAGCTGTGCCAGGGCAGGGTGAGGCTGGAGATCAGGGAAAGGTTCTTCCCTCAGAGGGTGCTGGGCACTGCCCAGGCCCCCCAGGGAATGGGCACAGCCCCAAGAGCTCCAGGATGCACAGGGTGGGATTGCTGGGGTGTCTGTGCAGGGCCAGGAGCTGAACTCTGATCCTTGTGGATCCCTTCCAGCTCAGGATATTCTGTGATTCTCCACATGGGAAGAAACACTCAGGTCATTGAGTCTCTGGGATTTGTGGCATGTTGGTCTTGGAGAGTGAAGGATCATTTACTTAAATGCCAGGACAGTGTTCAAAAGTAGCTTAAAACAGCTCCTGTATTTTTGGAAACCTGAAACATTTTCAAGTAAATTTAACTGGGTTGTGTTAAACCACTTGCTATTTTGGGATTTCTTACAGCACATGGATTCTGGGTCAGGACTTTGATTTCATTTTGCAGTGTCTTGATTTCGTCTACATCTGTAGACTGCTGTTGAAAGAGATTGAGTATTGGTATTAATCATTGATTTTGGCAAGGGAAGAACTTAAAATATACCAGATAAATATAACTTGTTCTCCTTAAGGAAAAGACTGAACATTGTTGCTTTGTAAATGCATTGAAAGCATAGAACAGCTCAAAAAGCTGGGCACTAAAATTTATTCATCAAACACTTAAATAAGAACTTATTCTATAGTTCTGATGTAATTAAAATTGACATTTGTTTCTATAGGAGCTATATAAGGATGTATTATAATATTAATTAGAATATAGGAAGAAATTGTGGATTTATTTCTTTAAAGCTAAACCAGCCCTTGAATACAAAGCTTTCCTCAGGTGACACAACTTGCTTTTTGCAAACCAAAATGATACATTTTACCCTTGGCCCCAGAGTGAATGCCTTTGTTCTCACTACAGGAAGATGAGACTGTTGGCACAAGTGATGCATCCATGGATGATCCTGTGGCTGCCTGGCAGAGTGAAAGCAGTTCCAGGTACCTGCACTGGGCTCTGAATTGGTAACACTGGTTTCTTCTAGGATTTAAGTAGAACAGTTGATATCAAGATACTCAGACTTCATTTTGAAGACTGATTTTTAACCAGTGAAATCATCATGAAACATTTTATATTGTGATTTTTTCCTATAGTTTTCAAAGTCAAAAACAATAGTAAAAACTTTTTGTATGAAAATATTGTCTTTAATTAAGGGTTGCTTGAAAAAATCAATGCCAGTTTGCCATATAAATCCTGTACAGGTATTATTTGATATTAAAGAAGTCAGAACTGGATTTTTAGGGAAGTGCTCTCGTTCTTTACATGTTTCATACATTTTTTGCTGCCAGTTCTTATGAAGTCAGTCTGTGAATCAGTGAGATAATGAGAATTGATATCAGCCATAGATATAGTTTTACTATATTTATCTATTTCAAATTGCTAAAAGAATTTACTGAAATCACAAATCAGAGAGCACTTGTTTTTCTTTAAATTCACATGATAACAGAATTCTGTGCTAATCCTGAGCAGAACCAGGAGAGCAGGTTGAATGTTTGGACTTTTCAATCCACTGTGGGGAAACTGAAGTTTTCTGTTCTCTTTCTCACAACATTTTTATTATCTACAGTGATTCATCAAGTGAATATTCAGACTGGACAGCAGATGCTGGGATTAATCTGCAGCCTCCAAAGAGACAAACCAGGCAGGCAGCTCGGAAAATCTGTAGTAGTTCTGAAGATGAAAATATGAAGGGAACAAAAGGGCTGGAGCCAAAGCGAAGGAAGCTTAAACAGCCAAGGAAAAAGGTCAGCAAGTGTAATTCTTAGAGTCTTTTGTACTTTATGTATATAAATTTGAGTTTTAGTGGTTGTTTTCAAAGTAAAATTTTTCATTAATGGGTATAGAGTAAAAAAAAATTACAGAGATCACAGTAATTGTGGTACCAGTGGTACCAAGAAATTGTATTGTCTGTTTTATTGTGCTTCCATGTTTCCACAGGTGGTTCTTCATTATAAATGCCATTTTTTTCTCCTAGATTTATGCTCTTCACCACAGTCAGGTTTACAACAGAGCAGTTTTGTTGTAAAATTATAACTGTAATAATTATAATCCGTATTGTATTGACATGGTCAGATTTCTTTTTTCTAGTATTTTTTTAAAAGACATTTAGGATATTTATAAAAACACAATTTATTTCTTTTTATAGAACCTGGTTTGAGTTGAAGAGATCTCAAAGATCCCACCCCCCTGCCATGGGCATTTTAATGATTTATGAAGGTTTTAAGGCATTTTAATGATTTATGAAGGTTTTAATTTTCAATTATATTTATAACAAACCTGTCTCATTCTCTGCTGTTTAGTGGAGATTTTTGGGAAGGATGACACTCCACAATTTGTTTTTCCTTGTATCTTACCTGCAGTAACAGCTGCATGATGAGTTTTCACGTATTAATTAACCGTATTCTGAATATTGTGTTGATTGCCTTCTAAATTAATGAAAATATTTGACTTCTCTACATAACTTACCTCTCTTATCTCTTGATGTGCTGTGTTTAGAAAGCCAGTGGGCTGCTGTCCCTGGAAGGGGAGCCCAGTGAGGAGTGGCTGGCCCCACAGTGGATCCTGGACACCATTCCCCGCCGCTCGCCCTTCGTGCCCCAGATGGGAGATGAGGTACTGCCCTCAGCAATTCCCCCCTTTTCCCAGGGGAATCAGCAGCTCAGCTTGCTTAGGGCTGTCTTACCCAGCAGGGAATTGTGCTCAGGACAGGCTGAGTTTTGATAACTTTGTGAATTCCCAGGCAGTTTGTTGTTTACAGGTCCTGCGTCCCTTTTTCTGCACGGGTCACTTGGGATTAGCAGGAAAAATTGGTTGTGTATTTTCACCTGCATATTTCTTAATGATCCCAGTTTTAAAGCACAGAGAAGGTGCCAGTTTGGGGGATGATAAACATATTTTTAACTAGAAGAGTGTTTTATGATGAAATAAAAAAGTGTGCAGTGTGTTCTGAAAGGGATAAGACCTGGTATAGAATGAACAGGAAGAGCACAAACAGTAAAATAATTTTCTCTGCTCTCCTCTTTTCATTTGCTCTTTTTTACACCCATAATTTTCTCTTTTTTTTTCTCTTATAAGATCATCTACTTTAGGCAAGGCCATGAAGCTTATGTGAGGGCAGTGAGGAAAGCCAAAATTTACAGTATTAACATGCAAAAACAACCATGGAACAAAATGGAACTCAGGGTAAGTTCAAGAAACACTTCAAAGAGCTGAATGTCTCTGTAATATTAAATGCTAGACATGAAAAACCAAAAGGAAAAAAAGTAAAGAAAGTGTTTCTTTAAAATGCTAATATCAAAGTTTTAATTGTAAATATCAAAGTTAGGTTTTATTGCCACAAAGTCTTTACATCTGTTCACTTCCTGGTTTTGGACTTGATTCTCAAGGGTCTCTTTCAACACAAATCATTTTTGCTTGAACACTGAATTCATTCAGAACCCAGCACTGCAGAGCTGTTTGTGGTTCTCTCACCACTCTGCAGTGACCTGAGCATTTGAGTTCTGTTTCTTGTTTTTAATGGTAAGAAATGAGAAATTGTGGTGTAAACACCTAAATGTGTGCAGGAGTTCTCTTAAACACTGGATCTTGCTTTGAATGAGTTCCCAAGACTTCATCCACAGTGCTGCCATATTTTTTCCTGCTTTCCTTGGATTTCATATCAAGAGAAGAACCCAGATATGTGCTCATATTCACTTAACCATGCCAGTGGTTCAATTAATGAAAATAATTGCTTTACTGGGAAAACACCCAGTTACCAGTCACAGGTATTCAGTGATTTCAGCTGTAATTTTCCAAGGCATCATCAGTTTGAGAGGAAAAGGAAATAGCTGTTCACTTAGCATGGGCTTTGACAGGACATGAACATAAAAGCTATTGTGGGATTTCCATTTTCAGAGGAAGAATTTCCTTTTTCCCCCTATGCAAGAGTGAGGGGCCCTGGGATAGGTCAGGGAGAACTTTTGATGTGCTTAAAACTGGGTTTATTCCTTAGAACCTTCTTAAATATTTTGTAGGAATCCTGTTCATGAACCTGCCAAGGGAATGAACTTCTTCATTTTTCTTTTTGAGATGACAGTGATTGATTTTAATATTTGGAAAAGAAAAATTAATGGGTGAAATTACCTGCGCTGTAGAGTGGAAACATATTTGGGTTTTATTAATATGTTTCATTTTATAATGGATATTTTTGTTGTTGGCAAGGTAAAATAATGCTGTTCCATGCTTCTTGCTAACTAGGAACAAGAATTTGTGAAGACTGTAGGAATTAAATATGAAGTTGGGCCTCCCACACTCTGCTGCTTGAAGCTTGCATTCCTGGATCCAATCACAGGCAAAATGACAGGAGAATCCTTTTCCATAAAGTAAGTACTGGAATGCTGATGACATTCTTCAAGAGCTTTCCTTGCAGTGTAGAAGTTTGCCCCTCCTCCTCTTTTCTTATTTCCTGTGCAAGGCATGATGATGGCAGTAGTGGTTATCCCAAAGGCATGGAATTTGAGGACTGTGTAGTTCATCTAGAATTGTATTTCTGGGTAATAATAACTCTTTTTGGGCTTATTTCCTGAAGGTACCACGATATGCCAGATGTTATTGATTTCCTTGTGCTGCATCAGTTTTATAATGAAGCCAAAGAAAGGAACTGGCAAATAGGTGAGTAGTATTTTTCCCCTGTCCATGAATTTTGCACCATCTCTGCAGCTGTTTAATGGGATACAGTTGTCTTTATTACATGATGTAAAGGGCTTATACACACATGATATTGTAAAGATTATTGGAAATGTTTGTTGCAATTCCTGTAGGAAAAAAAAAAAAAAAAGAGAGAGAGAGAGAAATGAGGGAAACTGTTCCAAGGGCAGTGATAGCAGGAGAATCTCCTGATCTGTTGGGATCTGAGTGGTGAGGCAGCTGTGAGTAATTCCCAGAGATGGGCAAATCCTGCCCTGAGGGCAAGGGCTCAACTTCTGTGGTGCAAAACGTAAGGATGGAAGTAGGACATTCACAAAAGAGGGAGTTGATTCTCTAAAAGGAAACATTGAGCAATCCTTGCTGATGTTCTTTTTCTGAATGCAATGTTTGCCCTTCCAGGGGATAGATTTCGCAGTATCATTGATGATGCCTGGTGGTTTGGGACTGTGGAGAGTCAGCAGCCTTTCCAGGCAGAATATCCTGACAGTTCCTTCCAGTGCTACAGTGTCCAGTGAGTATTTCCATGTCCTGGGGCACTTACACAGCTCAGAGAACTTCAAAAATAGGATCAAGAACTAGAATCCCTTTTTCTATTTAAATACATACCCAGACACTTTATTTACTTATTTAAGTTCACATTGTTCTTCTTATTTGTTACTTACTGTTTATTTATTTTAGAATATTGTGAATATTTACTTAATTTGAATATTTACTTATTTAATTTTTTAATTAAATCCTAAAACGACACTTCTGGTATAAACAGCAGTGCAATGACTGTATAGGAGATAAAAGAGGAAAATAGGGAGTTGGAATTCCATATTCCTAACTGGAGTGGCCTTTTGGGTCAAATCTGGTAAAGAAAAGGTGTGTCTTTCTATTCAGCTCTAACTTGTGCATTTGAATGAATTTTTTAATAGCTGGGACAACAATGAAAGAGAGAGGATGAGTCCATGGGACATGGAACCGATCCCAGAAGGAAGTAAGTGTGTGTTGGATTCCTGTCCCTGCACAAAGCAAACAGCTCTGGGGCCCTGGATTTACCCTCTGGAATTGTTCCTCTCCAGCTGCTTATCCGGAGGAGGTCGGTGCAGGAGTTCCTGTGACCCCAGAGGAGCTGACAGCTCTTCTCTACAAACCCCAGGAAGGAGAATGGGGGGCCCATTCCAGAGATGAAGAATGTGAACGAGTAATCCGAGGGATTGAGCAGCTTCTTTCCCTTGGTATGTTTGGAGAGAAAAAGAAGGATTCACAGGATCAGGGAGGCACAGGACTGGAGAGTAGATGGGATGGAGTGCTAGGCCTTGGTGAGGAGTATTTGAAATGTGCTCAACTAAATTATTGAGAAGAGCCTTTTAAATTTCATATTTCAGTTTCCAAGCTAAATTCCATTTTTTTTCTGGGGCTTCACCTGATTTCTTTCAGTGGGGCTTCCCAGTGGGGCATATCTAAAGGTGAAAGAGCAAAACATATAATTAAACCCCTCAAAGCCAACCAACAGATCCACACTAAATACCCACACCTGTAAGTTCCTCATAACTGGTTTGTAACCATTTAATAGCAGACTGTGCTTTAAATTCTGCCTCTGTTTACACCCAGGACATGTCTGTGTTCTTAGTATTCCTGTTGTAAGTGTAAATGCCACATTCCTTTCAGTCAGATTGGCTGCTGGCACACAATTCTCAGATGTGATACTTAAACAACAAGTGTTTTCTCAAGAGTAGGAATAGATGGTACAAGAGGAGGAACCCTGCCCTGTGGGTAATGACATTCTCAGCTGTAGATCTGTGTTGCTTTTGCTGAATTCTTTGAAAGAAACCCCAGAAACCATTATAAATCTTGGTATAACATCCCTTGGAGGCATCTAAAATGATTGTGGTCTTTTGTCTTGCAGACATTTCTAATCCCTTTGCTGTTCCAGTGGACCTTAGTGCCTATCCCATGTATTGCACTGTTGTTGCTTATCCAACTGACCTCACCACCATCAGGAGGAGGCTTGAAAACAGGTTTTATAGGTGAGTTTGGGTTTGTAGCTGCCACTTATTGCATTTGTTATTGTGTGGAGCTGTATGCTGTTTAAAGTATCTTCAGCAACTGCATAAGATCAGATTGGCCTTGGGCAAAGTGAGTCTTCCTGAATAATAAATTCTCCTGGCCGTGTTGTTAAGGCAAAAGCTGCCACAGCTGGATCTGGAGTGTTGGTTTAACACCCTGAGCCTGGCTCTGTGTTGGAGGCAGAGCATGTTTGCTTTGTTTCTATCCCTGCTGCCTTTGAGCAGGGACTTTGCTTGTGTTGCAGTTGCCAGAAGGGGACTGAATAATGCTGGAAACTGGAAATCTCATTTTTTCCAGTTAATTTGGGAATAAATAATGTCCTGCTCTTATTTTCCCCTCTGAAGACCACCTGTTTGTGCTTGATCTGAATTCCCAGTTCCATTTTTTACTGAAGAATCCTACTGAACATGGAAGACAAGTAACATACACCTTCCTCTCCTGCCCATTTCTTTAATTTTGTGTATTTTTCAGGAGAATCTCTGCCTTGATGTGGGAGGTAAGATACATTGAACACAATGCCAGGACTTTCAACGAGCCAGACAGTCCCATAGTCAAAGCAGCCAAAATTGTGACAGATGTCCTGCTCCGCTTCATTGGGTGAGTTTGGACCTCACAGACCCCACAGCTCCAATTCCTGGGATCCTTCATTGTGTACCTTGGTTTTTGTCATTGTCCTGCAGAGATCAGAGCTGTACTGACATATTAGAAATCTACAACAAGGTGAAAGCAGAAGACCTGAGCAGTACTGATGAGGAAGAGGAGGTAAGATCCTTTCCTTCCCTTTTAAAATTCAGCACATGTAAGAAATTTTGATTTTTGCTCTGTCTTTTTTTTAATGGATAATTGCACTGAGTTTTGGAGATGAGGCTGTTTAGGCTCACCTGGGACAATAAGCCCCCTGATGTAAAAATGCTTCTTGGAACTGCCTGTCTTTAATCTTCTCTCAGTACATGATGTTTTGTTGGAAGGATGAGTAATGAGGGGAGCTGGGAAGTGGAGCTGTTACTCAGTCAGAAGGACAACAGCTCTCCATTGTCAGCGAGGCAGCAGAGCTGATTTCCTTATGTAATTCTGTGTCATTTCCCATCAGTTGATCCCTGGAGTGAAATGTCAGGTAGAATCCAGGGTAGATATCACTGCCTTGAGCTGCTTCCCTCTCCTGACACCTTCTTCCCTTCAGTGCAGTTTGAAATGTCCTGCAGTTCCTGTTGCCCTGTGGTTGTTGCTGGCTGGTTTTGAACCCTTTTTCCATGGCTGAGGGTTATCCTGACCTGCCTGTGTGATCATTCTCTTTGCCTTTAGGTGGCAGAAGTAGATGTGGATTCAGACGCTCCAGGCACTTCCTCTGGGAAAAGACGAGTGAGTAAAATTTCTGCTTTGGTCGTATTTTTAAAAATTTGATTTAAAAAGAAATATCTCCAGCAGTCAAAGTTCAATGCAGCTGATAAATACAGCAAGATTGGAGCTGAAATATTGCAGCTTCTCATGGTTTGAGTGTTATATAGGACCAGGAAAGGCAAATTTGTTTAATTTGTCTAATTTGCATATTGCTGGGCTAACAGCTCTGCTTTAATCTTCATGGATTTCTGTTTTTAATTGGGGACTGCCTTGAATCAGAATGCTGGGAATTTAGCAGGAGCTTCAAGGGAACAATGTGAATATTCTGATACCATCTGCAATACCTGTTTCCCTGCAGGTGAGACGAAGAGTGAAGAGGCAGCCCATGAAAGCCAGTGCTGATGCTTGGAAGGAGCAGTGCCAGCAACTCTTAAACCTGATTTATGAACGAGAGGACTCTGAGCCTTTCAGGCAGCCTGTTGATCTCTTCTCTTACCCTGTAAGTGCAGCATCCACGTCCAGAATTGTTCTTCCTTTGGCAGAACTTCCATGCTGGCCATGGCTCTGTCCTCTCCCTTTGTGAGCTGATGTTTTCAGGGAATTCTCTGCAACAGCTCTCAAAGTAAAAGAATGACTTGAGCCACTGGATGAACACTGAGGTGATGTTACTGCTGTGGGATTTGAGAGCTTTGATTTTTCTCTTGTGTGTTTCTCACAGGATTATCGAGATATTGTAGACACTCCCATGGACTTCAGCACTGTGAAAGAAACTTTGGAAGCAGGAAACTACACCAGTCCCTTGGAATTCTACAAAGATATTCGTTTAATATTCTGCAACTCTAAAGCTTACACTCCTAATAAAAAGTCTCGTGTAAGTAATAAATTTTAATACCTGCTTTAACAAAGACCTTGGCCCTATGTGAATAAAACACATGAAATGAGGTCTGAAGAGCAAAACACTGCTTGGTGTAATAAAAATAACGAGGAAACACCAATTCTTTGCTTATAAAATTGCTTTGCACTGCTCTCCCAGATGACTTCTAACTTCTAACATCCATTTTCATCTGGGACAATGGTCACTGCTGCAGCTGTTCCTTGTAATATTTGTTACAGAAAACTGGTCACCAGTTTCTATTATTTTTTTCAATAATTTATCCCTGTAAACAAGGCTATCAGCTTGATTACTGCACATATTGTGGATGAGCCTACAGAAAAACAAGGCCTAGAAAGAGGACAGAAAAGTGGTTTAAAGATTTTGACATCTGGTTTACAGAAATTAGGACTGAGGGTATTTTGGATTGTTTCTCTGTAGCTCTGTAAGGGTGGAGTAAGGACAGCTCACTAGGGATTTAGTGCAAAAACAAAGGTGAGGAGACATGAAATCCAGTTGTTTTTCCTTTGGTATTCAAGTTATCTGAAGGCTTGCTTCCATGCTTCATGGGGATTGACAAAAATCCAGAAATCCATTTTCCTTCAATTCTGGAAATACTTTGTACTGTTACTAAATCCTTTTATGAAAACACTTTCTGTTGCAAGAATACACATGGCCCATGGAAGGAAATAATCTGTAAAGAACCTCATAGTGGAACATCAGGGTGAATTTCTATTTTGTGCTACGAAGTCTGGACAAAGATTTTGCTTGATCTTCAAGTTATTCAACTCTAATAAGCATGACCATTTTTCCTCACTGCAGATTTACAGCATGACCCTTCGACTCTCTGCCTTATTTGAGAATCACATGAAAACCATCATCTCTGAGTACAAGTCAGCAATGCAATGTCAGAAGAGGAAAAGGCCTCGGTACCGAAAACGGCTGAGGAGCAGCAGCAGCTCCCCCTCAACCAGCAGAGCATCCAGGTAAAACAGGGATGGGGAGCCTGACTGGCAGTGCCATTCCAGAGGACAGGGCTAGATGTGCTTTTGGGAATAACCAGCTGCAGCGTTGTTCATTTCCTGATCAACTTGCTCTTTTGGGAGACAAAATCATGCTTGGTTTGTAGTTTGTAATTCTGGTTAGTGAAGGATGATGTGGTTACAAGTGTTCCCTCTGGAGGAAATGAAAGATCAGCTCTCTACCTTTTAACTGTTGAAAAAAATGTGTAACACTTCCCTACCTTTTTCTGATACATTATCTAAGTAAACTGACTGTTGGTTTTAAAAGGGGAGATAAAAATCTTGTCCCTGCAAACTCCTATACTTTAGCAAAAGCACCCTGGCGTAAATATTTTTGGTGTTGTCACACCTGGAAAAAAGAGATCACTTCGCAGGAGAAATCAGTTTTGTATTTGAGTCTTTGTGATAACACATTTCTCTCTTTGGGGTATTCTGTGTTTGCAGCCCAAAAGGGAAACAGAAGCAAATGAAGATTCAACCTAAACCCAACCAAAATACCTCACTGCCCCTGACCAGGACTAACTCTTCAGTCTCATCTCATGGTGAGGAGAAATCCAGCCTTTCTCTTACAGCAGCTCACCTGTGCAGGTTGAGTCTTGTCCTCATGAGACATGTGCTAAACCTGCCTGTTGAAGGAGCAAGGTTCTGGAAGTGTGTTGCCTGTAGGTTGTTTTAGCTGAGCTTGGCTGTTGGGAAGTTCTGGGTAAGGATCAGGGAATTTGGAACCTGGGTCTGGCCGTGATAAGAATTATTCCAGTGACAAAAGCTTCCTGTGTATGGGCCTCTCTCCTACAGCAGTGATGGGTAATTAATTAAATTAATCCTACTTGGGGTTACACTCAGGAGGAGTCTGTCTTTCCATGGCTGCAGAGCAGCTTGGTGACATTACCCTGACTTGGGCTGTTAACTGAGGGCATACAGAACCTCCCCAGACACAATAAATAGAAGATAAAAATCACCCTGTCCCCTTGTGGTGTCCTGTCTGAAGTTTCAGATACAGCAGAAGAACCTCTGGGTTCAGCCACTGCTGAAGAGCTGGAGGGTCAACCATCTTCATCAGGCTCAAATGCACAGAGCCGGAGTGGAAATGCCATAGATCCAGGGAAAAGCAGACCAGTCAGGAGCAAATCTACACCAGTAAAACAAGGTGAGCAGTAGCAAGATTCTGTGCTTTGACTGACTGGTTTCACTAGAGATGAAAGATCTTGCTTCAGTCTGATGTTTATGGAATTATTGACTCAGTGTAGCATTGTATGTATTCCTAAGCCATACCAAGAAATTGAGTTTACTTCACTCCTTTACTCTGTGGTGTCCTGTCTGAGGTGTGGAATGCAGATGATTCCATGTGCACTTTAGTGAAGTCCTTCTAAATCTCTCCAGATGGAAAACTTAATTGCTACAGTTACAGTTTCTGAAACTGTAACTCCTATAATTCCTTCAGGAGTTACAGAAAGCAAACAAACCAACACAATCGCCACCCAAAACCTTCACCTTTTATTAATCAAGCTGAAAACAGAGATGAAAATAAGCTTGCAAAAGCATTTAAGTATTTTTCTCACGTGCAAAACAACACAGTTGTGATTAGAAGGGAAACAGTTGAGGTGTGGGAATCTCAGGGATGGGTTACTCAGAGTTTCCACCAAGGTGGGCACTACCTGGGCATTTCCTGAGCCCTGCAGCCTTTCCCACACTCCTGTGCTATAGCAGGTGCTGGATGCTGCAAGTGAGCTTTCCTGTCCTGTCATAGAGAAGATACTTAATCTTCATTGTCAGATTCATAACCCTGCAAACATGGAGGATTTGGGGTCCCAAGCCAGAAAGATACTTTATTTAATTTTCATTGAAAGTGTTCAGCAATCCCAGTGAGCTTTCTTGGGTCATTGACTTTCTTGAGTTACACTTTCCATTAATATTCCATGGACTGAGCCTTTTGAGAACATGCATTTGACAGAGAATAAATGCTGCTTGCAGAATGTTATTTTTGTGTATATGTAGTTTTGAAACGGATTTTAGAGTTTTCTTTTCTTGGCACCTCCGGTGGGATTCACCTAGCTAAGTTTCAGATGTTTGTGTCCAACCTGGTTGCTCCAGGCTCCTTTTTTTGCCTTGGATCTTCACTGCACTCTTGCTCAGGAGAGTTTGCAGTCATTGCTTCCAGATAAAAACTGTTTAACTTTGATAGATTTTCCCCTTAGAGCACCTGCTTGTGTCCACAGCGCGTAAAGGGTGAGTAGCTCCCGGTGGATCTTCCCTCAGAGGCAGCTGAGGAGAATCCCAAAGGCAACTGAGGCAAATCCCGCTTTTTGTGTCCTCTTTGGCTGTGTTGTGATGCTGATGGGGTTATTTTGTGTTTGCTTAGATCACTCTCCTGATGGGCCCCTCACCAATGGGGATGGCAGAGAACCCCGGGCAGGAGTCAAGAGGAAGCTGCTGAGCGCCTCAGAGGAGGATGAGCACCTGGAGGAGGCGGAGGAGGAGGAAAAGAAGAAGAGAGAACTAAAGGAAAAGTCTGGTTTGTCTTCATCAGAAAGCGGGGAATCAGGATCCAGCTCCAGCTCTGAAAGCAGAAGTGGCTCTGATTCCGACTCGGAATCCACCTCCAGAACAGACCAGGATTACATCGACGGCGACCACGACTACAGCAAAGTTGTGCAATCCAAAAAACCCAAGCGGAAAATCAAACGGAAACTCACTGGGGGCAAACGGAATTGGCAGGGCCGAGGGACAGGGAGGAGGGGCAGATGGGGCAGGTGGGGCAGGTGGAGCAGAGGGGGAAGAGGGGGCAGAGGTGGAAGAGGCTGCGGCAGAGGAAGAGGCGGCGGCCGGGGAGGAAGGAGAGGCCGAGGAGGCCGAGGGGCCTCACGAGGAGCCACCAGAGCGAAACGCGCCCGGCTCGCCGACGATGAGTTTGAAAACCTCTTTGGGGGACAGTTTGGGGAGAACGTGTTTGGAGGGAGGTTCAGCCGACCCCCTCGGATCAAAACCAGGAACGAGGGCAGGAGAACTGTCCTGTACAACGACGACTCCGACAATGACAATTTTGTGCACACCGAGGATCCTTTGAACCTTGGTACTTCCAGGTCAGGCAGGGTGCGGAAAATGACAGAAAAAGCCAGGGTCAGCCATCTCATGGGATGGAATTATTGACAGATGGAAAACTTTGGAACAATTTTAAAAGAACTTCAATGGCCTTCTACTGCAGGGATTTTACCAGAAATTCTACCAAGCAAGTTGTGCGGGGACTCCACTCACGTTTCACAGTGGTGCTTTTCCATCCTGTCAGTTTGTGTTTGTTTTAAAGCTTCAGATCTCCACACTTCATTGGTCAAAACAAGCCTTAGTCATTAGGCCTTAAATTACAGAAATTCTTCCCCACACACTACGAGTTCATCACATTACAGAGGCTTCCAGCTTCTCAGTAAGAACATGACATTTTTGAGTCACGCTTATGACTTCTCTCCCTCGTTTTGTTTTTGTATTATAGAAATAGCACCTTCTTACAGAGTTTTTATGTGGTTTCTGCCATAAATCCTTAGACACAGTAATAATTATAACTTTTGCACAATACACCAATCCTAAAGGCAGCTATAAAATGTTTACAGTTTCTATATTGTAAGAAGGATCTGGATTATTTTAATCTTCCCAGGCCAAACGTTGATGGAATTGTGCTGAACTGAAGTATGTCCATACTACAGTTTTGGGGGTCCTGATGTGCTTTCTATCGGTTCTTTATTCGTGTAAAAACAGTGACAAAGGGTTGGTGCCTTGTAAATATGTAGCAAACCTTTGATGTGGTGTGTCCTATGTGTGCATTAACTTTATTAAAAAGAGAATACTTGAGAAGTATGAATATCTAGACAAAAGGTGCCAAATGCAAAAGTTACTTGCATCTATTTTCTTTTTGTCCTCTCATATTTTTATAGTATTAATCGAGATTGTGCAGCTAAAGGGGTGACTTCAACATTTGAAAGGTTCCTCCTCTTCAAAGCATGATTTTTAATAGTAGCTCAGCTACCTCTTATTTACAACTACTGGAAACTGAAAAGAAAATAGATGCTGTTATTCAGAGTGTGGTGAAGAAGAGGCGAGAAGGAGCGTAGAGGGGTGGAAGTTGTGAGTAGCTGTATCTTCCTTGTGTTGCCGCCGTGAAAACAAATGCAGTGGCTCTCAGAGTTCTCAGCAGCAGATGTTTGGGGCGGGTTTGGGATTTGGTTGTGCTGAGGGGCTGCCTGGCCCCCACTGCCCCGTGGAAATGTGGTTTGGGTTCGCTGGCCCCTCGGAGGTGCTGAGGGAGCTGTTCCCCCCACCCCCCAGACTGACTCTTGTGTCTCAAGCTTCCAGAGAGAATTCCTGTTGCACTGTGCTCTTGTTGTCCTGGGAAATGCTGACTTGAAATCCTCTGGCAGTGGTAGTGCAGTTGGTGAGGAGATCCCTGCTCTGGCTCCTCGGTGACCTCGGCGGTGGCGTGGGCTGAGCTGGAGGTGAGCGGCCTCTTCCTTCCTCCCTGGGCTCTGGCTGGAATAGATGTGGGATTCCAATTTCCTCCTGTTGTCTGACAGTTCAGAGTTGGGTTACAGAGAGAACAAGTCAAAAGAGACTACGAAGTTCCAGTGGAGTTTTTCAAAGTTTTTAGGGGTTTTTTTTAAGCTTTCATCCAATATTCTGAAGTTCTTCTGTGCACAGCTTGGTCAATAATTCTGGAAAACCTCAGGCAGCAAAGAGTGACCCATGTATATTCTCAGATGCAGAAGGAATTTAATTTTTGACTTTCTATATTAAGCACTAGCTATTTTATCTCGCTTTCCAAAAAAAAAAAAAAAATTCTAGTTAGATGCAAAAATGACTTGAAAATAAAAGAAGCAGAGGTTTAGTTTTGTGATGATGGAGGAGAGTATATCCTAAATTGCTCATTAATATGAGTTGATGGTACAGTACAAAACCCACACTTTTAATTTTGTAAGGAATGTTTGGAATCAGCCGTAATCCATTGCTGGACTTGATTTGGTTTTTGATGGGGGGTGGGGAAAAAAACCAAGTGCAGAGGCTCTCCTAGTTCTGTGTTGGGCTTTAAAGTATAAACACACCTGTCCTATCATCTCTCTCATATATCTGTATATATACACACATTTATATTTATAAGAAATGTATTATTTGTTTGACTGATTGGTCTTTTTACATATGGTAACCAGGAATAGCATGTATGCATCAGTCCATAGTTGGAATCATATCCCTTAGATCAGTCCTGTGAGCTAATGTAAACACTATGGGTTCTGTCCTAAAGCCTGAAAAGCTTGAAATGCAAAAGAAATGCTTTTTTCCTATTTCTGACTGGCCGAAAATCCACTTATTCCTTATTTATTTTGTTTAGGGGTCGGGGAGAGAGAAACCACAGGGATTCCAGAGAAATCATTTTATAAGCTGGTGTATTTTAGCAGCAATTAGAGTAAGATTAAATATGTTCTTAACTGTATCTTTTCTCTGTACTGTGAAGATACCAGTGAAGCATCACTTTGCTGTGGCGTAAGTATTACTGTGTCCCATGACTCTGAGCTAGAGCAGAGGGTGCTGGGACAGCAGAATTTACTGTAAAAATTGGAAAAAAAAGCCCTTTTTTTTTCTTTTTTTTTTTTTTTTTTTTTTTGCATGAGAACCTTTTATAAGCATGACAAGTAACTTGGGTTTAGAGCTGTTCTTTTTGCTTGGATTTGTGTCTGGATTCTTTCTCTGAGTTGGGCAGTTGATTTCTCATAGTTCTGTGGAATAATTGCACTTTCATAGGAACTTGGATGCTCTCAAATCCTAAATCCTATCAGGAGCCACTTAGGGTAAACATAGGAGGAGCCCACCAGGTGCAGCAGAAGCAGGATTTAAAGTGATTTAACCATCCAAAAGTGTCCCTGTCCGAGCTCTGGGCAGACTGCAGAGTCAGGAATGTGCTCAACAAAGAACTCCAGACTCTGCCTGAGGAATGGGATTTAAAATCTGATTTTGAATGGGATTCCTGAGGGTGAGCAGGCAGGCCAGGGGCTCCTCGGTTCCTGTAGCTGTTTGGGCATTGGTGCCTCTGTTCCCTGGAGCTGTCCTGCTGGCAGATCCCAATCCTGAGCTGCTGGGGCACCTCGGGGTCCTTGGGGACACCTTGGCAGAGGCCTCAGACCCAAACACTCCATCTTCCACAGAGACAGGGCTGAAATCTTGCATGTCTTTGTTCAAAACTTCTCCCACCTCAGTGCACTGTCCCTGCAGTGCTCCCCTTTCTCTCCAGAGCAGGGCATGGATGACAAAACTCATTTGGCACTAGTGAGGTGCTGTTGTCTTGGATATTAGGGATTTTTTTTTTCATGGAAAGAGTGGTCAAGCATTGGAAGAGGCTGTCCAGGGAGGTGGCAGAGTCACCATCCAAGAACTGAGCACATGTGGCCCTTGGTGGTTCAGCAGCCAAGTGGGATTTGGTTGATGGTTGGACTTGATGATCTTGGAGCCTTTTCCAATCTTAATGATTCCATGATTCAGCCCAAACTTCACCTGCTTTTTATTTTCTCCATCACCTTTTATTTTCCTCTTTGCCATGCCCCACCTCTGTCCTGTAGTTAGTTTCTCTTTATGGGCTATTTATGTATTCTCATGGAAACTTTGCATATTGTGATGAATTTTTTTTCTGGCTGGCCTGCCAGGCTGTTTGGTTTAGTCCAGACTTTTCTGTTGGTGCTTGAACTTGGATGGATTTGGGCAGTTTTATCCCTCCTCCCTCTTCCCACCACTCCTGTCTCCATCAGCCAAGCAGAGGCCACTTCTTAATCCAAACCACCCCCACCCTGCAGAAGCAAAATCTAAAAAGAATTGTGGAGAAATAATTCATGGAGGATTTTTGGCTGCTTCAAATTCTGCATCCTGTTTGTGTAGTTTGCTTTTCCTGCAATGTTTTCCTCAATGTCCATCTCAGCTGCTCCTCCTGTGAGGAAGCAGAAGGACTGAGGAGTTCAGAAAAGAGCTAGCACCAGGGGTGTGGCAGAGAGTTTTTAATTAACCTAAAAAATTAAAATATTTGGAGGCTCTCTTGACTCCCCAAAACAGGATGACCATTGCCAAGCATCTGGAAAAGCTGCCCCTAGGTGTCTCAGGAATGTCTCTGTGCTCCAAATCACAAATATTAACGCGAGAAAATCAGTTTAAATCACTAGTTTTTGATAAAAACTTGATTCATTCCATCTTTGAGTGGTGAACACCAGGGAAGAGTGAACAGCTGTAGGTTTAAGGGTGTTGTGTCCTGATCTGGAGCATCCTGTCATGGATTTCATGGGTTAAAAACGTCTTCATGTGTTTACATGTCTTAATTTTATCTTTTTATTTAAAAACCATCCTGCAGAGTTTTATAAAATGCTGATGATTTCCTGAAGGAGCAATTAACCCTCCAAGGCTATCTCTATATTTAATAGGTAGGGAGCTGTTGTGGTGTTCTTACAACGTGTATTATAGCAAATCCCTGCGCATGAGCGACAGACTTTTCAACTCTTCAATATATCCGAGGTTTACACATGGTAAAAAAACTCCTTTATGTACAGTAAGTAACAGCCTGCAAAATTTAGTCTAAAAACTCGTCTTTTTTTAGTCTTAGAAATGCAAAGACCTGTTGGAAGCTTGTACATTTTTAACGTCCTGTTCGGCCCACAGCGAGCTCACACAACTGTGCTACGAATCCCTGAAAAATTTTAAGATTTCCAGTGGGAATTGCTGTCACAGCCTTAACTCTAGTGTTCTAAAAATGGTGCTGAAATACATTTTTGTGCGTGGATGTGGGTACCTGATCCGAGTCTGTGAGACTTCCGAGGCAAACCAAGCATTTGGAGTTACTGCTCCTGGTAGTAACTGCAGCCACGCTGGGGAGCTGACAAATATGTAAATATAGTTGGGAAATAATTCCACCAGAGGGAAATTAGGAGCAGTTCCTCCCTTTGGGGGGTTTCATTGGCAAGCACTGCAGATCTTCCTGGGGTTTGGGTCTGTGAGGAGCTGTTTGGGGGGGGGTGGGAGGTGAAATCCTGCCGGAATGTTGGCAGGTCAAATCCAAATCCGCCGTTTCTCTTCCTAAAATTCTTCCTCAGAGAGTGGTGGCTGCTCGGGTGTGTTCAGAACTCAACGTCTGAGGATTATTTTTCTGTAGAAATATTAATTCAGGCTCTTCATTCCTCCATGAGTCATTAGAGCAGATTTCATGTAGAAATACCACTTGATGTCAGAGCAAAATTCATATGATTTAGGCTCTCCAGGTCGTATTCTGGATTTAAAATACTCCAAAAATGCACAAAACTATTAGAATTATGTCTACTTTCTATATTATTTTTTTTTTCAGGTGATATTTATGCCCATATCTTCACATCCGCTATCTCAGGTCCCTTTAATGAATACTTCAGGGATTTTGATGCCACATGTTGGCAGACCAAATGTAATATTTATATGCAATGAGCTGTTAGTTTTTTGTATTGTAAAAATGTAAATTTGTAAAGATTTTTTTCTAGAGTTTTTTTGAAGTCACTGATGTAATCTAGGATGTTTCATTTTCCAGCTGTGGGATTGTCTTAATAAAAAAACAAAAAAAATAAAAAGAGAAACTCTTACTTTGGTTTTGCATTGCTTCCTGAGTAGTTGAGATATTAAAAGGTTTAAAAAAAAAAAAAAAAAAGGTAAAATGGAGGTTTTAATGTAAAAAAAATTGCTTTTTGATGCAACTGGATAATTTTATAGTTTCAGTTGGAAATTTTATGAACTGGATATAGAAACTATTTATAAATGGATAGAGAAGTTTTTATACACTGTGAAGGTCTTGAGCAGGATGGGATGGAGACCCTCAGCTCAATCACCATCCAATCTGGTTCAAAAATACCATTTTTCTGGGAAAAAAAGGACAGGAGCAGTTAATGATTTCTTGGAAAAAGAAAGGAAAAATGCTTGAAAATGCTGTGAAATGGCTAAAAATTCCATGAAAGGAGCAGGGGAGGAGGAGGAGGAGGAGGCTCTGGGCGAGGTCCCTCAGCCACTGCAGAGCACAGGTGGGTTCAGGGGTGATGGCTCCAGGAGAAGGTTGGGCTGTTACCTAAGGGATGTTTCATGGGAAACAAGGAGTTACTCCTCTGTTCTTGTCCTTGTTCACTAGCAGCAGTAACATTGTTTGAACAGGGATTTTTGGGGGGTGGGTGGGCTGGGTTTGTGTAGAGCTGCTGGAGGGGGGGGGGACTCCACGCTTGGCCGGGGGCAGGTGCTGACAATAAATCAGTGGAATAAACTCGGGAGGAATTTCTTCCTGGAAAGGGTGATCAAGCATTGGAAGGGGCTGCCCAGGGAGGTTTGGAGTCCTCACCTGTGAAGGTGTCCAAGGCAGGACTGGAGGTGACACTCAGTGCTCTGGGCTGGGGACAAGGTGGGGTTGAGCACAGGTTGGACTCAGTAGTCTGGGATTCCAACAGTAATGATTCTGAGATTCTGCCATTCCATTTTGACTTTTCCCCTCATTAATCTGCTGACTTATTTGACATTTCATTTTATTGTGCTGATTCCAGTGGCATTTCCTTTCCGATGGGAATGAATGTCTCCTTTTTAACACATCACTCATCCTCCAAACCCCAGGGACAAAAGGGCTTTTTTTTTTTTTTTTTTCTTGGCCTTGATGCTTACAGAGAACAAAATTAAACTTGTTTTGCAGAGATGCTGGAGCCCCCCTTTATGTACATCCATCAGATGGCATTGGAGGGAAGGAATTCCACTCCCTTCTGGGCTCTGCTTGACCTTTGCTAGACTTCCCTTGGCTGTCCCTCTGTTGATATTACATTGATTTGATATTATATTGATATTATATCATAGCTGTTACATACTTTATATCATCATGTTTAGGTCATGTGTGATAATACATGTTATAAAATACACAGTATAAAATATGTGTTAAAAAATACATTATATAAAATACCCGAGTGGTAGAGAACAACTATTTTCCCCGTTCACTTAGGAAATGTGTTTTGTAGAACTACCTTTTTAAAGCTATTTTTTTAGAGATGTCTTAGAATTCAGCTGTGATTTTTATGCATTCCAGCAGGAATGTGCTGGTGATGATGTGCGGGACAGCCGGGTCATGCCAACGCTCATTCCCAGCCTGGAAAACCCCTGGAGCATCTTTTTGAATTCACCCTCACGGTGCTTCAGGCGTGAAGCATCATCTGGAAAAGCTGCCCCTAGGTGTCTCAGGAATGTCTCTGTGCTCCAAATCACAAATATTAACGCGAGAAAATCAGTTTAAATCACTAGTTTTTGATAAAAACTTGATTCATTCCATCTTTGAGTGGTGAACACCAGGGAAGAGTGAACAGCTGTAGGTTTAAGGGTGTTGTGTCCTGATCTGGAGCATCCTGTCATGGATTTCATGGGTTAAAAACGTCTTCATGTGTTTACATGTCTTAATTTTATCTTTTTATTTAAAAACCATCCTGCAGAGTTTTATAAAATGCTGATGATTTCCTGAAGGAGCCAGCAGCTCCGTGGTCCCTGTGTGTGCCTCCCAGCTTGGCAGTCACCGACTGTGTGTCATCTGCTGTCCTTCGGTCCAGGTGCTGGGTTTGGGGACCTTGTGAGGCCGGTGGCAGTTTTGGAGCCGTTTCCAAGGCCGGGGGTGCCGGGTGAGCCACCCCCCCAGTCTGACGGGGCTTTCGGGTGTCCGAAAACCCTTTTCGTGTGTTTCTGGGTGAATAAAAGCGTCTTTGTGCCGAGCCTCGGCGGATCAGGTGTGGAGCCGGAGCCCGTCCCGTGACGCAGGTGCGGGCGGTGCTGGCAGCGCTCCCGGCCCGGGCCTTCCTCCCGCTCTGCCCGGGCCAAACCCTTCCCTCCGCCGGCGCTGTCCGGCCCGGCACTGACGCAGGCCCTGCCCTCTTCCATCAATATTTGCTCTGGCGCCAGCAGGGAAGGCTCGGCAGCGCTCCCGCAGCAGCTCCAGCCCCTCACACGTCCCCGCAGACGGTGCCGGAGCCCCGCCGAGCATGAGGGACCGGCTGGCGGAGCTGCAGCGGCGAGTGGCGGCCGAGGGGGACCCGCACGACGACTCCCTGCGCTTCGACAACCCCGCGTTCGTCGGGGACGACGCCAGCCCCGTGGGCCGGGCGCTGCAAGAGGCGGCCGAGCTGTGGCGGGCGCTGGAGCGGCTGGAGCAGCTCTCGGAGAGCATCGACAGGACTCAGCAATCCGTGCTGTGCTGCACCTCGGAGGAGAGCATCGCCCGCCAGAAGAGCGGCCTCGGCGCCGCCCGGGCCGCCTTCGCCCGCCAGGCCGCGGCCCTGCAGCCCCAGCTGGGAGCGCTGCCCGCGGCCCCGGCCGGGGGTTCGGGCCGAGCGGGGCCCCGCGTCCGCCAGACCCAGCTGTGGCTGCTGCTCCGCCGCTACGGAGCCGTGCTCGCCCGCCACTACGCCCGGGAGAGCCGCTACCGGCACCGGCTGAAGGAGCAGATCCAGAGACAGGCGGAGCTGGCGGGCATCAACCTGGGAGCCCAGGACGTGGATCTGCTGGCCGAGAGCCCTCAGGGGCCTCGCATCGTGGGCCGCGACCTGGAGGAGCTCAAGGCCAAGCATCACCTGGGCCTGGCCCAGGCGCGGCAGCGGCAGCTGCTGGAGCTGGAGGCGCAGCTGCTGGAGCTGCGGGGGCTGTTCGTGCAGCTGGAGGGGCTGCTGGCCCAGCAGCACGGCGCTGCCGACAGCGTGGAGCAGCACGTCCTGCGCACCCTCGACTACGCGGCGCATTCGGGCGGCGGCGTGAAGAGAGCCGGCAAATACCAGCGACCGTCGCGGCTCTCGGCCCTGCTGACGGCGGCTCTCGGCCTCTGCTCCTGCTGCCCCTGCCTGCCCTGCCCCGGCCGGGGACTGCGCTGAGCCGGGGCTGCGGTGGGGATTGCAGCAGCGCTCGGGGATTCACCCCGCGCTGGGCGAGAAACCGTGCCTGCGGGGAGGGAGGCTGGCCTGTGCTCCTTGGACAGTGGGGCAGGAGACGTGGACACCTCGTGTGATGGTGTGAGGGCCATGCGTACCTTGTATAACGGTGCAAGGGCTACAGACACCTCCCCTGGTGGCACAGAGACCATGCACAACCTGCTCAGGGGTGCAGGGTCCATGCACACCTGGGATGGCAGCATGGGGATCACACACACCATTCCTGATGGCACA